>KK119712.1:668682-747565 GCA_000611955.2 Stegodyphus mimosarum
TATTATATAAAAAAAGAAGTCTAAATACAAAATAAAAATTATGACTTTTTTTGAAAATATATTATAAAGTAAGAAGTGAAAAAGTCAATAAAAACAAAAATTTAACTTTGTACTAAATATTTTATATTTTTTAAAAGAACACAGAATTATAATAAATTTTTAAATATAAAAATGTTTTCTAATTCATACAAGTATATCTGCAACATTAAAAATGTATAACAACACATTAAGTAAAATTTACTCCTCTAGAGAACTTCCAAAAAACAATTAAAAAAGGAGTTTTACAATTTTTAGTTTTTTACATGCTACATTATGAAAACTAAAAAGTTTCCAATCCAAAGATTTCCATGTTGTTTCTATCATTCTGTGCATTCATTACTTCCTGTTTTATCATTATAATAATTTTTAATTACAGGGCTCGCTCTGGCATCATAATCTCATTTTTAAACTACAAGTTTCACATCCAAGTACCCACACATCTGCTTTCTCTAATGAAAACTAAGTAAATGTTTAAAAGTCAAAGATTACATTAAGCAGAATATGAAGAGATTTGGAATGTATAAAGTAAATTTTAAACAGCAAGAAATTAGTAATATATAGACAAGAAAGATATTCAATCTAAACATAAACTGAAGCATTAGCCTGACTTTTATGCAAAACTACAGGAATTAAAGACATGTAATTACTTGTTTCCCAGCCGTCATTCCTGGCATGCCTGAAACAGTAACAATAATAGGCTTTTGACTAGTTGTTGTCACTGGGTCATTTTTGAAGTCTCTTGAAACTGCAAAATAAAATATTTCTTAGATTATTTAAAAGTATTTCTTCAACCCTTAATCTTTAAGATTATTTATGAATCATTTTTCTTTTTACTGGATCAACAAAAATGTATGCACTTTATAATATACACTGGTGTGCAAACATTAAGGACCAGACGGTTTTTTCAATATAACTTTGTACAAAAGCTTTCCAAATCAACACATTTAATACCGTAAGATCCCCAATACGTAAGGACATGAGCAATGTAAGCAACAATTACTAAAAGAGAAATCAGAGGGATAAAAAGAAGCTTTATTGAAAAAGTAGCATGGAGCACAATGCGACTGAAGGCCGAAACATCCCTGTGATGGGTGTCCAGCAAGAAACATCCCTGTGATGGGTGTCCAGCAAGAAACATCCGGTCTTTAATAAGGGATATGATCTCCCCTGACTGCTAGGCAGGTTTCACATCATTTGTGCATGATGGATATGTGGCTGTTAATGAGCTGTTGAGACACTGTTACTCGTTCCTCTTGTAGCACCAATCGCAGTTTCGGAATCGTTACTGGCGATAAGTTACGTGCGGCAACGGGTCTCCCTAGTAAGTTCCGTACATGCTTGACGGGATTTAGATCCAGAGACCTTGCCGACCAATCCATGTGTTCAATATCTTCACTCTCCAACAGCTCTTCGACAGTAACTGTGCGATGAGGTGGAGCGTTGTCGTCCATGAAGAGCAACTGAGGACCCATAGCCCTTGTGAAAAGACGCATGTAAGGAAGAAGAACCTCGTTACAAAAGCAGTCCCAGGTGACGAACCTCCTTGGGAGATATGAAGGTTGGTCCGGCTACCAAGCATTATATCTGCTCGAATGAGAACTCCGCGACCTCCAAAACAGTCCCTTTTGATGATGTTGAAGGGGTTATTGCGTGTTCCCCGCTCTGTCCAGATGTGTATGTGTCTAGAATCGCAACTCAGACTAAATCTGCTCTCATCTGTAAAGAGTACTCGTCCCCATTCATTGTCTCTCCAATTCCGGTGTTCCCGGCACCACAGAGAACGCCTTCTCCGATGAGCAGGCGTTAGAGGTACACACAGTACAGGGCGTCGTGCAAACAGACCACCACCGTGCAGTCTTTTGGCCACGGTAAAACGCAATATCGGTCGTCCAGTCGCCTGTGTCGTGTGTCTAGCGATTTCTCCCGCTGTCTGCCGCCTGCTTCTTCTGGCCTGTAAGGCAATATACCGGTCATCTCTGGGTGTGGTTCCTCGTGGACGACCACTACTAAACCCCCCGGATAGCTGTTCCTATAGTTTGAAATTGTCTCCAAAGTCGTGAAACGATGCTGTGAGCAATTCCGAACTCTGCAGCCACACTTGTCCCACTGCGGCCTTCCTCCAACTTCCCAATGATTCGACCTCGGGTAAAAGCATCCAGATGTCGTCTAACAGATTGATTATTGGCCATTTCTCGCTGTGGCAGCAACTCGGTGTGATTTTAACTGCTATACGACGTGCAATCTCTTTGCCAGAAATACTGATCTTACACCGACAACATGCTTTATACTACTCAGACACTTCCCCATTACGTCTACCTGCACATCTGCACATGTGCTATCGTACATAACCTTACTTAATCTCCTAATTGGTCTTTCTGTCCGCTCTGCCTCTTCGTTCAGCTGATATGCTAATTTTTTGACTTTGTCCTTAATTTTTGCACACCAGTGTATATATACTTTGTTTAATATAGATTTTCCTCAGTACAATGGAACCTGCTCATAGTTAAATTACATGCATATAAATTATTGTGCATATTATCACTAAAAAATAAAGCATACAAAAAAAGTTCTCTTTGGAAATATATCTTATAATGTCCAGACATATATTACTTTTTTTTAATTTCACCATGACACTATGACAATAGCTGCACTTTGTTCAGTACTGCCTTATATTTGGGGACAACTGTTGCTAAGGCTTACCTTCAACAGAATAAACTATTCCTATACAAAACATTTATCAGTACACATAATATGGCAACTGCCATCTATCTAGAAATTGTTCAGAATGTATAAATTCAACACCAGCACATCCATGATGAAAATACTTGTAGAGCAATTCAGTATATCGATTAGATATTACAGAAATTATAAGAAATACCAAGCATAAGAAAGAAATTTATAAACTCTCTGCAAACTAATATTGCAAAGAAAATAGAACACCTTTAGTAAAATGCTCTTTGAAACATCTAAATTTGATAACTGAATGGGACAAAGCTAAAATCATCAACAAACCTTGACACAAAAGCCACCTAAAATTACACAAAAATGTCATAAATCACCACAAGACAATACTGGAATACTTAGTTGTCAATTCTCATTCACACAGCAACCCCATGTGAAACAACTCTGCAGAGAATTACAACAAAAAAAAAGGAAGGCTTGATCCAGCTGTTAACTTGATTGAGCTTGCCAGAAGTCATTGCGCTACATGACATGCATCACATGGGCTCTGAATTCAAAGTCCATATTTTAATACGATTTCGTAGTTCTTTGTTTATAGGTATCATTTGCATGCAAGTCTGCTGAACATGCTGATATAAAACTTTCGTCTGTGGACTTGCAAGTTCTCAAGTTATAAGCATTTTTGTGAAATCAGTTCATGAAGTGCCATGCATGGAAATTCTCATATCTTTAAGTCGCAAAATTGAAGATTAAAATTTAAATTAAATTGATATTTGCAGATACAGTGAGAATAAAGAAAATTATTTTCTCTATATTGAACTGCAAGTCATCAATGTAATGAATCTCTATCATTAAGATAAAAAGTTAATCACTAACTTTATTCATACGTTTCTTGGAGATCACTGGTTACAAGTTGTCAGTAAACAACTGCTGCTGTAGGTAACTCTCTCTCTTGACATACCTGCCATAATAACAGCTATGTCATCATTGCACATTTGAGGTATCTTTGTGCACAGACTATTTTTGCATTTTAGTTTTGGAAATTATACTAACACAGCATATTATGCAATTTATTTACTAACTTTTTAAATTGCAATACTTTCAAACCTGTTTTTGTGCGGTGGATAGGGACTGCATTAAAAAAATAAAATGCAGAGAACTTTACAAGTAACTATAAAAAATAGAGTCATTTAGAGTTGACCTCTTTTTTTTTTTTTAAGTTTCCATGCAGTCGGTGATCAGTTTTTCACTAGATGCTTGTATATGTTTCGATAGCTACATATACAAGATTGAAGCTCCTTTTTTTTATTGATAAATTCATCAGTTACATTCCAATTCGATCGAAATTTTCATGTACTGCACCCAAAAAAAAAAAAAATGCACAAAAACAGGTTTGGGTGTATTCTCAATTCATATTAAAAATTTATTTGCTGACATAATTCAGCATTCCTTCACTAAACAGGACTAATTTATAACTGTGAATTGATGCGGTAGAAATTATGGCAATAGTCAAAGTTATTTATAAACGTTTTCCAGCATTTTTCTTAATTTTCTTCAACAAGCTTCAGCTTGCTGGCCTTTTTCCCAGTAATTTCAAAGTCGGGAAAGTCACAGTCTTCCTTAAACGCACCAAAGACCATAGTAGACCAGATTTCAACCGATCAATATGCCTACTTTCAGCACTAGGGAAAGTATATGTAAAGTGTCTGTCAACCACTTGAAGCATCGCTTACACAAAGGCAATAACAATCCGTAAGCACCAATACAGTTTTAGAGAAAAGAAATCTACCACAAATGCACTCATAACTATAAATAACTATAACACGGAGAACAGACACAATGGCTACCACAGCCCTCCTCAGCCTTAAGAGTGCCTTTGATATTATGTGTGGGCCAGCTATTAAATATGCACTGAAACAAGCAAGATGCCCATCAAACATACATCAAGCTTTACCAATTACCTTTTAGAACTGCAAGCAGAGCATCATGCATAACAGTGAATATCGATACCAGGGACCATCCACCAATCAAGCAACATCCAAGATGTCTACCAATTGCTAAACAGCAAAATGTACGACAACTTCTAAAGGTCATGGAAGAAAGCGATGTCATCGAGTCTTCAGCAAGTCCATGGGCATCTCCCACTGTCCTCATCAAAAAGAAAGACGGTTTGACCAGATTTTGTGTTCACTATCACCAATTGAATGAGATTACGAAGTAAGACAGCTAGCTACCCTCTCCCTACAACTGATGACATTCTGGACGCTCTTTCTGGAAGCAAGCAGTTTTCAACACTTGATCCAAAGAGTGGATATTGGCAAGCAGACATACTTTCTGATGACTGTTTCTGAAGGACTTTTCTTCTGTCACAAGACCCCTTCACAAACTGACAGAAAGCAAGCATAAGTTCTTGTGCACAAAGGAATGTGAGGATGCATTTAACAACCTGAAGGAAGCTTTAACATCGGCGCCAATCCTGACGTATCCTCAGCTTAACAAACCATTTATTCTCGACACAGATGCGACCAATGAGAGTGTCTATACTGTTTTGTCCCAAAAAATAAACTGCCAAGAATGAGTTGTGCCCTACTGGAGCAAGTGCCAATCTAAACTGGAGAGGAATTACTGCGTCACCAGGAAAAAGTTGCTCGACATTCCCATCATTATCTCTACAGATCATGAATGATTGATCTGGCTTTTAAATTTCCTGAAGATCAAATAGCAAGGTGGATACAGAGATTCCAGGAGTATGACATCACTATTCATCATCAGAAGGGATAATCACACGGAAACACTGATGCCCTGTCTAGAAGACCTTGCCCAGAAAACTGCCAATATTGTTCCAGGATCAAAGCAAAATACGAGCTGTTTAATCCAGTCGCCCAACAAATTACAACATCCACATCAGCTGTCCGAGACCTGCGGAGTGATGAGGCCAGGAAAGAACAGTTGGAAGACGGCGACATTAAACTAATAACCAACTTAGGCACTCTTGAGACTCGCTCCATATTCAAACAACATCCTGTAAAGGAAATTCGAATCGGATGATGGAAAGGCTTTCCGATGGCAGCTGATACTTTCAAGATCCTGAACGTCATTAAAGAACTACATAACAGCCTTACAAGAGGCCACTTCAGAATAATGAAAACTTTGCAGAGAGTTTGACAGTGCTTCTATTGGAGTAATGCAAAGGATGATGTGCAAAAGTGGTGCCGATCTTGTGATGCCTATGCACGTCGGAAAGGACCGAAGAAAGGCACCTGAGGCAAGCTACAACGTTACAATGCAAGAGCACCTTTTGAACGTATAGCCTTTGACATCTTGGGACCTCTGCCCCGAACAGCTGATATCCTCATTGTCGTAGATTACTTCACCAAGTGGCTTGAGGCATATCCTATTCCTGATCAAGAGGCTGTGACCATAGCAGAGGTACAGCACTGGATTTTCAGGTTTGGAGTGCCACTTCAGTTACATTCCAATCAATGAAGAAATTTTGCATCCGCTGCAATTAAAGAACTGTGCAAGCTACTCGGCATTGACAAAACCCAAACAACACTTTTACATCCCTAGTCAGATAGCATGGTAGAGAATTTTAATCGAACCACCCTTAATAAACTTTTGTTGGTGGTTTTCAGAAAACAACAGGACTATGACAAGAAGCTGCCTCTATTTTTCTATTTTTACTGCCTTATCACAGTGCTGTCCACGAGTCTACTGGCTATTCCTCATCCCAGATGCTCTTTGATCGTGACCTTAGTCTGCCTTGTGATCTTCTGTTTGGTTGCCCTCCAGATGCACATTTATTGCCTGAGGAGTACATCCTAGATCTCCAGGCCCGGTTTGAAGAGATGCACAAGTTTACATGCGAAGATCAACTTGGCGAAGGAGAAGATGAAGACTCGATACAACATGAGAACTGTAGGACATTAATTCAACGAAGGAGACGTATGGTTGTGGAATCCCATTCGATGGAAAAGACTCTGTAATAAACTACAGTCGCTTCGGGATGGTACGTACACAGTCCTAAACAGGCTGAATGATGTCGTGGTTTGGATCTGTAAGTCATCGAATTCTAAGCCCAAAGTCATTCATTACGACAGGCTAGCTCCTTACTATGGCCATAGTACTGTACTGCATATAATGTAAATAGACTACGGTTCTTTTTTGTTTCTAAATTTGTAAATTTAGGCACTCATTTATTGATCTGTATTTGATTTAAGTTATTTATTGCAATTATTGTTTATGTTGTTAGTTATTGCATTGAAATGTGTATTATTACATTGATCCTTTAGTTGTAAGTATGCCTTCCTGTCCAGGGAGCATATAAGCATTCTGTACCGCGCCATGCGCATTGGAAGAAATCCATACTTGGGATTGGACATACTTTCCAATGACATCATTTTTCTCTTGGCGTAATGAGATTTAAGTTGGATTCTTACGCTTTTTGTTTTCGTTGAAGGTCGCAAATGAGTATCATGGAATAGTGAAAATTATTGTTTGTTTACTTTGAAATGAAAAAATTTAGCTGCAGCGTTCTGCAGATGGCTTCCTGTTTCAAGAAATAATAAAATTATGAAATCTTTCAAAGATGCTGTTAACATCAAAAGCAATCTTAGAAGCACTTAGATTATATAAATAGCCGAGTTCATGAATTTAGTGCAAAAACCAAAACACAGCGATCTCGATCCAATTGTAAAGGCATTCTGTGCTAGTAAGTATATTATTATTATCACAATTTTGTTGCATTCTGTTCCTTTCACATTGCAGTAAATTTGTGCTTTGTAAATGTTATGTTACTTCCAAGTTCATGTCCATGTCATTTGTAATATTAAATGAAAATGCCTTAAATGAAAGAAAAAAGTGCATTTAATACTGTCGCTAAATTTAATATACGTGTATAAGAAAAGAAACTTCCCAACAAATAACATTTTTATGCAAAGTTACAAAAGATGTTACACATTAAAAAATGGGCATTATTCATAAAGTAATATTATTCAATTTAAAATATGTATCTCTGTTCCAAATCTATATTAGTCTAACTTCAAGAATAAATTTCACGTTTTTAGAATGATTATAAATATTGCAAATTTACTATGTACTATGTTAGCTCCCAGCATCGTTTTTCCTGTTTCTGAAAACTCACTTGTCTCATGCTTTTGGAGAATGCATCTGCAGAGAATGGATGTATAATGAACATAAAATAATGAATTAATATTCACACCTTTAATATGAAGGGCTTTAAATTAAGAACATATTTATTAAAAATCTCTGCACTTAATACACATTTACAGCGTTAGCCAAGAAGAAATAATACTTTTTTTCTCCAGAAAAAAAAAAAAATCGTTATATTTCTTATATTAAATTCACCACACTACAATATTGTAAGAAGCGTAATCTCATAGCAACAAAAATACAACGCACGTAATAATAGTTATTGCTATCAACATGTAAGCAAACGGTATGGAGGAGTACTCTCGAAAAGCCCAAGCAAAGTCAAGGCGTTCCTAAGCATAGAGGAAATGATGTCATTGGAACCCATAACCAATCACAAGGAGGGGTTTTCCCCTATGCATGTGGAACAGTACAGAATGCTTATATGTGTCCAGGGATTGTACTGCCCAGGATGTGAGTCCTTGAGATGGGGGCAGTGTTACAAAGTTTGTATTTAGTTAGATATTTTTAGTAGAATTACAATTAAAATTGTTTTATTTCGCTTTGAAATGCAGCACGAGACATATTTTAAGAGAAAGCTACACCAGAAAATTAAAAATACAAGAGCATGTGCATTTAAGATTTAATAAATAGGTATCACTTAATTTATATTTTAATTGAATATATGTAACTGATTACTATATTAGCTATAACCACAATTCTACTCTTTTGCTTTCTAGAAATCTCAAGAAGCAGAAATTACCAGAATCTCATGCGATCAATTTAAAGCTATAAAAAGCCACCAGAAAACATATCATCTCAGTTGCTTAGTTAGCTGCTGTTGATATTGTTGATCGGCTTAGCTTTCTCTGCGCTGTTGATTGTATTCTACTTAATGTTTTAGTAGTTTGAAGGATAACTACTGATTATTTTTGTGTGATATTGTGAACACTTGTACAAACATCTCTGAGAAAAATTCCAGCGTTCTATTTCTTTTGATAAGAATAAATTTTATTAACCTTTTATCAGACTTGTGCATTCAATCTGTTATAAACCCGTATGCACACAACAGTATAAAAAGATAATAAGTATTTAAATTAGAGATATAATTTAAGAAATGAATAATCAAACTGATTATGAAATTTGTAAACAAGCTGCCTCACTTTTAGCTAAGGAGCGATTAAAAAAATTTTCTTAAAACTTAGGAACCACAGATTGGATTATACTATTTATAGATGGGTCAACTCAGACATAATAAAAGAAAAAATATTGCAAACCAGATTTAAAAGAAAAAATATTGCAAACCAGATTTAAAAGAAAAAATATTGCAAACCAGATTTAAAACAAAGTTATGCACATTAATACCAGTATTGATGATTTTATTGCTCAAAAAGTTTTTCTTTTTAAATCAGTTTTGCTGCAATTCTAAAATTATCATCTACCAGTTTGCAGTATGTGTGCCATATAATTGAAATTCATTATCCTCATTGCGAGCAACTTGAAATGACTTAAAAATCAGAGTAACCTCATGAACTGAAATAAGTTCAACAGTAAGAATGGAATACTTACTGAACAGCATTAAGCAAGAAACAATGATTAAACAATAAACCACCAAATCAAAAGAGTTTATACAATAATATTAACAATCAAAACAGGAGAAAGTACCTATTAATGAGTATGAATAAATTAACTAAAAAATATACTAACTGAGAATTAATTCTTAAAAAAAAAATGAAGATTTAAAGAATGAAAATTTGCAATCTAATACAAAGAATTTTCATTAAAATTAATAAGCATACATAACAAAGAATAATACTAAGAAATCACATCAAAATTCATAACCTATGGAACCCTTGGAGACTGTTTTTGTGATGACATCAGAGATAATGTAAATTTAGAAATTTAAGCCATCACTGTTAAATTCTTCTCTTGCTACTTCAGCTCAAACATTTCTGTCAATGTTGATTTTAATTCAACTCTACATCATCAAACATGAAGAGCCCTTCCATCCACAGCGTTAAGCATTTAATTTTGTAGAAATACAATAAAAAATAAATAACATGGAATAGCTTCACTCTTTTTGCATTTTCAAATTATATGGTGATTGAAATAACAGTCTTTGTTAATAATATACACCAGTTACCATAAATTAAGAAAAAATCCCAAAAATCACGATTATTGAAAATGTTACACGTAGAATTTTATGAAACTTATCCACAATATACAACCCATAGTAAGCTATCAAATAACATAAAAAGAAATTACCAAACAATTATGGTAATTTAGAAATTAGTGCATGTATAATTGGTCACTTTACTTAACCTGTTCCGCCAAACTAATGTTAATGGCACTACAGGATTAGGAAGTCATCCTAGTCATTGGTATAAATCTGACGGCTAAACCGCCTTTCTACATTTTAATCTTTAGTTTCTTGGATATAATTATTCCCATTCACTTGCTTCATTATCTCAAAAATGAACAAATCGAAAAGAAGATGTCAGTTTGCTATAGGAAAAGTATCTTCAATATGGAATATGATCGCCTCTAGAACCAATACAGCATATACAGCGATGTGTGATGCTTTCAATTTAAGCGGTCTATCAGTTAGTTCCATAGGAAGCAAGAGCCATTGCTCTTGCAAATCAGTTGCAAGCGTGGCAAGGGTCTAAGGGGGAGGATTGAGAGCAGTTAGACGTCTCCCTAAAGCATCCCAAACGTGCTCGATAGGATTCAAGTCTGGGGATTGAGCTGGCCACTCCATGCACATAATTGTTTCCTATTGAAGATAATCATCTACGATGCGTGCCCTGTGTGGTCTTGCGTTGTCGTCCTGTAACAGGAAAGCATCTATTTCCCCGGCATATGAGCGCGCATACGCATCAAGGATGTCATCTCTATAAACCTGAGCATTCACGGTTTCCCTTGGAAAGACATAGAGGTCTGTATGTCCACCCAAAGAAATGCCACCCCAAACACTGCCTCTTCCACATGCATCTCTTTCACGGATGTTTGACGGATGATAACGGGTTCCAGGTTCTCTGCATATGAAATAACGCCTACTATTGAATTCTAGACTAAACCTGGACTCATCCATAAAGAGAATAGCCCTCCGTTGATCAGGCATCCAGTGGACATGTTGTTGTGCCCACTGCAAACGGTCCCTCCTATGGCGTGACCTGAGCAGCACGCAAATGGCCGATCGCCTCACATGCAAACCACCTTTGTGAAGCTTTCTACGCACAGTTTACATTGTCACCAACCTTCCGGTGGCTGCAAGGGAGAATCTAAGAAGAGTCAGAGTAGCTGGTCTATTCCTGCGTGCACATAATGTCAAATATCGGTCGTTGGTGCTCGTCACAGCAGTTGGCCGTCCTTGACTGAAGCTCCTACATGCCGAGTCTGTGGCTTGAAATTGCCTCTAAAGTCTATGAACCACCGAAGGACTCCCATTTAGCCATCTGGCCGCTTCTGTTTGACTTTGTCCTGCCTCTGGTACCCCAATGGATCTCCATCATAGCTCCGCAGGCAAACGATGCCCAGAGGTCATTGTTACGAATTGGCTATCTCAGATTTCTGATGTCACTATCATAATATCACTGAAATATGTGAGCTTGCTCTCAAACATGGACTTTTATGCTATTCGCAGATGACGTATTCCGAGTGCAGGACACTAATTTGCATATTGCAATTTTACTCAGCTATTTTTATTTCGCAACATATTCAAATTTTACACGGTTTGGCTTATTTTTTAGGGAGTTATAGTGCATATTAAATGTATAAAACATTTTATTTATTAAAATGATTTAATAAATTAGAAAGTACATTTAAATAAAAATGTGCTTGACATATTTTTATTAGATTCTGCAAGTTTCAATCAGTTTCTGCCACTGACAAAGTAAAAACTATTTTTTGCCAGCAGAAAGCCATCTCTGGTTTCGAAAGCAGAACTAAATAGCTTTCGCAAAGTTCAAAGTAAACTCTATAAATAGGATATTTAATTATATGTTTACGTTTATCATAAACTTAAAACTGGCATAATCAAAATTCAAATAAGCATTTTTGCCAACTGTAGGCACTGAGGTGTTCTAGGAGGCATTACTGGCCTGTGGGACAGTAAGAAGCAGTATGAACATGGTAAAAAATTGTGGTTACTTAACTTCTGATGGTCAGCAGTAACCTCAGCTCATACCACATGGAACACAAATGAGCATTTACAATTATGGGCACTACTAATTTACAACAGACCAGATATTGCGCATATTTGGCAAGAAAAAATTGCTTAATCTCGCAACCACAGAAGAATTAAACGCTTTTGAAAGAAAACTGTAAACATTCACTTGCTTATACAAATACTATGGTCCTGCATATATATATATATATATATGTGCATAATATCAAAGAATCAAATCAAATTATGCTAATCAGCCATTCACACAAGTTGGTCCAACTTGCATCTAGTGTCATTCTTCAATTTCCAAGTGGCCATAACTTAACTATACTCGAAATGGTAAAAACATGACCACAATTCATATTTGCGGTTATACCTAGTGGGTTTAGATAGCATATTCTTAAGTTTAAAGAAATCTTTCATTAACATTCTATTTCTATATGCTAGATGAATTTTAATCAATTTAATGAAGTGCAAATGCAATAAATATCTAAACATTTTTACGTGTTTTCAGTCAATATCTACCATTTAATATATCATTGTTGAAGGTAAGAGGCACTGAACCAATCCAGACATTCTGACAAAATAAAACTCTAAAAGGAGATAATGAAAAAAAAAAAAATAGGTTGGGAAACTATGATCTATGAATATAAATCTTTCCTACATATTTTGTCATGATTCATGTAGATAAATGTCATAAAAGTAACATACTAAAAGTTTCTAATAACATTCAAATAACTATTATAATTAAACATTAAATTTTTTCTTAATTTGCAGGGAGGGAAACTGAAATTTTAATGATTATAATGTCAACTTATTAGAATTATAATTTCTAAGAAATATACAGTTAAAAATTTTGAAAATAAAAATATTTCAGTACATTTTATGCCTTAACCTGAAACTTCCCTTCAATATCGCATTTCAGTTATGATAATTAAAATGAGTAATGATATGATTATTCAGTACCAATTTATTGCCCTAGATAGAATGGACATAAAATGACAAAAATCAATATAAATATGCTTATTTATTCATCATACCTGCTAATGCAGCAACAGGAGGAACTGCAATTTTTGGTACAGCACTTGAGGTAGCTGAGTGAATTTCTCCATTGCTTATTGTTAAATTATACACAGTTTCAGATGACACTGTAGTAGAAGCAGCAATTGTAACTTGTGGATTCACAACTGAAGCTTGGACTACAGCTGGCATATTTATTTTGGCAACAGTTTCACGAAGTGATATTAAAGGCAGTTGTGGTGATAAGCATGAAATTGTAGTAGTTGCAACAGATGATGATGGAAGAGTAACAGCCATAGCACCTAAGTGCTAAAGTGAACGACATACGTTAATTACCCATGTTAAATGGCAGCCTATAATAAAAAGGACCATTGTTAACAGATGATAATTAAATAAAATTTATAAATAAATAGTACAAATCGTAATGAAGTAACTAAGCACAGTAAAAGTATGTATTTTCTGACTATCCATTCTCCTACAGAAAATCGTCAACTTACTGATGACTGCAAAAAATCTTATGTTCTGTTACAATTTATCCAACCAAAAAAAAGATACTGCTCTGTTCATAATTCTCAAGAAAACCAAATCTTTCTTTCTTATCAGCAATACTGTCACAGTCCCATAATAATTTGTTACAACCAAAAATAAAATGCACTTGAGAGAAAGCTGATCAGCAAAATGACGGTTAAATATAAAGCAAGTAAAAAAAACCATGTGGATTAAACACATGTGTACTAAATAAATGGGTGGCTTGGCTATTTTCCCATGGAATCTCCAAAAGAAGCCAAAAACATGGTTATTCTGTTGAGCATCGAAAGTGGGGACACAAATAACCAGAAAGTATTTAAAAATATACCAAATACTGATGTTATAAAAGAAATCTTTCTTTCCACTGCAATTAATATTTGACACAAATTTATAACAAAAAACACATTTAAGTTAAAACATATCAAATATTAACATATACTACATTATTTTTGTTGCATACTTTTATTAAGAACATATCTTAATTATTCTCCTCAAAGGCATCCAAATGCTGCACATTACACAGAATATAATACTGACACTCAAAATCCTTGGAGTCATTATTTTTCTTTTCTGCAACACCTTCGAGTTAACCATCAGTGATATACACTAAATTTTCCCACAAAAATACATGCACATTATTTTTTACAACTTATACACAACCAACTCTCTCTTACACCATATTTCTTCTTAATGCTTGATATTTTTATTGTTTTATGGTTTATTTGAAAATTTAGTTGACTTATTTTTACCTATTTTCTGTATATGTTAAACTATAAAATACATGACTTAATCACAAAAGAAAAAAAATACTTTCAAGGCAAATATTTAATATAAATGACTTATGTAATGTATCAAATACCTGTATTCAACATATTTGTTATGGCATTTCACTATATGTTTAGATAAACATCAATAAATGTTCAAATATATAGAAATTAATAATATCCTGCATTAAAAATTAATATCTCAATTTATGCAAAAAAGATTTAACAAACACAAATGTTAATTTATGTACATTAGAAATACATTTGATTTACTGACAGATTTTTGTAAGCTTAGATTAATATTTTTATTTTCAAATCCCTTTCAGCTCACATAGAAAGATATTGAATAAAATGATGCTAATATAAATAATTGCAATATAAATTACCATATATATAGGTAATAATGATATAAATATAAATTGAAATATAAATACAAAATGTTTTATAGAAAAAAATTTCTTATTCAAACACTACAGCTTAAGGTAAACTACATAAATCATTTATAGATGACATAAACAACTATATATCAGAAGTAAAAACATACAGAAATTCTGAAAAAGCGGTTACAAAATCATTTCTTTGAGAAAAATATAAAATTCATGATAGAAGCAAACTGATAAACATAATTTAGCTCTTAAAATTGAAAACTGGAAAGAAAGGGTTTTTGTATTACACTGGTATTTCTGAAAATTCCATTCCTATTTTTTTATGAAATAAATATTTTTCAAAGCATTTTTTTCTGAAAAAGTGTTATTTAACAACTCAAGCTGAAATCATATGTTTTAATTAAGTATATTTTTGAAAATTACTATTCATTAATGATTATTTTATTAAAAATAACAAAATAAAAGGGAAAAAAATTAAACCTATAAAAAGTACGTGAAAACTGACTACGGCTTAAAACTAATTTGTCCCATACTGAAAGCACACACACACATAAAAAAAAAAAAAGATGCGCGACAAAGTCTATTATGAAATATTGAAACTCAACACCAAAATAACCACAAAACTAGGCGATTGTTCTAAAGCGGGGAAAAAACTAGAATGTGAAATCTGGGATATAATAAGATTTAAAAAATTACTTATTAAAACTTTTTTAATAAAAATGAAACTCACTGAAGAAATGTGAACAATAACGCATGTTAATGTGAACATGGTACCGCACATTTCAGGCAATTACTCCATCCTTCGCTCAGATGCACTTACGAATAGCGCAGATCTACACAGATCACGTGGTCTCTTTCGCTTACTCGGGAAGGACAACTCCATCCATTACGACCAACGAATTATAAAACTGCTGTCAAGAAATATTGAGAATAATATTTCATGGTACAATGATACCCATTCTATATGGAAAAAAAATCTACTTTAACTTACCACTAGTACGTACATACTTTAAGAAGTATTCTATGTTCTCTAATCAGAATTTTAATTAAAAGCTGCAACCACTAACGGAACCGAAAGTTCGTAAGTCAGAAATATTTTATAAACCTCATTACAATTATATCAAACTTTTCTTCCTCAGTTTAATATATGTAATAGTACATGTTTACGTTCTTCTTTCAAAATTAAGCAATTTCCAAGAACTCCAGCGTTTAACTTCGGAAAAAAAATTGTTGAGATACACGGCATCCGCCATTTTATTACCCGCAAAAACCAACCTAAGTGGGAAAATCTATTCAAGAGCAAAGAAGTGAGCTGTGCGCCGGCTCCCTTCGATCAACCGGCGTCAACCCCTTCCACGCATCTGATTGGTTCAGTTATTTCAGAGCCACCAAAAAAATAAGAGCGAGAAACAATGTTGATGCCGTCGGATTATAGCAACCACAAAATACGCCAACCCCACACTTTTCGACTGCATGGTATAAATGAAATTTTACTCATCCGAATTTAAATTACAATTTAAAGAGCGCTTTTACATGAAACTAATATATCTGAATAAAAATAAAAGAAATCAGTTCAAATTAATATTAAACAAAGAATTTCATCCATTTTTAAAATTATATGCATCTCTATAGCAGTTTATAAGCCTGTTTCAAATGAAAGCAGAAACTGTAAAAGGGTGCTTTTCCAGTAAAGTTATATATTATAAACTTTTTTTTATTTTATTCTTTGTAAAATCCTCTCCAGGCCAAAAATGGGAAATTAATTATGGACTTTAGCCATTTAATAAATTGTTTATTGATCAACTTTAATCCAAAGTCTATTATTTTAATTACCTCAAGATTTAAAAAAAAACTAATTTTTTATGAAATTCATGCTTATGTGTTACATGAATATATGTCCTTGCATACTGTAATGTAAAATTAATAACTGTGATTCATTATAAAAGAAAAGCCTATAATTTTAGAAAAGGCCAGTTTGTAATGATATAAAAACCTGCATACAAATTATTTGTACTACTATAAAATTTTAAATAAGTATATAATTTGTTAGTAGCACAACAAACTAGGCAATATTATTAAAAGGCAGTTTAATTAACATTAAATTTTAAATTTCACTACTAAATTTGAAACAGCATATAGAATGCTTGTGATTATTATCTGATCAGTTTATAATTAAATGAATAAATATTATCTGATCAATTTATAATTAAATTTTGAAAAGATTAAAAAACTTTTCCTATTATAACATTTCATGGTTTATGATCAATTTAAATTACTACTTAGAAACTAATTTTAAAACTTCAGTTTTAATATTTCCATAGCTGCAAAAATTTTTAATCTGTCACATAATTTTAAATTTCAAGCAAGCCTGTATGTCACTGAGTGAGTAACTCTGAATATATTAAGATAGTAATTTTGATCATGATTTTTTTAAAGAAATAAGCAAATTTTGTTTAGCTCCCAATAAAAGCATTAAGTTTTGAAAAATAATTTTTTCCAAAAGTAATCGAGTTAAATGTCATTTTAAAGATAATTTATAGATTTATTATTTCACTGTACTTAAATCAACTAAATATTTTTTCATAGAGTATTAATGTAGTCATTCAAAAATTGTTGCAAAGAATAAAATATTTTTCACTTACAGTAATTATAAATGCATTAAATTACATTTGTTTATTTTATAGAAATTTATTTCTTTAAATTTAGGAAAAAATTTAACATATACATCAAATTCAATGTTTCAAATTTATTCAGTGTACAATATTTAAATTTTCTGAAAAAAGTCTTACATATGCACATTAATATAAATTTATAATTATAATATAAATTAAATATAATATTTATAATTATAATATAAATTTAATTTATAATAATTTATAGGAAACTTAAGAAGCATGAAAAGTAGCAAATTTTGCACTTTTAAATCAGCAATCTTCTTTTTATGACAGGCAAAATAAAAAAAAAAAATTAAAATGGCCTTAATTTCAAATGAGCATCATATATTGGTCAATGGCTTTAAAAAATTAGAATCAATTTAATTTATTTTAATTCAAAATTAGTATCCTTTTTTTAAACAATCTGAATAGTTTGAACAAATACATAACACAGTGCTCCATCTCTAAAATGATCACCTAAGGTACTATATGATTTTGGTCTTCTGTAAACGTGGTCATCGTAGAGAGAGAATATTTGATACTGGTATCTGTCAACGTTAACAAAAATGCTAGTCATTATCATAAGTGATCATCTTAAGGCTGTAGGCACAATGAAAGTCATTGCATTTTATAAGAAATTTTAATAAATATATAATATTTTATAAGAATGATTTCTAATGACAAAATGAAATATAATACTGATTTGGATAAATTAACATACAACTATTTTTTAGCTGTACAACAATATTAATCAATACAAGAAATAAATTTAAACTTTCATCACAATTATAGTAAATAAACTGTAAATTTAATTGGTTCTTTAATAGAAAACATAAAATTTAAGTTTTTGACTTGTTATGCAAATGCAGAAGTCAACTTACTTCAACTGCATATGGAATTTTATATTCTTGAAGTAATATTAAATCAGATGACAAATAATATCAGACAAATTAGCCATTATATATACTGATATTTGCAAATATCAAGATTATGAGGCTTTAAAAATCTTAAGCAACAACATTCTAATGAAACGTACAAAAATAATTGACGCTATTAAAAAAAGAATGAAAAATGGGAAAATTTAAGTTTACAAGCAAAAGAGTTTTAATTTATCTTCCACGTGTCCTTGCACATATCAGATTCGCAAAGTAGAAATAAAGCAAACTTACTGTTCAGCGAGGTAGAAGGTTCTTATCTTTTCAGTCTGTTATTGATTAAGAAACCGGGTGAAGTTGCTGAGGCACAAATTTACTTTGCATGTGCTCCACCATCCTGCAGATTCTTAGAGTGTTGCCACTTGGCAAGGGTTAATTTATGTTTACGTTTCAGTTTCATTAACAAGTGAAACATTTAAAAGCAATAAATGCAGTTCTTGATGATTTAAAGTTTTATTTTACTTCTTTTGTAATGTATCTAATGGATAAAAGTTAAAATTCATTTAATATATATATATCGAACTAGTAATTTCTATGAACATTCACAAGTTTCTTATTATCAATAACAAATGTTTCTAATGTCTTATAAAATCATTAAGTCTTTATGTTCTTTTACATTTTATAATTGAGTTTTTTTAAAAAAATTTAACTTTTAACGACAAATTGAGGCAATGATTCGCTTTCAGTTACAATTTGAAATATTCAGAATGCATACCTTCCAATGCACTTCTAAATCTCCGAGTTTACACTCTTAGATAAACATACAATAGGTTGTAAATCACTGATGTGGGGAAAGATTTAAATATTTTTATTGTTAGCAATTATAATTTACATTACAAATTATAATTTTAAATAATAATTAGTAGTAAATTAATCAGGTATAAAATATTAAGTAAGGTTTGTCCACTAGCAACAAATTACCATTACAAAAATATTCCAAATTGTTGAAAGAGAATAATCATTTAAGGTATAAGAAGTATGATATTTATGAAGTACAACAATAATTTAGGTTTAAGAAGTACTTACAATTTATTAAACAATAATAATTTAGGTATAAGAGTATAATCATTTAGGTATAAAAAGTATGATATTTATGAAAAGCATTAATGGTTATAAAAATCAAAGTGTAAACAGAGAGCATAAGCATTTTCTTCATTTTTATAAGAAATCACCATTATTTTAAAAGCACCTTTTAATCTAAAGACCTTTTTAATTTTAAAATTTACCTAATTTTAAAAGCACTATTTAAAGCTCACCTTTTAATCTTTCAAAAAAGAAATGCTTGGATACATTTTAAATTAATTCTGACATTTATGCACATACAGTATTCTGGAAAAAAAAAAAAAAAGATTCAGTTAAAATTATGTTTTTAGAAACCTTAACTTTTATTTTTAAAAAATCAGAAATTCTTTCATGCAAAAATACAAACATGTCCTTTTAAAATTTGCAATTTAAAATTACCTAACTTTGATGAGAAAATCATAATGGTTTATGGCATTGGTATTCAAATTATGAACCATAACCCTGTACAGGATCATGAAAATTTAGTGGGATCACAAGATGAATAAAAATCACAAAACGTCTGAATTGACAGTATATAACCTGCGAAATTGTTTTTTAGGGTTGTCTGCATTTTTATGGGGTCCCACTGCCATAACATTTGAATACCACTGCTTTATGGGATGCGATAAAATTTCATCTGCATAGAATTTTAGGCTGACCATACATATTTTAAATATTGCTATGTCAAATGAAGGCTATATATACACAGCATTTCACACCCTTGGCTACTTAATATGATACCAAAAGGGTAATTATGAGACAGTTTAAGCAGAAGTTTAAACAGCAGAAAACACAAAATGGATAATTCAGTAGCAATAGAGACAATATCCATAATAAATGAACATATCATACCAATTTTCCATTCTAACAAACACATTTTTTTTTGCAAAATCATTCCATCAATATTGCTTTTGAATAGCATTTAATACTTGGTTTTAAACCATTAATATTAATTTTATTTTTATACATTAAATATTTCACATCTTACCAAAGTTTTGTCTATAATAAAAAATTTCAGCAAATTATTATAGTAAGCTTTTTCCTTTACTCCTGGAGTACAATATTATAAAGGAACAGAAGAGTTACATATTTATTCATTTTTGCCCACTATATACACCTCACCTTTTTCATTTTCAATATTTGATTCCTTCACATTGTTTGTGAAATTTTCTCCTTCTCTGTTTGCTCTAATTTATCTACTCCTTCACCCCCCGCCTCCGCTTCGCACAAACTGATAGCTGTAGTATTCCAAAGTATGTAAAAAATAATGAAATAAATTATGAACAAGAAGATCAGAAAGATCTAAGAGATTGAATAATTTTTAATCTAACAATTAATTAGAATATTTCTTTTCCCCTCCTTCTAATTAAGCATTCAATTTGCACACATTTTGCTAGTTACAATCTCCTACAGTGCGAAAGGAAATATTTCTGCTTGGAATTCAGGCATCTGCACATGTTCAGAGAGTTTTCTGATTCTCTTTTATTTACTTTATTTGTGTTCAGACTTTTGTGAATGTGTGATATTCTGAGTGTGTATACATTAAATAATTTTTTGTTTTTTAATTGATTTTACAATAGTTTTGGATTACAAAATAATTTCAGCCAGCCAGCATCCATTCTTCCTTGCCGCAGGCAAAATTAAAATAGAAAATGTACCTTCATTTCTATTTCTTAAGTTGTAAAATTTGTTTCAATTTAAAGCACATTAAGATCTGGTGATCTTTTTTAGTAAAAGGCTAATATTAATTCAAATGAAATAGATAATTATAGATAAATTAATAAAAATTAGAGCTCCACTCATTATAAATTTCACAAAAGTGGCTAATAGACTATATAAAGCTTTAATGTTAAATCAAGAAGAATGTCATATAGCTTTTTCACTTTTAAGTGATAAATTTTTAAAGTTATAAGTCATTAACCAAGATTTCTTAGATCATTTATCGATAGACCAAACATTGATCAAAATATGTTAGCTCTGGCTGCTCTAGCTAGACTAACAAAAACTGAAAATGTCTTTCCTTTGATAGTGGCAGAAAAATCCACAACACTTGTAAAAAATGCTGTGACCATCCAGCTTCACCGGATCATATACTGGGTTGCATCGGAATTTCTAAGGAGGACTTAACATCCAATCCCCTCACACTTCTGGAGACAACTTCCGGTCAACAACCTTCTGGAGCTGATCTAACATATATCAGATCTTTCCAGGATAAGCAACAACAACAAAATATGTTTGGTCACAAATATGAAAAGATAAATTCTTATTCTGACACATATTCATATGACATTAAAAGTGAAAGCTGAATGGTTGCAAAATGAACTACATAACAGAACATCTAGTAATGATTCTTTTATTAAAGTGGTATTAAGGTATGTTAAATTACCCAAAACCCAGCTACAGAAATAAGATAGTTCGATAAAGGGTGTTTGGGTTTGGGAGTTTGTTTAAAAAAAAATTATTATGACCCATGTTTATCAAAGAAAAATTTATATATCTCATTCACAGCACAAGAGAAAAAATAATATACTCGTGACCTTGAGGAAAGTTTTCCACCCACGTCAGATAATTATCCTTTAATGACTGAATGTATGAAGCCACATTCTGGTACAAATTAATAATTGAAGTGTATATACATAGGAATTATTGAATTTGGTACTGAACCATAATAAATGCAACTTAGTGAAACTAAGTGATATGACCGAAGCATATTTAAGAGCTTTAGACACATTAGGTGTTATCTCTGATAAATATGCAGCTGTTTGTCAGAGGATATTTTGAAAATACAAGAACAGCATATCAGTTCTCTTTAACTTAATGCAAAGGAAAAGGGAGAAATAAATAAAGCAGCTGTTTTTATGAAAATTTTTAAATCAGAAGTGAGAGGAAACAATGACTTGCGACTACTAGAAATTTCTTTGATAATAAAAGAGAAACCCTTAGAAGATCAGATAAATGGAATTTTAATGAAAATAAATGTGATATCACGACCACTGCACATCTTTTGAATGTGAATAGTTACAATGAAAAAAGGTGTATTTTTTGTGATTGAAAACACAATTCTCAAGATTGCAATAAAGCAAAAATAATGAGCCTAGATGAAAAATGGGATGCAGCAAAAAGGGCTGCTTGTTCCTTTTCCTGCATTAAAAAGAGTCATGTTTTGAAGCAGTGCAGTGGTAAAGTAAAGTATTTTATTTGCAGTAAATTTCATCGCACTGTTATTTGTCCAAGTTCTTCATTTGGATCGATAGCAGATGCTCAAAAGTTGGTAGAAATCCTTAACTGTGCCCAATTTTAAAACACAAGTCAGTCTATGTTAACAGTACTGTTACAAACATTGCAAGTTTATTTAGGGATAAAAAATGGTAGACATATCATAGCTTTGCAATATAGGAATATAGCGCTTTAAGATATAGGAATTCAACATACTTATGTTAGTGATAAAGCAGGTTAAGCTATTAAATTATGAGTGTATAGGGGAGATACCTATAGTTCACAGTTTAATTGGTGGTCTTGTATCTCCTCACCAGAAACATCATTATTTTACAGCATATTTGACTAATTTAGATGAGAATTATAACTGCAATTTTGAAGTTCTGGAAAAAGAAAAATATGCAGTAGCATAATGAAGACCCATGATACCCATGGATGACAGATCTTTGTAACACAGATATAACCTTGAGCTGATGGTGTCAAATGACTCACATGAAGTTGATTCTGAGATTCATCTACATATACTAGAGCAGATGCAGCTGGTAAAGTCTTAAGTAGAAAGCTACACAATTTAGCTGACGGGCCTGTTGTTACCCATCTAGGCTCATAAGAAAAATTCCACAGGTATCCAAAGTATTTGAATCTTATCTGTCGATCATATTGCTACCTACCCACTAACGATATTAAACTCCCAGACATGTAGATTTTAGAGTGTATAGTAGTATTGAAGATCTAATTGAAAGCGAAACTGCTGGAATTGCACCAAGCAGCACTTGAGAACATTTTCAACTTAATGATGAGAGAAGGTACGAAGTAACATTATTTTAGCTCAGATTACATCCCACACTCCCTGAAGGTAAAGACTCAGCCAAAAGAAGATTGTGCACTACCATTAAGAGACTGAAGGCAGCTAACATTTTAGAAACCTATCATGAAGTCTTTCAAACATAGTTAAAGGAGAGAATAATCGAACAGCTGAAGTAAATAACATAGTAAAGGACAAAATAATCGAAGAACTGAAGAAAGATTATGTAATGATCTCATTCAGCAGTGATTAAGAATGCAACGCCAATTGAAAATTAGGCCCATATCTGAAGCCTCTGTGCATACTAGAAACTGAATGAATGCCTGGCGAAAGGCCAAAATATTATGGAACTCCTTCTAGCGATACTAATTTGTTTCCACACGAAATAATTTGCTCTTACAGCAGATATAAATTAGTATTTCTAAAGTAGCAGAAACTGCTCTTACAGCAGATATAAATTAGTATTTCTAAAGTAGCAGAAACTACCTTAAATTTCTCTGGATAGAACACATAATCCAAACAGGTTAAAAGTCTATAGATAGTGTCACTTAATTTTTGGACTTATGTTCAGTCCTTTTTTGTTGAATGCCACTTTAAAACACATTTAGAGAATACTTATCCTCAGTTTAAAGACTTGCTTTTACTTTAATGGACTCATTCTATTTCATTAATCATTTTGCCAGTTTTAACAGTGTTAAAGAAGTATTTGCTGAACAATCTTTTCAGGAAAATTTGATTTAGGAGGATGACGAAGCAAGTACTCCATTTCAGAGAGTGCTGAATTTCCAAATTAGAATAATAATGGACTGGAGAACCTAAATGAAAAAAACTTACTAGCAATCTTAAGACTAAAGTGGGATCTGCAATGGATGTATTGTTTTTCTATTCCACTTACTCTCAAACCGTAGATCATCCAGTTAGAAAAAGAAAATTTTAGCAATAGTGTAAAAAATTTATGACCCTTTAGATATTGTATGGTCACTTACCAAAATTGCTATTACAAGTATGTTGAAGACAAAAGATACCATGGGATGAAGAATCACACAAAGCTACCATGAAGAAATTTTTAAACTGGCAAAACACTTCTGAAAGGTCCTTTGCATTCCCAAATGTACAATAAAAAGAACTTCTCTCATAAAATACAGTAGTTTACATGCATTTGCTGATGCAAGCAAGAGTGCTTATATAACTTCTACTTTTATTCAAAAAGAAACTGAAGAATCCATGTCTTGCAAGTTTGTTAGAATTTAAAATAGAATAACTCTACTACTGACAATCATAATTCTCATGCTGGAGCTCCTAGTGCATTTGACTGCTGCTCATTTAGCTACTAATATTAAAAACGATCTAAACAGACCAGATTTTGAAATTCACTACTGGACTAATTCTAGCAATGCCTCAAGTTGGATCAAAAGAAATGAACATTCATTGTATAGAGAAAATAAGTGAGTTTTTTCACCCTGATGACTGGTACATTTTTGGAAACCTTAATTCAGCAGATATTCCATCTTGAGGAAGTTCTATTTGATATCTTACTGAAACAAGATGATACAACGTCTAAAATGATTAAAATCTGCAGTAGAAGAATGGCCATTATCTCAAATCATAGCAGATAAAGTAAGTTTGAATCAAGAGAGAAAGAAGACAGCCACGATGAAAACAGAAAAAGAGATATCCAGGTTTCATATTAGGTTTTTCCTACTTCAAGATACAAATTCTGCCTGGATAAAACATTTCATACTAAATGTGAAGAAACCTAAGATAAAATAGTACTGTCAAGAACTGACTGCAAAGGAAATACAATAAGCTGAACTGATATGACTCAAAAGTATACAGCAAAGAAGTCTCAGTAATTAATCCTGTCTTGAAATCTTTACACCCTCAAATCGATGAAAATGATTTAATCTGTGTTACTACTCACCTCATACAATAAGAAGGTTCTAACAGTTTCAAACGCCCAATAATATTGCCTAGTAAACATCCTGTTGATCATTTGCTTATCTTAGAATATCCAGAAGATTAAGCTACCCTGGGGTGCACACTCTAGTATCTCAGCTAACAGAAAACTTCTGGATTTTAAGATGTTGAGATTTGTGATTTAAGATTTTAAGATTCATGAAATTTTGAGGTGTTATAAAAATTGTAAAAGATTTGTAGCTCTTTGAGGTTATATTTATACTTTTGCTAGAAAATCATATAAAATATGCAGTTTTGTTTGAAATAATGGAAATTCATTGAGGATACAATCTGAAAACTTTATGTCAGCTCTGAAAACTTTTAGTTTGTTTTTCAGAGATACGTATTGAGAAGAAAGTGGCCATTGTGTATTTATTCTGACAATGTTTTCCATTGCACAGAATGAAAAAAGGCACAGAAAATGGGCTTTAGTTAAGTGGATTCAGTGGATTTTCATCCCTCCTACTGCTGTCTGGTGGGGCAGATGGTGAGAGCAGTTAATCAGAAGGACGAAATAAATCTTAAGAAGAAAGCCGAGATGAGTCTGATCACATTATGATGAGTTGACTTATGTGCAAAGCAGAGTACATAATGAATAGCCATCCCTTGAATTGTGAATCATAAAATGTTGAAGACTTACAACCTTTAACCTTATCTTTATTTCTACAAGAAATACCTACTAAATCCATAATTGAATTAGACATTTTGAATTCAATTGATTTACAAGAATGTTTTTGTTAATGTCAAAAACTTAAACAAGACCTCATGAAAAGATTTCAAACAGAGTACCTGGGTCAATTGAAATTTTATTCCCAACCACCCTTAGAGTAGGTCAAGTTGTTATTAGTGGAAATGACACTGGTAAATGAATAAACTGGACTAAAGGCAAAATATATGAACTTTACCCACACAAGAGAAAATACTATTGTTGCTCCCATAAGAACGATGAATGGCAAATTTCTTCGACCACACCAAAGACTACCCTCCGGAAGCAAAAAATGAGCAGAGAATTCTGCTCGATGAGAAATCATTTAGAGATGAAACAAACAGTTCATCAACTCATCTATCTTGTGAAACAGATGTCACCTTTTATAGAAATCAATGAAATCTTCACATGTGTCTAATAGCATAGTTCCTGAAAACGACCATCTAGAACATTCCATATTAAGAACTCGACATGGATGAGCTGTGAAACCACTTCAGTGACTACTTGTAGCCTATTGTGACTTTGGTTGCATTCCATCTCTAGAATGCACGATAGGAGGAAAAGTCACAATCACCTACAATACGAAACAGAATACTCCTGATTGGAATTTGGGCATTTGTACCTGTCCAAAGCGTTTTCTGAATTTCTTTCAATTTTCTTATTTAATTTCTTTTTATTTATGTTTAGAGTTCTGTGAATTTGTGATGTTTTGAGCATGTGTACATCAAATAAATTGTTTTTCATCCATTTTACAGTAGTTTTGGATTACACAGTAATTTCAGTCAACCAGGGTGTTCTGCAAAAGGCTACAGTAAGAAAATTACCTTTGCTTATAATTTTTCAAGTTGTAAAATTTGTTTTGATATGACATGCATAACAGTTAGCATCCATCAAGATTGCCTGAACCCATCAATCATTTAGTTAGCTCATCACCAAGAATGTTGCCCAATGTTTGCCACGGGGGGGGGGGAGAGACAGAATCATGCTCACAAGAAAGGATATTATGCTCACAATCTGTGGCTCAGTTTTGAAAAAGAGCATGCTGATATTCTTCTACCTTTCCTTCCCTACTGCCCACCCCTAACTCAGGATTCAACCTAGAGGCACCTCTGATTGGAATATAAAAGTGGCAATACAAGTTCATAGTATATCCAATAAATTTCATTAAGAAATTTTTAATTAATTTATAGAACTTTAATACCTG
The DNA here is from genome assembly GCA_000611955.2 of Stegodyphus mimosarum. Taxonomy (NCBI): domain Eukaryota; kingdom Metazoa; phylum Arthropoda; class Arachnida; order Araneae; family Eresidae; genus Stegodyphus; species Stegodyphus mimosarum. Next base: position 695,959 of record KK119712.1, read on the forward strand.
TCCTAAAAATATATATTCATATCTCGCTTTGTACTTGGATTAAAATGCAAGAAACTTAAACTTCTCTAAATGAATTTGATTCTGATTTGTAACTGTCATCAAAAAGAAGTTTGACTGCAAAAGTCTAGAATATTTTTTATGATGGCTTTAAGAAAGTGTATATATATATATATATATGCATTCTGAAATATGACTAAGAATTCAGGCAGTATATCAAAAGTACATAAATTGAGATATAAAATACCAGAGGCATTATACTCAAGAAAATACCATTTTCTTATGACAGTTTTGGGAAATTTGGGATTTCATAGTGAAACTCTGTGTTGGTCAGAGGGTTAACAGGTCCTTGTTTATTAGTCATTTTAAGGCTGAAATTTCTATGCATCTCACACTACCTTCAAACTGTGTCATTAGAAACAGTGATTTTTCAGTACATAGCACAAATTTTACCAGCAATTAGACTAGCAATTTTTTCCTTATCTTAAATAAAACAGTACAATATATGAAAATGTTCTTTTCGGTTCTCCATTCTTAGTAGTGCACTGAAAAAAATTATACCACGACACATGCTAGAATTATGCAACATAGCAGAAAAGAGAACATTTAAACATTTGCTCCAATCAAACAGAAACACAGTAATTAGAAGAAAATGGACTTAAATTTGGAAAACCGCAGAAATTTCGAATGATCCAATACAAACAAATACCTTTATGTGCTTAGTTTGTTTACTTTAGAGAAGAAAAAATTGCTATATACATATATATATATACTCAACAATTTTAAAATCCAATTTAAATATAAATAAGAATTCTTAGGAAAAATGATAATTTAACAATGCCGAACTTTTAAAATTAGGCAGAAAGCAACTTTAGTTTGGCAGAGACTTTAATAAAACTATCAGCTTTGAGTGCAATCAGACATAGATACCTATTCCTAACGAGCAGTCCCCACCCCTCAGGAAAAATTAATCTGAAGAAAAAGGGACTTGCATCTTATTTCCTTTGAAATTATAAACTTTTATTTCAAAATGAATAAGGCACTTTTTTGCCTGATTTTAAACATTACATAGGCAAAATTTAGAGCTCAAAGACTGAGTTCTGGGAAATTAAGGGAAATAATTCGTCTTTGGTAGCCTGGATCTTGGAAGTAACATGCATATCTGGGTTCTCATCAAGTTTTTGATCTAAAATAATATCAAGGTATTTGACTCATGATAACTGCATTATATATAGTAATATTTTAATTCAGATATAGGTTCCTTAAAAAAAATATAATTTCTTCTTTTTAAAAAATAAAACAACAACACTGATAGCAATTTTCAAATTATGAAGCCAGGACTCTACTACTTGTATGTGTTCTTGTAATGACTGAATGAGTAAACTCAGCGGTACATTTTGAACTCTACTGCTTCTACATGTTCTTGTAATGATTGAATGAATGAACTCAGAGATGCATTTTGAATCATGATTGCTATGTCATCAGCCTACATGGTTAATATTGTACTTATGTTGTGTGGGATATTGTTTGCATAAATTAGAAATAATATTAGGCCAATTAAACTGCCCTGGGGGACACCTACAAGTATTTGCTGGAATGTAGAGTAATAACTGCTGCAGCTAACGATAAAGTATTTGTACTAAGATAGAAATTATAATGTATATAATGTAACCTGGAAAAATCCAGATGATTAGTTTGTAGACCAGCCCCTCAAGCCATACATGTTCAAAGTCTTTAGAAATATTGAGAAAAATTGCACCAGTGATTGACGATTTTGAAGTCCTTTGGAGATAAATTCCATCACTTTGTAGAACTGATAGTTGGTTGAATGTTTTTGCTGAAACCCATGTTGCTAGGAATTTTTCTTCCATGTGACTCAGGATTCTCTGCACGATGACTGACAGCAGTTTTGCCAAGTAAGAAGAGCAAGCTTATAAGCCAATAAGATGACTGATCATGTGACTTCTTTCCAGATTTCAAGACTGGTGCAATTCCAGGTTTCAAGATTGAAGTATTCCAATCATCAGGGAAATACTGAAATTGATAATTCCAGTGAATTTTAATAACATGATAGCACCCATCACTTTGATTATCTTTATGCTGATGTTATTCAATCTAAAACTCTTCCAGGTCTCTCATTTCTCAATATAACTTTGAACCTCTGAAGGCATAACCAGAGATATGTTGTTTACACATGCCTGTGATAAGAACTGTGTAACTGCGTTAAAAACACTACATTTTGTTTGGGGGTGTGAATGTTCCTAATGCAAAACCGAGGAGCAGAGTTATCAGCTATAAACTCAGCTTTCTCATTTTCAGTATGAATGGTCCTGTTTGCGCCATTAAGGAGCAGAAAATTTGTGTTGTCTATTATACTTAAAAATGGCATTCCAGATTGAATTATCATCACTGGAAAGCAATTCTAAGCAGTCGAGTTGTGCATGCTTTATAAGAAACCTGGCTTCGCAGTTGACGTGATTTATCGCTCAGAATTCAACTGAACATAATTTTATGGATGGTCCACAACAAATAGTTGGTTACCCAAATATCAATGTTACTACAACATACACTGATGAGCCAAAACATTATGACAATCCCCACATTTTTCAATGAACTCTTCTGGATGACATGGAGGGCATGTGAATCGTGATTAAGTGGGCATGGTACTTAACTGTTAGTGGAGAAGGTAATGAATCATTCTTGCACTTACTTTTATGAGTGATGGGAAAGGCTGCTGATCTAAGCAAATTTGATAGAGGGTAGACTGATATGGCCCAAAGAACAAGTATCTTCGAAACAGCAAGACTGGTAGATTTTCATGATCTGCTGTTGTTAGTGTCTATGCAAAATGAATATGTGACAGTGAAACCAGCAGTAAATGCTATGGTGTCACTTCCACATATCATCAAATAAAAAGGATGTTGGAGACTGTCCTGCTTATGTGATACAGCAAAATTGGTACCAGACAGCGGCTTAAACCAACAGCTCAATAAAAAGCAGGTCCAAGTGCTAGCGTTTTGGAACACACAGCTCATCAGTGGCTACTGTTGGACTGCGTAGCAGACATCCCACTCACATGCCTCTGTTGACAAAGCATCATTGTCAACTATGACTACAGTGGGCACGGGGTATCAAGAATAGACGACAGATAAGTGGAAGGCAGTTCCTTGGTCAGGTGAATCATGGTTTCTCATTCATCACGTTGATGGTCGTGTCAGGGTACGCTGTCTTTCAGGTGAACAGTTGCTCCCCCCCCTGTAAAACAGGTCATACACAGGTTCATGGTGTCAGTATTATGCTTTGGGTAACGTTCTCATGAGTGGCTCTGAGACCCTTAGTTGTGGTAGAACAGATCATGAAAGATGCAGACTATTTGAACATAACTGCAGATCAGTAGCACTCTTACATGATGTCTGTCTTCCCAACTGGAAATGGAATCTTCAAGCAAGACAATGCCCCATATCACAAGGCTTGAATTGTCTTGGAGTGGTTTGAGGAGCAAACGGATGAATTCCAATTAACTTAACTTGCCAGATCTTAACCCAATAGAGCACATTTGTGATGTCATGGAGTGACAACTCAGAGTTCAAACACCACCATGTCTCTGAATATCTGAACTTTGTGTGACCGCTGCTTAGACATTTAGTACAACCTGTCTCCAGTCATCTACCAAAAACTTGTGGCATCCATGCCAAGGCAAGCTGCAGCTGTTTTGCAGGCCAAAGGTGGCGCAATGTGTTATTGAGTAGGTGGTCATAATGTATTGGCTCTTCAGTGCTTAGAGTCTGAAACATTACCTTTTCTTATGCTATACAAATCATCATGAGTTGTATAAACATATCAAGTGTTAATATACAGACTGATTTATGACGCAGAGCCACAACTTTAGTTAAACTTTTAAGGATGATTTGCATAGCCCTCTAAATCTATCAAAGCACTAACAAAAGTACTGTATTATACAAAACAAAGCTAAAAGATTTCAAATGCAGTAAATTATATGCTATTCACCTATAATTTTCATTTTAAAAAATACATTTTCCATCATTACGTTTCAATAATAATAATAATATTTATTTTTAAAAAAAACTTAAATGCTTCAGATCCAAGTACTGCCCTGTAATGTCAGCTCTTTTTCTTCTGAGAATGAAAATTTACATTATTTATTTTCTAAGTCATTTGGTTTCTAAAGCAACATTCTTGTTCTAATTTCATTTGTTGCTTTGCGTAACTTTCTTCACTGTTTTTTACTTGATAAAAGCTTTACTTCTTCAGCTAACTGAGAACATTGTATCTCTTTATTTGAAAAATTGATCTGATGAAAAATTGAGATTTGAGATCAACAGTCACTTTGGACTAAAAAGAAATTATTCAACCCTCTAAAAAATGGCTTTAGTAGAAATGCATGAAATGAAATAGGAATACCAGGTGACTGTGTAAAATGTCTTATCAGAAAAATATTTTTTTTCACTTGCTTGTTTTTTCAAAAAGAAAATATTTACACTTTAATTAGCACTTTATTTCAATAACATAATTGCAGTATACGTAACATAGCCCCACTCAGGGATGAGTGATTAAAACTATTAAATACTGCTAGTTTAACCTGTATTTAAACCAAGCTAAACAGGTTACCTGCATGGTTAATTTTCATGGTTTTCCCCATATGTAACATAATCATGAGCCAGTTTACCTTAGACCCACCCCTTTGGCAAATAGTCCTCATGTGCTTACCAAATTAAAACAACCTAACCCACATGCAAAACAACTACACATCTAACAGAAATTTTAATTTCAGACTAGTTTCTACATCAAATTAATTATTCAGTTTAATATCAATAAACAATAGGAAAGCCAAAGAAAGTTAAAAATCTAAATCCTCTTTTAAAAGAATAGAATCCCTCTTCAATCCTCCATGCTCGTCTCCTTTGAAATGCATATTAAAACAAACATCAATTCAGTTGACTTTTACTTAAATAATTATTAACATAAGATTAATTAAATATTGATAATAAATGTTATGTAAACTTATACACACAACAAACATCAATTCAGTTGACTTTTACTTATATAATTATTAACATAAGATTTATTAAATATTGACAATAAATGTTATGTAAACTTATACACACATACATGGAAGTAAAAGAACTTTTTATATAAAATTCTACAGAAAAGGTTAATTTGTGCAGCAAAATTAATTAAAATATTAAAAATTTTCTTAACATCCTCATAAAACAAAAATACAAAATAATAAAAATAAATTACAGAGATATAAGTAATAATTTCCTAAAATTAAGTGATCAAACTGAACACAAAATGAAATTTTAACCGAACATAAAAAAAAGAGAATAATTTCAAAAATTTTTATAACAATACAACAAATTATTAATGGAATAGTAAAGACTGTTTTACATCTTTATTTTCTGTAATGTTACAGTGATAACCAGCAATGCTTAAAATCTTTATCATCTGTAATGTTACAATAATGCTACAGCGGTAATCTGTTATGTTACAATAATGCTAAAGTGGTAATCTGTAATGGGATAGTTTTAAAACTATTAACCGTAGAGCATGTTTGAATACATGTTTAATATTCTACTAATAATTTGTTTTACTCATAAAAATTTAGAAATTATTCTTGGCTAAAACTTTGCTTTATATTCGTTTTTTATCACTTAATTTGTGGCTTTTCGTATAATTCATTTTAAACTATTAAGTATTTTTCTTTCATAAGGATGTTAAAAAGTTTTTATATAAAAATTTAATATATATGTAATGTTTTAATGCGTAGATGAAGGAATCCGGTCTTTAATTTCCAGTAGCCCAAGGGAATTTACTTCATAGTTAGACAGATGGATGCATAAACCAACAACTTCCAGACATGACTGCTTCGGAACGTAATTTTATTGCAGGATAATTCACATCAGATCATCTTTCTGTAGATATTTTTCAATCATAGTTGAATACAGTAATTTCCATGTACACAAATTTTAAGATATGACGTCATCTGAGATAAGTAAGCATAGCTCCTTGCCAGGAGGAAAACTTAATCGAAAAGTGATGCAGCAATTCAGAGGAAGATGTGGAGAATCAAAAATCTTCAGTTCAAGTTAAAAAAAATTTGGTTTACAGTTTAATGATTGGGTAAGAGGTATCTGCATTAAGCATTATGTAGGATCCCATGATTAATTTAAATGACACAGTTTAGACTTATAGCACTATTTTTAGGATAGAGAGAAGTCCCCAAATTTAATTTTAAAAAATAAATAAAAGAGGTTATAGCCAATTAAAATTAGAAGTTTGCTTTCATATTTTTTATTTCACATATATATTCCTAACAATTTTAAATATGTATATATTTTATCTTATATATATTCTACATATGTTTATATTTTAATATATATCACTTAACATAGCTGTCTTGTCATGCTAAGCTAATCCCTCTGATGCTTCTGCACATCAGTGAAAAAATTCTTACTTCATATTTTGTTAAGATCTTGTTGTAGGCTTTCATTTTTAATCTCATTTTTTAATTACTATACAGGGTGATTCGCTACCAGGTGGCCAAACTCGCAGGGTGTGTAGCGGGTACAGAGACGACTCGGAATCACATATAAGAATGCAGGATCACAAATGCCATAGTTGCAAGCTATGGTACAAAGAAGCAGAGAAAAAGAACAGAAACAGCAACATAATTAATGGGACAGAAAACATTTTATTAAGAGGTTGTACTACAACAGATGTTCGAAATTATGACCAGAAGTCGTCTGACAGGCCTGACAGCTGCACTGCATGGAATTCCTTGCGTTCTAGAAGATTCGTGGCATCCTTCCAACAACTACAGATATTTGAGTGACAAGGTCTTCAACTGAAGGCACAGGTATGCCGTACACCAAACTCTTCATGTGGTACCAGAAGATGTCCATGTATGATAGGTCTGGTGATTTGGCAGGCCAATGAACCGTGCCACCAAAACATATCCACTGCTGTCCAGTGGTTATGTAGAGGTGTCGGCGGACATCAGTCGTGTAATGCGGAGGAGCTTAGTCATGCTGGTACCACATAGAGTTGCGCAATGACAGAGAAACATGTGTTGCATAAAGAAGTCCAAGTAGGACTTAATGCAAGAAGATCTGGTATGCTCTACCATCCAAAGGACTGAGCAGAAGGTATTATCCAATGAGGTATGCTCCAAGAATGCCAGCCCAAACATTGGCCATGATAAGATCTTAACCTGCATGTGTTTGCGTATGATGAGGGTTCTCTAAAGCCCACACATGGGCTTTATTCTGATTGAAGGCTCCCTCACGTGTCATGTATGCTTCTCAATAAAGACATACAAATGAACATCTGTGAGCAATACAGACACAGAAAATGGGCTGTCTGTAGCACTGTGTAGCAAACATCTTCCGGAGTGGATAATCTTCAGATTTTAATAACTGGATGTGATGAAGATGGTATGCCTTCATTTGATTTACTACGAGTATCCTCCAGATAATGGATTGAGATAAACCAACTTGTTGGGCTATAGCTCAAGTACTCGTACTTGGATTGCCTTCTGCCAGATGTCAGACTGCCTCCTCATTGCCAGGTGTCCTCGTCATTCTCTGTCAATTCATTGTAGTTCTCATTAAACAACCAGTCTCATGTAACCTTCTGTTCACATTTGGGAAGGTCGTGTGATGTGGAGCATGCTTGTTCGTGTAATGTTCCTGGTACAACCACTGCGTGGCATGCCTGTTATAATCTGCAGCTCCATACACGATCAGCATGTCAACCAGTTCATTGTTTGAATACGCGTTCATCCTACCACCTCCGGAAAGGATTGCAAATGACGACTTCTGGCAGGATCTCTTCATGTCACTTTCCATTCAGTGCCATTTACCGCAAGATTGCTGGGAGGAATCTTCCAGAAAGTAAGGAATTCCATGCAACACTGCTGTCAGGCCTGCCTGATGACTTCTGGTTATAATTTTGAAGACGTACATAATTATAGTGCAACCTTTCAATAAAATGTTTTCTGTCCCATTAATGTATTATTGTTTCTGTTCTTTTTCTTTGCCCCATAGTTCGCAACTATGGTGTTAGCAACCCTTCATTCCTGTGTGATTCTGAATCCTCTCCGTATCCCCTACACACTCTCCAAGTTTGTCGGTTTGGTAGTGTATCACCCTGTATGGTGCACAAGCAAAAAAAAAAAGCACACAAAACCAATTGCAACATATTGAATAAATTAAAGAAAGCATGTTAGTGTTTATATGAGAAGAGTAGTCTTAAAAACTTCTTTTCTCCCTTAAAATAAAAATCAAACTTCCCTGACATCTATCAACCAGAGGTCTACCATTGGTGCATGGACTGTACATATCAGCCACTGAAATACGACTATGATTTAACAGACACAGAGGAACAGCTGTTAACAGATACAAAAAAAATAACAGCATTTTAAAATTGAGATAAATACTCTCTTTAAAGTACTCTAGGAACATCATTTTTCATTTGGATTTTATGAAAAACTAGTTTTTAGATTTTGGCTTTTATCAAAGCCAAATAAAAAACAGAAATCTTTTAAAATCTGAACAATTAAAAGAATAGAGAAAAATGAAATGCTCTCTTATGAAATCTTAAAAATTATATTAATCTTAAAACTTTAATTTGAACTAATTTAATTTGAACATAAATTTAAGTGAAAAATTTCATTATTGTACAGAGTGGCACGGACAGCAAACAGGATATTTACTCACTCACAGAATGCAGTAAAAAAGGGTACTTATGCATTAATTCCACTGAAAGTCAAATTTGGTTACTATCAAATGGCTACCATGAATTTGGCAATCCCATCAAAGTTGCCCAGTCAGTTCTTCTGAATTATGAAGAAACTAACTCTGATTTAATAAACATTTACACATCACTCTTTATTTACTTCTACTTTATTACAATATATATAAATTACAAATGTAGCACATGGGAAAAAAAAACCTACATATCTACCTACATGTTCAACTTTTAGATTATCTGACACAGCAATCTAATAAAACCTGCGGCAATTTTTCTATAAGCTCTGCTTGGACACCAAGAGTACAAATTCACTGCATATAATTGTTCCCAACCGTTAGCCAATCAGCCAAGTATAAACTTACTACAGATAATTGCTCAAAACTATTACTGTTTTGTCAGCCATATTAAGCTGTTTTTCCCCCCTTCTTCCTCCCTTTCCACAGATGTTAATTCACTCTACCAACTGTAAATGAACTGCAGTGCATTCACAAATGAGATTCTACAACCCTTGAATCATGCTCCTTTAAGAATGTACACCCTCTTTTCACTAACTTTCACATTGCATTGCCACTTTTTATTTATTTTCAAATAAAGAAACCATGTTGTCTCCTTCTATTCGAATAACGTACTGTACCATACCTACCATACCACATAATATTCTAAGGAAAATTTAATTTGTGACAGTTTTTTTTTGTCCTATGATCCTACAAATGATTAATTACTTGTTGCCCTGTTGGTCTTAAGGCAGGTCCCAAACTTTAATAATTTTTTACAAAATGCAAGAAAAAATATCATAATAACAATTCATTTACTTCCTTGTCGTAAAAACAAGAAGCAGCTTATTGAAAATCAACTGAGGTTACAACAGACAAAACCACACATGCTATAAGCGAGTTATGAGATCATACTTATCCATAATTGACATTACATGTGCTGTTTGACAACAGTTTCATGCTTGATGGAATAATATGCAAGTACCAAAAAAAGTATTTCTATATTGATGTATGCACAATACTGTATTATTAATTGACATTCTATCGATGTAATATTTATTTTCAGCTTTATCACTCCCTGGAAAACATTCTGCAGAAGGCCATGATTGAATATTTTGGGGAGGGGGGGAAGATGATTTCTGATCATGTGTTTTAAAATTAAATTTTACTGAAAACTTACTGAAATTTTAGTTAATCAAATTAAGAAATACAGCTTAGGAGTTATCCTTCACAAAATGCTCTCTAATCAAACCAGTTGAGAATGTAGTAGTTAATAAAATTAGCTTTATATAATTAAAGTGGTTTATTTTTTAATCTTTTTTAAAATGCTAATGCTTAACTTTTGTGGAATCAAAAAGATATTTATTTGTTCATATTTGCTAACAAGGCAAAAAGAAATATAGTTACATTTTGCTTCTTCGAATCAATAAATTATAACAAGTACTTATTTTCAGATTATTCTACAAGCAAGAAAAGTACCACAGATAATTCATGCAACTTTGTTCTCATTGCTTTTCTGAAAATTATAAAATCAACATAGAAAACTCACCATAATATTACTGCAAAATATATCTATTCCTTGTCAATACCTTAATACAATTTTCACTTTTGTCATGAGCTATTTCTGCATTTTTATGCATTAAAATACCTGTAAACTTTTCAGAATCTGAAGATTTAAAAAAAAAAATTCAAAAAAAAAAATTCATTTTAGAGAGAAACAACAAATATTTGAATATTTTGAAAGTAAAAAAAAAATAAATAAAGATTGGCAAAAAATAAAAATTTCTTTTAAAAATTGCCAAACAGAAAGGTAAAGACATTATAAAATATGACAGGTGGAAATGAAAGCATTTTATTATGATATTTACCCTCAAAATAGCAATTTAAATAGAGTCATTATTTTAACTCTATCACAATAATATTATCATGTGCATTAAAAAAGATATCACAGCATTCGATCAGCAAATAAAAAATTTATTAACAGATTTTTAAATTGCCAGAATGTTGATAAGTCACCAAGCTTGGCAGTGTCCCCTCCCCAAAAAAATCATACTGCAGAAAGGAATAAAAGTTGCTTTCTGCGGAATAAAGAGAGCAAATTTAAATATTAACTTGAATGTCTATGCTTTAAATACCCCTCCTCATAACATGGGTTCATAGAGACAAATTTGTATAAGACGGAAAAATTGTGAATATATTCATAAAACACACTAAAAGAGGGTCACATAACACGATAGCAGAAAGAACCAGATGTTGCAATTTTATTATGTTTTAGCTCCAATAATTAATATATTATTATAGCGTTTAGTTTCATATTGTTATGGATTTTGTATTTAGTTGGCTATTTTTGGTAGAATTATAATTAAAATTGTTTTATTTTCCTGTGTAATGCAGCGTGTGATGAATTTTAAGAGAAAGCTACAAATTTTAAGAGAAAGCGCCAGAAAAGAAAAAATAAAAGAGTGTGTGCATTTAGCATTTAATAAAAAGATATCTCATAATTGTACTCTTTTACTTTCCAGAAACCTTGAGAAAATAAAAATTACCAGAATGTTCTCGTGCATGATTAAAAAACTTTAAAAAGCCAGAGAGAAACATCTCAGTTCAGCTGTTTTAAGTGAACTGTTGTTGTTCACTTCACTGCTGTAATTTTGAGATCGGATTAGCTTTCTCTGCACTTTGAATTGTGTTCTATTTAATGTTGTAGTAGTTGAAAATATAACTACTGTGTGATATTGCAATATTGTACGAATATCTGTGAGGAAAAATATCGGTATTTTGTTTTATTTCTTGTGATAAGAATAAATTTTATTAACTTTTCATCACACTTGTGCATTCAATCTTTTATGAGCCCGTGTGCACGCAACAATATTTTGAAGTAAAAGAAGGTTTAGAAAGTAACAATAATAAATTATTGAAAGCACAAGATATGCCCTTTTAAACAATAACAATAACAGGGAAGAAACTGTCACTGGAACCTAATTATGGATAGCTCCAACAATGAATAGATGTTTTTTTTTTTTCCTGAAAAAAGACATAACTGCTTCTTTTATTTAATGCAAAATGAATTAAAAAAACATTTGATTTCAACATCTGGTTATGAAGAGAAATGAAAAATATTTTAACTCTTACATATTAAATATATATTTCACATTTTTATTAAGTTGTATGTTTATGCTTAAGTAAATTACATGTGAGCCCCCCATTTGCCAAAATGTTTAAGTCCATAAAGGAAAAGGTAGAAAATATTACATTTCTTGTAAAAAAAAAAAAAACACTTCTTATTCAACGCCCATAAAAATTTTTCTCATGTAGTGTCTTAAATTTCGTAAATATTACAGAAAGTTATTTTAAATACTACAAGTAAGTTAATTTAGGGCTGTGAATGGCTATGTATTTGTATAATCTAAGTGATTCATATAACATGGAACATATCTGCTGTCTTATGGGGGTGGGTCTGCTGTATAAATTTGGAGACAAATCACCAAACTGGCAAATTTTAGCAACTTAGCAAAAAAATAATTTTTCACAAGCTTTAAAAACTAGAGTATTTTTCATAAAAATTACTAAAATTTTAGTGAAAACAGTCAGGTATGCATTAATCAAGGATCTATAAATCTTGTTGGAACGAACAGTCCAACAGAAAAGTTGCCTTAGTAGCCAATCACCATTGTCAATCTTAAAAAAAAAAAAAAGAAATATTATTATTATGTTTCTTTGGCTGGTAATTTCTTCTCCCAAGCTATGTCCTAGATGGTTTTAATAGTTCTTAATTGCCTTGGATCAGAGGCTATTAAACCTTAAAAAAATATGTGGCTCTCCCTAGATGTAGACTTCAATACCAGCAGATTTTTTATGCTCTCTTTTCATGTGCATAGTCAGTTCTTTTGTCCCTATCTTTGAAGAAGTCCCGAAATCACTAATAATAATGGGTGGAAGCCTAATCTTCATGAAGTTCAAGACCTTTTCTGAAAGTTAAAGCATAGCCTTATGGTCAAGGTCAAAGTAAAGCAAAATGTTTTTCAGTGTAGACAGATAATATTAATAATAACACCCATTTTAAAAGTTTGGGCAATCAGGAACTTTTGTTGTGGGGTGGTTAATTGTTTCTCATTGTTGACGAAGCCATTCTGTGATGACTGTTACGAGCCATGCGATATGAATTCTATATTCATCCAAAACATGAATTTACACTCAGAATGGCAAGTTATAGGTAAAACTAAGGATTGTTCACAAATTTTTTCTAAAATTCAGCATTTTTAAGAACCAAAAATTGCTTTTCAAAATCTAAAGTTTTGTTAGGATCATATGAACCTTGTTTATGTGAATGAAGAGCAGTGCAATGTATTATTAGAACTATCTGAAATAGTAAATGGCAGTCTGAAAATTTAATAATTAACTGTCACCGAAGTTTAGACAGACAGAAAATATGTATAAATTTGAACTTTTTTTGTCATTATTATTAGTGTTTATGCATGTTTTGATAAATATTTATTAAATACAATTTCAAATATAGTTTAAAATTTCATTTTACTTAAAAAAAAGCTTTTTATTTTGTTAAAAGAAAATTCCAGCCTGTCAACTGTTGAAGCCAGATTGAGAATGCAGCCGGTGTGCAGTTTGAGTTTGGGGCCACTACTGTAATCCAAGATGGACACCATTTTAAAGTTTTACATGAGACGTATCTCATTTTCTTTCTTTTTATAAAGAAGGAAATTATTTATAAAAAATTACACAAGCTGTGTTTTTTTCCTCTTCCTACCCCCTCAAAAAAAAGGAAAACTACATATAAATTGCTATAATGTTTTGGCTTTACTTCATATTAAAATATTTTGAACATCCATCCTCTCACACAAAATATCAGCTACAAAAATATACTTGACATTATTTTATGGACATATACTTAATTTCACTTCATCACTCCCTCGCAGTATATATTCATAAGGCAGTTTCACCTCTTCTAGCAATATTTCAAATAATAATAAACTAGGACTGGATACCTTTTGGCTATTATACCACCCTTCCCATCAGGGGTGGCCAGACATCATGCCTGTAACAGGAGCATTTTGGAATTCAAGAAAGCTCAAGACGCAAAACTAGATTCTGCCAAAAGCCACAAGTCCATATTTACACCATTTTAAAAGTAGTGAAAGAGGTTTCAGATGGAAAGAAACGTCTGATTCTAAACAAGTATTCAATGACATTTTGCATTACTTTATTTTACACATTGGTTTTAATTTACCATATTTCATATATATATATTTTATCTGCATAAGAGCCACACTACTTGCGATGAAAGGCACACCATGGCCATTCTGGTTTCCACCATTAAGATAAAGTAAATCATGTATCATTACACATGATTTACTTGATCAGGGTGGAATAATTTCAGCTCAATATAAAAAATAATTTTTAAAATAAATAATTAATATTATTAAGGTTGATTTATATATATATATACATCGAGAAGATAAAACATAAAATATAAAACTTAAGATAAATAACATCTCTGCTTAAACATGATCCATTAACTGCTAGTTTGTACATTTTTAAATATGGCAGGTTTTATACTACTGCCAAAACGAAAGGAAAAAAAAATTAAAAATATACGTCAAAGTAAAAAAAAAGGCTATAACTTTGAAAAGATGAAATCTGTCTATGCAATATAAAACATATCAGTGAAAACTCTATATTAATTAAGCAGTATTTATATAATATTGTTATTTATTTATTGTTTTTCATTATTATATTCAAATATGCATTCAGACTGCAAAAGAACTGTGATCTGTAGTACAGAAATATTTCGAAAATGATTTACACAAGATCAATTACCATTTAAACAAAATACCAAAATTTCTTTGTATATTTTATCAAAAAGAAATCCTCATTATTCATCACATTTAATGCAATTTAATCTAAATGAATTCATATGAAATTAGTAGAACACACACATATATATATGCCATTATACACTTTTGCCTATTAAAAAAAAAAGAGACATAATTCCCTAACACCTTCTAATTAATCCTTGTTAATCTAAGGTTGAATTTTTGCCTAATTTTATTCATGTGGGATGAATTTCACTGCGAGCAAAAATAATTAACAATTTTTATGAATAATTACATTTAAATTTTATTACTGATATTCAAGACCATGAGAAAGGTAAAAACCAAGTATATCTTAATATGTTGTTAATGTGTCTTTTTTTCACTCAGATTCGTTAACTTATTATTCACACGAAATATTATAACAATGGCCAAAGTTGAGTTAACTAGTAATATGTTATTAATTACTTAAATGGAATTGTAATGATGTATATTCAAACTGTGAAGAGTTAAATGTATTTGTAGCAAATATTTTCTTCTTTTAGACTATTCTAAACTATACATTTTCATAATAATAAGAATAAAAATATATCTTTATTAAGCTCTGCATCAATTTTTCTGTTTTGAATTATTTAAAAAGAAATTTCAAAACTATTTTATTAAATTACATTAATTATTACTTGAATTATAAGTATTCTGTCTACAATACAGTATATTGTTTAATGACATTCAAAAAAGAGCAAAGAAAACTTCATAATATATTAAAGATATTTTCTCACATATAACATTTTTTATGCAAATTTACATGAAGATATGCATACGCAATGAAATATAAATAAATTTTAACAATACAATTAATAAAAAAAAAACATTCTGAATCATAAAACACATTTTTTGGTTAGAAATACATTTATTTTACTCATTATTGGTTGAATTTATACTAAAAATATAACGTTATATTTATAATAATAATCTTATTTGAAATAAATATCCTAAGAATTAAAACATAATGTTTGAATAATTATAATTCATAATAAGTTACATATTATCAAAAAAGGAGAGAAAAAGAATATGGCAATTTTGTGAAAGTTAAGAGTAAAAATCATAAGCATGTAACTATATCTAAATCATAAATAAATTAAAATTTTTCTTTCTTAAAACATGGAATTAAAAACTGTAAATAATTTTTATCCATTTTCATAATGAAAGTTAGCAGTAACTAATAAAATTGGACATAAAGGTATTTAACTATCATAAATAGGAAAAGAAACGATTTTCTGTAGTTTGTGGGATATTTTACTTCTTTTCAACTTAACAAAAATATTTTACTTCAAAAAAGTTAAGAGAGTTAAATAATTTGTTTAAACTAAATAACTATAAAACATTCCATAACTTTCAAAATATCTATATTTAGGAAAATAGAAGAAAAGTATTTTAATAAAACAAGAAATTAATTACCTTCTAATGAAAATACGTTCTCTATTATTTGAAGAATAAATCATAAGATATATGTCTTCTGAAAAAGAAAATTATTTCAAATGTTGTCATGCTTTCATTTAACACATTTTATTTTTATTACGAAAATTTAAATATAATAAAATAAATCATCATATGAAATAATCATATAATAAAGTAATATTTTAAACAAAACAACTACTTTTCTGATATTTGTATACAGAATATCACTGCTAACAGTTTTCAACACTGTATTGCAAGAATTAGAATGAGCAAGATTAAAATTCAACACACGCTCTTTGGCGCAATTCTATTTCAAATGTAAAAGAAATGACGAAAAGATCACAAGTGTGACGAAACGTACCAAATAAAAGACTCAGGGTTAAATCATAAACTTTTTCCTTCGTTAGCTATATAAATTAAAAAATGCTTATTAGTTGTTTATAAAATTTCACTAGTTCGATATAACACATCTGAAGCGACTGCCGACAAAAGTGCGTTTTTACAGTACTGCGCATACCTAGTGCGCAGTAAGCTGTTGTGCTCATCATGCTTTATATCCTAGCGCAGAATTTCCCGCCTCGCAGATGAATGAATGCGATATCACTCATTTAAATTTTCATTTGATACCCGATGAAAACTTTTAACTGCGAATTAACTTACTAAGATAGTAATGGCATTCCAGAAAAGTATTACTTCTGGTGCTGTGTTTATATTGCTGTTCATCTTGCAAAATTTTATTCATTTAGCTATTTATTTATTGTTGCGAAATTTTTCTTTGAAAGAATGCAATTAATATTTTCCGTCCTATATATTTTAAGGTTGATTATGCATATAATTTAGCTAGGTTTAAAGCTAATTTCACATAAATGACTATAAGCTTTGTCATATGCTAAACTCAAAAAATTCTGTGAAAAAACTGTTACAAATTTTTAGAAGTTACTGTTAAAAAAAAATTAAAGCACTATTTGTAAATAGTTCTCCTGTATTTCAAGAAAATTACTGTGTTTATACTCAGAATAATATTTTAAGTAAATGAGAATAATTTAGGTAATTTAAAAGACAGCATAAATAAAACATTGATACAAAAATATTAGAACTTCTTAATAAAATATATTTTGAAGAAGGGATGTTTCAAAAATTCCTTTTCAATGGGTATAGAAGATAAATCCTATCAGTCCGCTGCTATATAATGTTATTGTAACAAATTTTTTATAGTTTGTTTATTATAAGTTAGCTACATGCTGAAAATTAGAGAAAAAAATAACTTTGTATACCTCAAAATATATTAACTGGAATATGTTTTTAGCTTGACATTTTAAGCTGACTTGAAATATAATGATAATGAATAACTGGCTTGATATTTTACAGAAACATTCGAAGAGAAGAAAAAAGTTATTAAAAAATTAATTAAATTCTTTAAATTAAATAAAACCGAAATAAATATTGCATATCAGATTTTGCTATGAGTATTTAAATTTATACAAGAAAAGGAACAAAAATTAAAATGCCGATGTTTTTTCTCCCCGTCGGCAGACCGAGGCAGAATGTTACAGCTCAAGTCAATTACAAACGCGCGGCGAAACAAAAGGGAAAGCAAGGTATTACGACGCCGATCATTACGAGAAAAAATATAGATCCTCTTTTCAATAGCGGAGAAAATTATCAATAAAATGAATGTAGTTTGGAAAATGGTGCAGAAGCATATACTTCAGAATTTATTTCTAATTAAGAACTAAACTTATCTAAAGCATGAGGGAATTAAAAAAAATTGTATAAGCCATGTAATTTATAGCTTACGGCTATTCTTTGCGTTCCATGTCCAAATCGTACGAAAAAGAGTTCGCTGTTAATAAACGATATATACCTATATAAACAGACGTAGATCTGTAACTTTATTTCTATTCATCCAAATATGTCTTTTTGTACTACGATTAGCATTATAATAATGTTCCGATGCAGGAAAATAAAATATGATAATGCTACAAAATATAACATATTTCGGAATAGCAGCCATACGCTTCGTATTGAATGTTTCGAAATTTCATTGTTTGTCAGAAAATATATTCAGAAATCATATTACAACACAAACTTATTTATTTGCAGTTTTAACATGTTTAGATAATAATAATAAAAAAATATCATAATCGTTTCTTTGAAACTGCCGAGAAATTTCACTAATATTTCAATACTTTTGTATACTCAACATAGTTTATCAAACAAGTTGCAAAATCATTTAATGAAAATTTTACGCTATTAGTAAAAATCCGAAACATCCAAAATGAAAGAAGAAGAAAAAAAAAAAAAGTCTTGGGCGTAGCCTTAACTCGTGTACGTTTAGAGAAGTGTGGAAATGCGCCAAACGAGCCTTTAAATGCTTGCTGTATCTTCACAGTTGTTTGCGCATGCGTGACTACCTTTACCACTTTTCGAAGCAGTATTGAAATAAATTTGTTCTAAAAGACATTTACTGAACGTAAATTAGCGAAATAACATAATCGATAAAAAGGTATAACAAAATTAATGTAGCATTTTATGAGCTATAATGCACTATGTATAAAACACGGATGAAGCATATAATTGTTCAAAATCGGCAAGTAATACACACTAGATTCGTTGTAAATTGATCTCCTTTCTATTTTACTTTCATGGCATGGTTGATTTGAAGTGCCTTGCTAAAGTTTTAAGGAACGAAATAAGAATATAAACGAAATCTAGTCATGCCACTCTCTTAAATTAATAAGTTAAAATGTAATACATTATTTAGGCGATTCTTCGCCAAATAAGGTAACCTGTATTTTCTTTTTGTCCGAAAGCTCACTTCTCCGTTTCTGCGAGCTCTCTATTTTCCCGATGTCTTCTGACGCATTGCGTTCTGATGCTTTATCAGTCGCGTATCGGTTTTAAGCGGTTTTTGAGGTTGTTTTCTGTTTATGATACTTACATTTATAAAAGAAGTCTAATAATTTCATGTCAAACATTCCATATGCTACTTAAATTTATACTGACGACGAGTTTTCAAAGAAATATAACGGAACCCATTTTCAATAATTCTAAGTGCTTAGTTTCTTGGCAGTTATTTTGCAGTTCGCTGGCAGTTATTTTGCAGTTCGCTGATATAAAATAAATATCGAAATGAATTGGATTCTTTTTTCACTTTCCAGTAATTGATTTTAGATACAATTAAACAACATAGCTGTTATTTTTCGGATCCAGAAATATGCGCGTTTATGATGCATTTGCAAAATTTATAAAGATTTCATTCTTATTCTCCGATTACATTTCATTATTACCAATACAGCAATGATACGTGAAATCTAAAAACACTTTTTTTATTTATAGTTAATTAAATAAAATTTTTAAGTTCAAAGTTTATTATTAAAAAATTATTTGATTGCATTTGATAGTAATCCTGGACCGAATTAACGATGCATTTTGATACATATCAAAGAAGATATTCTCGTCAATTCTAGAACTACTCGCAATCATTTGTAACAAATGAGTAACGAATATGCGCGCATTAGATAACAGCTTTGCAAGAAAATAATTATTAATAAGAATCCCCCCCAGGCGCGCGTGTGTAACTTTAAGAAAATATGTTTATGGAAAATATCTTTGAATATTCTATAATTTTAATATCCTGTACAATTTCTAAACATTTCGGATAATATAGACAAGCTTTTAGCATCATTTATAATTGCTTTCGTTAAGCGTTCGATTGCGTATATAAGTTTAAAAAAAAAAAAATGCAGTTAGCATTGCTTAGATTCTTCTGTGATTGTCAGATCTAAAGGCTTCTCTTTTAAGATGCACCTCAAATTATAGATATTTTTAAGAAAGAATAAATGTATTTTATTAATCATTAATTAAATGAAACTTCGGCAGCAATCACCTCTTAAATCATGTGATAAATTTTGGAATTTTTATGGAACAAAGGACAACTTGTCTAAATAAATAATTTAATTAATTTGAAATTTTTTTCATCGCTTCAACATACAGAACGCAGCCTACAGAGGCATAGAACAAACGTTCTTTTCCTCCCCCCCCCCCAAGTATTCTAAATTTATTTTTTGAGGACATAGATTACTATATCTTTCCTATTCCATTTTTGTGATCAGTGTAAAGACAAAAATGCCTAAAATTAGTACCTAAAAAAAAAATTACTTTAAAAAAAATTTCTTTTCTGTCATAGCTTGGCAGTACTTCAACTTGGTCTAAAATGGTCCTTTTCCTAAACTTGAACAGCCTACCAACAACAGAGCATAAAATCGCCGAACACTGGTAGTTCGGTCCAGAGAATTCATGTCTTTAGTCAGCACCGAGTAATGAAGGCTGCCGCAGTCAGCATTTACAGTAAACATTTGCAGTAGGCATTTGCAGTTCGATTTTATGAACTTATAAGGTAGCGGCGAAAAAAAATACGAATAACACTATAAAATGTAAATTTATACTCAATTTTATTCAGGCAATTCATAATTATTATATTATTTGTTGAACATTCAGAAAACATCATTAACTTTAATATGCTTTTTTAATTACACTTCAGTAAATTTCGACAATTCCCCACAGAGCTAATTCCGTAACTTTCTGGCAATTTCAGTCTCAGTCAAGAAAAAAGCAACCACTTGTTTTCAAAATAGGTTTATTATCAATTTACAAATTATCACACATTCTTCCTTTTATGTGGCATAGTTATGAAATCAAAATCTACGAGAAGGTTGGTCTGGTTTATTTAACTATGGCAAAACACTCGAAGGTTATCTGCCTAAGGGGAGGAATGCTTTCGTGGAGTAGTTTCTAAAGGAAAAGGAAACTGCTTCGAACATGTACACGAGGCGAAGGAAAACCCCGAACACATTCAAGCAGCTATCCTGTTCTTCGGGATTCGAACCGCGGTAAACTATCAGTGACTGAGTGACTTTACCGCTCAGTTGTTTCAAAAGACGAAAGGATTAACACACATTTAGAAATGTTTTGTCACAAATAAACTATTGTTGCGTGCGTACGTGTGCGTAATGGATTGAATGCATCAGTCGTTAAAAAGTTAACGAAATGTATTCTTTTCACAAGAAATAAAACAAAACACAGAAATATTCACTCAGAGATATTCGTACAACATCACAATATCTCAAAAGTTAAACAAAATCCAATTCAAAAACTGATAAAGTTAATCCAATCTCACAGCGAATTCGCTACAATCAATCACAGCATTAAGTAAACAAACAGTTCACTTTAAAACAACTACAACTGAGATGAGGTGTTTTAATTCGGCTTTTATAAGCTTTTTAATTATTTACTAAAATATTCTGGTAAAACCTCGATTTTTCTCGATATTTGCGGATGGCAACAGTAATTACGAGATGTTTATTTGTTAAATATTAAATGCACGTGGTCTTGTATTTTTACTCTTCAAAATTCATCTGCGTTGCACGGGAAAATAAAGCAATTTTAATTACAATTCTAAATAAATACGAAATCTGTAACACTATGTTAAAGTTGCCAGAACAGTTCGGTCTCCTTAATGGTTTATTCACTACTAAGCAACTGGTCAGACTGACGGAGTACATTGATGAAGCCCTTCGTACAAAACAGAGTGTCGCCTTACTCATGCTAGACGTGGCGAAAGCTTTCGACCGCGCCTGGCATGAGGGGCTAATATACAAATTAGTACAACTTGATTTTAATAGAGAAATTATAAGGATTATATACTCATTTATCAAGGACAGAAAGTTTTATGTTTCAATTGGTACAGACAGCTCGGATTGTATGAGACTGGGTGCAGGGGTCCCCCAGGGATCAATTCTGAGCCCGGTTCTCTAAACATTCTACGTTTCAGATTTTCCCAGGGATAGATTCACGAGACAACAATATCTGGGATGTTACGCGGATGATACCGCCATTGCTGCCAGATCACTTAAGACCGACCTTGCGATACGTGCCCTGCAGACTTACATGCCTGATATTGAAAATTGCTGTACGCGTTGGCGTATATCGATAAATGCGGCAATATCCCAACTGTTAGTTATTAGAAGAAAACAAAGATGTAGAAGAGATAAGGAAAAGATTAAATTATTTGGCGCTGAGGTACCGTTGGTATCTAAGGTTACATACTTAGGAGTGACACTCAATAATAAGCTAACTTGGAAAGACCATATTAACCGTGTCAGAAGCAAAGCATTAAGTGTAATTACTTGCCTACTCCCACTTATTGGAAGAAATTCAAGCTTAAGCTCACTAAATAAAAGGCATTTATATATTGCTGTCATAAGGCCCATTTTCTCTTATGCTTCGCCGGCCTGGGCGGCTTACTCTAAAAAAGATGTTGAAAAACTTCAGATTACGCAAAACAAAGTCTTAAGACTTATCACAAATGCCCATTTCTACGTATCTAATGAGACCTTACGCAGAGACCTGAGGATTGAATATGTAAATCATTATTTACATAGAATGAATGCCAACTTCTTTAAATCTGCCTTATTATGTAAACATCTTCAACATTTCCATGTTCTAGACTACATAGCCTTAGATGAGGATTACCACATCAGGCCATATACGGCTCACTTACTAAGGGATCTGAATTTCCCAACTTAGTAGTTGTTAGAGCATTGCTGCAACTTGTACGTATGTATGCAATTCCTCAGTGAGCTGGATAAGTTGCCCATAATTGGCAATATCTCAGCAATAGTTGTCCAGACTAGACTAGACTATGTTAAAGTTCGGATTACTTTGTGGTAGACATGCCAATACGTTCTATGCCTATTGGACGATCTGCTAAAGCAATCAGTTTTCAGAAGAAAAACAGTTTCTTTGTTCCAACGTTCGGTACCTATAAACAGTGTGATGAATTTCGACTGTAGCGACAAAGTCTTCTCCCCTTTCTTCATAAATGTGAAATTTTCCCAAACGAAAATCTCGAAAATTTCATTGTTCAATCAATTCCAAGAAATTTCGTCTCTTCTGGTCTGAGTGTTTGGTTATCTAAGTGAAGCAGTGAAGACAAGGAAGAAGTTATCAGCTCGTAAGAATATGTAATTTTAAGAAGAATAAAACAAGAATGTGCAATTTTAATTCGTAAATTGAGGCGGAGATTAGCGTTAGACTCTTTTCGGGATCAGCACAATGGTTTGAAAAAATGAGCAATTCACAAATTAATAAATTAGATTTCTTGTAAAAATACGAGTTAAATGTATAAGATAGTTTGAGTTCATTTATTGACGAAGCTGTCAGGCACAAATAATTTTAAAATTCCACGACAAAAGTCCTTAAAAAGAATTTATTTTAAACATTTCTGTGTTAATTGCGCTAGTATACATTGTAAATTGAGTTAAATAAAAACTTTTTAATTATTCGTAGACTTTTGTTTTACACATTATTCTAGTGTGCCAGCCAAAGCCCACTCTTGGCTCGGGAGCTATGATATGGGACTCACGAAAGAAAAACAATAATTGTAATTAAAAATTGAATTTTATGGATAAAAAGTAAAAATCTGACATTATCTCCCAGCTTTATCCGCCAGTCGGACATTCTGTTACTTTAAAGTAGGTACTTCAAGGTCATAGAGAACTTCCCTTTATTTACGATCGTAACGTATGTCGACATCACCACACAGAGGATTAGCGAAATCGAAGTTTCTCCGAAGCAGTCGTTACCTGGTGTGACAAACTGTAACAGCAAATGAATCATTAAGAAAACAACCAGCTGGTTAGTATTAGAGACTTCCTCTTTCGGACTAACTTAAAGAAACTCATTTTTAGAGCCAGGGTGTAAGCGATTCGGCCAGGAAGAATGCCCTGAAGGCTAATGGGTCTCTATCCTCTAATGCTTTTATGATGCCGACTTGTTCACGGCTGTTCGCTGTTCTTTTGTGAGAAGAGACGAAGCAGTGGATTTGAATGGACATGTAGCCAGAAAAGGCTGTGGGAAACTCGCTCTTTCCCGTCTGTAAGATATAGCAATGTAACAATTTACGCTATTCATCATTTATTTAACCACGAATGAATTTGTTGTTGAGTTTTAAATAAATTTAAAAAGACAATCCTGTCTTGCTATTTTTTCATAAAAGCTCGGAAACGTTACACTGGGTTATGAGGCATGGTTTACGAGAATAAATATCCTCGAAACACCTGTTCTAAATTAAAGTAGAAAGGCTATAACATAAGCAGTTGCTAAGAAGAAATTATTAGAAATTCCCTCTCTAAGCGTAGCAAAAGCGGTTTCATTATTAAAAATAGAGATCCATGTCTAGAGATTCATGAAGTTGGAAGCATTAAAGTTGGCATATAAATTCTTCTCAGAAATATACAAGCGCGTTATATGACTTATATAATATTTGTTTTGTAATTTTTAAAATTTTAATTCCAGAGTCTAGACTAAACTGGTATTCCAAAAAGTTGCATTGCATAATTAACGCAAAACAAACAAAGTTGCATTGCATAATTAACGCAAAACAAACATTTTAAATTTCTTTTTTTTTAAAAAAATAAATTTACTGTATTTCTTTGCGCATTTTTCCTCCCTAACTTTTTAGAGCCAGATTCTGAAAATCTGAAAAATACTGGCGTAATTTTCCCTTCCATTGTTAAAAAAAAATCCCTCTAAAACTGCATGTCAAGTTCATATTGAACTTTACTCTTGTAACTGTTTATGCTGTTAATAGCCTGATACAAGAACAGACCAATCACAAAGAAACAAGTATCAACTGACATTCAGTCTACAATTTCACTGCATCAACTGCACATTCACCTTCTATAATTATTTATGGATGATTTGAGGCCCAAGGAGTAGCGGAGTTAACAGTAAGAATGGTGGAAGTACAAGCTACGGGTAAATAGAAGTGAAAATATCTTAATACTGTGGTATTTACCTGTAGTTTATGTTATGACTATTTTTCATTTGTTATGTTCTTACCGCGTTCTTCAGAAAATAAATTATTCGCATAATTTTCCCCTCTATATTTTCGGACTAATAAATTACTCAAAAAGGGGGAGTACGCGGTTAAATATGGTATATGCCACGGATGGCCAAACTTGACGATGGAAGCCGCATGAGAGATTTTACGAACGTTCGAGGGCCGCAAGTCCAAATTTATATCGTTCCAAAAATAATAAGACAGGTTTTGAATATAAAGAAACTTTTAAAGTAAATTAATGAATATGTGATTAATATTATTACATATAAATATGAATAAATAGATCTTATATCTACTCTTCTGTGTTCGGAAAAGTCAAGTCCCAAGAAAATAAAAATTTGTAACTCTTGTACTGGGTAACTGAGCGTTTTTTCTTCAGGTAAAGAAATTAAATATTTTCTTCTGATTTCCTTTATACCCCTCCGTTTATAATTATTGTTATTTTCTTTCAGTACAAGTGAAATTAATTGGGAGCATATTCATTGCTCTACAGCTACATAAAAAAATGTTGAGTAAATTACAAATCCTTATTGAAAAGAAAATTCAGTGTCTTTTTTTAAGTTCATTAGCAGTCTTTTAGAAAGGAGAAATGAAATGATACACGTCAACGCGCACAGTAGAGAAACTGTTATTCGAGAAAAATATTTATTTAAAAATAAGCTATTAACTTGTTTAGGCTTTTGCTTAAAAGTAATTTTGTTTCTGCACACAATTAACATAAGGACCAACATACTGAGATGATTCGAATCCTAACCTTAGAAATCGTTAAATATTTTTTCCCAAAACTTGGAAATAACTATTTTCACTAATGCCCAGTATAGAAGAACTCACGAAAAAAAAGGATATGATTGCAATTTCAGTGGTATTTGAATAATCAGTATCACTCATAACGGCCCTGACTGCTACAGTATTTCAGCGTGGCATCTAATGCAATCTGCCAGAATTTTTTAGTAATCAGTACACTGCGCATCATTCAAAATTCTCGAAAATATTTCTCAAGTCATCCCGATAATTTTGGACATAGATAACGGAGTTCATGCACATCATTGAAAATTCCTGAAATTCTCTCTGAAATTGTCCTGATTATTTTGGACATAGATAACGAAGTTCATGTGCATCATTGACAGTTCTCGAAAGCAGTTCTTGAATCGTTACGATAATTCTGGACCTACATAATCTATTACTAATAACTAGTAGTTCATGTCGGCTATATAAACGCTTAGTCAAGTACATATTCCATCCGTCTATCAACCAAACTCTTCAACCTACCTGTTTAATTTTGAGCTGTTTTTCAAATCCATGGCAAATCAAAACTAATGTTACAGAAAGAAAACGTACCGGTCAATACTATAATGAATTTATTTTGCAAATGCAAATATAACACAAAAGCGTAACTCTTCATATTGCTATGGACATGCACAGATGTTCGATGTAGAGGCCTTTTGTAACACGGCAGACAATGAGGATGGTATCCTGAAGAATGACTCTCCATTCCCTGTCAACCATATGCCATAGTTCGTCTTCTGAACACGGCAATGGCAGGGTCTGCAAACGGCGTCTAATCACATCCCAAACGTTTCGATTTGGTGAGAGGACAGAAGAGAACGGTGGCCAGGGAAGCATTTGTACACCTTGCAGAGCACGATGGCTGATGCGAGCAGCGTGTGATCGGGCGTTCTTTGCTGATAAAGGGCATTGGGCACTCTCTGAAGGTAAGGAAGTTTCACCGGCCGCAGCACATCATTCACATATCGTTGGGCCGTATATATCAAGAAAAAATCCTGACTATGAACTAGAGGTGACCTGGAATCGTACGCAGTAGTGCCCCAAACCATGATCCAGCGTTGTCGTGCAGTAGAGCGTTCCACAATTGGTGCCGGATTGGATTTGTCTCTACGTCGACGCCACAATCATAAGCGACGACTATCATTGGATAAACAGAATCGTGACTCATCTGAGAACACGACCCTATGCCACTCCGTCATCCGCATCGCTCGAGCCCGGCAACATTGCAGACGTTAACGTCTATATGTGGGATCAATGGCAGTCTTCTTAACTGATGCCACGAATGCAGGCCACTAGGCACCAATCGACGGCAAATGATTCTGGTCGATATGGGAACATCCAGGGCAAAGAACGTTTATGTAAAGAGACGTAATGTAAACCAGTTTGTCTTCTACACCGCTAGAAAGAAAAGGGAACATTCGCCAAGGGATTTGGCGACGGAATCTGTTGGCGAGAATTTCCCCTCTGTGATGTACCAGACCTGGCCGAGATTTTTCTTCTCCGCCACGTGCATAGGATATTGAGGAACACTGGTTACGATGAATCGTTCTTTGACCTGGAAAATGATGAAATATTAGGTGAAGTTTCCCTTTGACTCCCTGTTGAACTTGCATTATACATATCGCAGTTTGATGTCTGATTTTATATCCGTCAATATGGAGGGGGAAAAAAATGGAGTCACACAGCTTTAAACTCTTGATAAAAGTGACCGTCGAACCTGTTCGAACTTCGAACTTTGACGCTTTTTGGCGACAGATATTTCACGCATTCGCAGCTGTTTCCCTTTTCGTTCGAAGGGAGCCACTTCTGCTGCTGCGAAGTTTTCCTTCTTAACAATGCATATTCTTTGTCCAGGGTGTCTTAAACATGCTGCAGAATGGAGATAGGAGTGGTTTGCGGGTGCGCCACCGCTTGTCAGAGGATGCATTGATCCACGCATGCTGACGTCACTGTGGCTGCACCGGCAACTCTCGAATTTGCTATATTTCCATCTTCCAACCATCGTCGCCACACCCGGTGCACTGTGGATGCGTCCAAATGTGTGTCAGTTGAAATTTGCCGTATGGATCAACCTGCCCCTCTCAGTCCGATTACTATGCCCCTCGTAAAATCGTCCGTTTGCTGGAACTGCTCCGCTGAAGACGGCCTGGCATTCCCCGCTATTACAGGCATCCTTTGAAACAAGAAAAAATTTTCCACGATGCACAGATATAGCCGGGTAGTGTATCAACCTCAAAAAGGTTAGAAATTGACATATTTTATGTTTTTAAAATGATTGTGAATAAATGTTTTTATATTATTAATTTATTACGGGTACTTAACTTCATAACAAAACAAATATATTACAACGCTAACTGAAACACCACTGATCTGAACTGTGCATTGTTTCTGTCAAATTCGGATTGAATCCCACGAATGCAATTAGGAAAACATTACTACCAACAGTAAGGGCATTTCGTTTTTACCTGCCAGTAGAACGAAGTTGCGTATGGTTTGATATACGACTGCTAGGGTCGAAAGAACGCATGTCATAAATGGAGTTAATCATTTATCAATTTAATTTAGAGAATATTATTAAATTATTATTAGTTGCTTTAGTAAGAAAATAATAAATTAAATTAAACTTTTTTTTTCATTTTGAGACCTAAAACTTCGCGCCCTCGATTTAAGAAACCCCAAGCACGTGCTTCGTGCACTTGTGCTGAAATCTGTGAAAACCTGCCCAGAATCCATATTAGCACGTCTCAGAATTCAAGAAGAAGCTTAGTATACGGGATCTGCAGACTATCGGAACCTCTACTCCAGTGCTGAACGCGTTGATAGAGGTCCAATATCTATTACAAGATTTTGCAGTCAGTGGATCTAGTACACCCACACAAAGGAATCACAGTGACCCTTACTCACTAACATGACAGACGTCTTGTCCGCGTCACTGTTAGCGACCGTAAAGACTAAACAGTCACAAGTCACTTCACTTACTCTGAGTCAGGAGTGTACACACATGTGTCTTACAGTAGTAAGTATTTGCGCAACGGTGCGACGACATAATCAGCAGCATGTATTCTCAATAAAACAACTAGTGCTTCAGCTTCCTTCGACACTATAGCAAAGGATACAGAGACTACAACTGTTAGTACAAAGACGCACATGAACGCATGAATAGCGTGAAGTCATTTTTTGAAGTACGATGCTGACAGCTTCATGGATGTTGCTTAAAGCTTCATGGTCGAATCCGTGTGTAGAGAACAAAATGAACGAACACTAGAGGCTTACATTCTTCATGGTCATTAGCCCAGCATCTGGATTGATGGTACAACTGCGGGTGCGTTCTGATCCACTCCATCACAAAGTGACCCCATGATCCATGACAATTGATGGTATAGGTATGCATCCCATCATCCTTTTTTCCGCATTACGTTGCTGAGATTTTAATACCTACGGCTGTCCACACCCTCCGAGCTTTTACTGTGCCACCTTTACGCAGGACAGCGCGGGACTGCGTGTTGTCCAGTCTGTCCTACAATTCCTCAATGCATATGATGTTCTATTTACGGACCAAAAAAACTGAACCAAAATCAAGATCTCTCTGAAAATCTCTTTTCAGTATGGTTTCAGACACATTGGCAAATGAACTCTGCCATACAGCTGAAGCCGCGTGGTTTACAATATCTCAAACTGCCATAAAGTACATTCGATTCATGTCCAACTGTACAACAACTATTTATGCTACCAAAGGTGGACGCCCAAAATTACACTGAAAATCATTTCATGCTTTCATTATAATGCCCTCGTGTAAAAAAACAATATTCTCCTGGCTGCTTTTCTTCGCGGAGAAGGTATCTTTATATCCAGCACTATTGTTCTACTTAAAATTATAATGTAACCAGATATTTTAAGCACTAAGTTTTAACTATGCCAAAAGAAGTACTGAATGCTCAGCTTGAAAGATCTAGTCTTCTTGGCTAACATACACTGTTAGTAGATCTACTTGAAAATCTGTGCAGTAAATTATCGCTAAGACTAGAAGATGAAAACAGCAGAGAAAGGGTGTAAAAGACCCTGTGGGGTTCTACCCTTCTATTTAACAGTTAAATGTAGGAACCAGTTTATACCGATAAGCGAATAATATCTTGAGTGTGTGACTCAAGAAGGGTTAATTACGTAAGACTCAGAGCGGAAAGCAAAGCCTCCACTTGGGTTTGAACTCAAATTAATAAGAGTTAAAGCTTAACTAATGGTTAACTAAAAGATATAGCCGAAGCTATCAGGATTCTAAGTAGTTGGTCCCTAAATCTCAATTAAGTGGGCGAACTATCAAGGGCCTGGAGTACGGCCGAGCGCGTAGTAATAGCTTAGAGAGACACGTAGTCCAAAGGAAAGCGCGCGCTAGTCAGAAACTCTGTTTCGTGTTTCGATGTTTCACTGACTTCGTGTCATTTAAGTCGATGTTTCACTGACTTCGTGTCAGAAACAAGAAGTCAGTGAAACATCGACTTAAATACTACTTATTTGCATTAAAAGCGTTTCTGAAACTACATTCTGGTAGGAAATTATTTAAGAAAATCCACTATCCACTTGTGGTGATAAACGATAATGACAAACTAAACTAAATTTAAAGATAAGCTAGTAGTTCAAGACTACACAAGCTAATTTAAACCAGCAGGTTGACTCGAAAACCTACACCAGTGTGATATTAGCTTCAGTGGCAAAAATGGAGAGCCAAGATTCAGAGTTCAAACAACTGGTAGAATTAACAACGTGCGCACTCAAAAGCGAAAATACGCTCTGACTAACCTTTTCACTACTTCAGTATAAATGCGCTTTCGTTCATCCTCAGTTATTTGCATCCTGAAAAGGAAACGACAAGAAAGCAAGGAATGTTGGAAAAGGCTAATACATTGAAATAGCTGTTAGTAAAAGTAACTTTTAAAAGCTTAAAATTGCACCAGGATGCCAGTATTTTTAGGACTAGCAATAGATATCACTTGATTTCTAACAAAGGCTATAAGATTCAATTCGAACGATAACGAAATGTGAAATTTTCAGCTGATTTGCGCTACGAATCTACTGAAATAGTGAATTTTTTAAAATAATGAAAGCTTTATTGGTAAACTGAAATTTCACTTAAAGTAAACGATGAAAAATGATTAGTGTTTAAAATGTACCCAAAAATTGTCACACAAAAAAAAAAAATTTATATCGCTGTTGAACTGAATATCGCTGTTGAATGCAGTTATCTTCCCATATCCTTCCCATGATCAAAATTGCATACTATAAACATCAGCTCCGTCCTCTAGCTGTTTCATGAAAAACAGATCGCTCCAGAATTATTCAGATTCTGTAGAAAAATTTCTCCCTAAACCGAATTTTATTTTTATACTAGCACTTTCGCTACAAGGCGACACATTTTAATTTTGCTGAACAGAAAACTAGATAATTTAAAGGAAATCCGTACGCAGTTTCTGGGGATCACATGTAGCCCGTTTAGTGCAAATCGTTTGAAATCGTAATATCCGCTCCAGCCCTGTAAGACAATTCTGAATAACATTATCTGTTTATTAGGTAAAGCTATCCAACTTCCTTAGATTCAGTAGTTATCAAGACGTAAACAAATAATAACAGTGAAAAGTATAGCATTTCGTAATTAGCTTATAAAGTATTTCTCCCGCCTCCTTGGCATGCCTTCATGGTGTAGTAATCAGCACGCTCGGCGCGTATTCGAGAGGTTCTTGGTTCGAGTTCCGGCGAGGGCATTGCTCGTTTTTCAAAAATCCTGCTTCGAAGCAACTAAATTTCTCTACAGTGGCGCCCTAACTGAAAGGGTAGTGAATGATGATTCTCCACCACCAGGATTGAGTCCCCTAATTCGCAGTCGCCCTTTAAAAGGGGTATTATATAAGGTAGTTCTCCCACATTTTTGACATGCCTTCCTGGTGTAATGCTCAGCACGCTCGGCGCGTATTCGAGAGGTCCGTTGTTCCAGTCCCGCTGAGGGTATTGCTCATTTTTCATCTCCCCTGGTTTCAAAAAGTACCTAATGTCTCTACAACCTATAACGTCAAAACGGCGTGTATAAAATATCCACCCGTAGTACTTACAGGCACAGTCTGGCAAAAATTAACGAGATCTTTCCATGTTATATACAAGATATAACAAAATACGACAGCTGCTGTAAGAAAATTGGATACCTCAAAATTAATCATTCTAGATTTGGTGCTCTCTTCCCTAAATTCATTTGTTCTCCCAAATTCGAGATCTTTCCATGTTACGTCACGTTTTAATGCAGATACCTCCTGCCCAATCAAATAATTGTAAACCAAAGCTTTCTCTAACTCGAACTGAAACTATTGACTTCCTTCTTCCTTTGAACTTCCGCGTTCTCTTTCGCTTACGCTTTCCTGCTGGAAACACGCTATTTTCCATGCTGCTGCTTATTTGCCTGATATGACGTCGTACTTTAAAATGGAACTTATTGTATTCCGCTATGATTAAGAAATATCTTGTCTGCAAAAGGATGATTGGATATACGTAAAAAAATAAAGATTGTGATGCTTCAAGTGCTAAATGCGGCATCATGCTTTTCTACTCGGCCCTACCTTCAAGCCACTACAGTCTTCTCAATCATCTACGCAATATCGAAAGCTGTTAAAAGTTCCAATGTTTTCATCTACGCATTTGGACTCATTACACATTATATATATGTGTGTATGTGTATGTAAGATATAAAATACATAAATCAAAATTATAATGTAAACTGAGGGTAACCCTTTAATTCTCTCCCTGTGTGTTCTAAAACTCGTAATAACTTCTCTGGATTCCGTCATTTCTACATCATTCCATCTTGCATGGCCTGCGCGACGCTGATGACGTAACTCTAACAACTGAAACTTAGCTAATCTTTGTAAAGCAAAACTTTTCTCTTAACAGGCTGCCAGATAGGATAAATGCGCAGTTTGTTTGAACCTCCGTTGCCGCTTGGATGCTATTTCATTTCACTGTCCTTAGTCGTGCCAATAACTATGCCATTATTTGAAATGAGATACTCCATATAAAATTGTGGTGTGAATTGTGCTCATGATCGTAGGTAATGAGAAATACACTGGTGTGCAAAAATTAAGGTCGAGACGATTTTTTCAATATAACTTTGTACAAAAGCTTTCCCAAATCAACACATTTAATACCGTAAGATCCCCAATACGTAAGGACATGAGTAATGTAAGCAACACTTACTAAAACAGAAATCAGAGCTTTATTGAAAAAGAAGCTTTATTGAAAAAGTAGCATGGAGCGCAATGCGACTGAACATCCCTGTGATGGGTGTCCAGCAAGAAACATCCGGTCTTTAATAGGGGATATGATCTCCCCTGACTGCTAGGCTGGGTTCACTGCTGCTCGTTCCTGTTGTAGCACCAATCGCAGTTTCGGAATCGTTACTAACGATAAGTTACGTGCTGCCACGGGTCTCCCTAGTAAGTTTCGTAGTTTCGTACATGCTTGAAGGGATTTAGATCCAGAGACCTCGCCGACCAATCCATGTGTTCAATATCTTCACTCTCCAACAGCTCTTCGACAGTAACTGTGCGATGAGGTGGAGCGTTGTCGTCCGTGAAGAGGAACTGAGGACCCATAGTCCTTGTGAAAAGACGCATGTAAGGAAGAAGAACCTCGTTACAATAGCAGTCCCAGGTGACGAACCTCCTTGGGAGATATGAAGGTCGGTCCGGCTACCAAGCATTATGTCTGCTCGAACGAGAACTCCGCGACCTCCAAAACAGTCCCTTTTGATGATGTTGAAGGGGTTATTGCGTGTTCCCCGCTCTGTCCAGATGTGTATGTGTCTAGAATCGCAACTCAGACTAAATCTGCTCTCATCTGTAAAGAGTACTCGTCCCCATTCATTGTCTCTCCAATTCCGGTGTTCCCGGCACCACAGAGAACGCCTTCTCCGATGGGCAGGCGTTAGAGGTACACACCGTACAGGGCGTCGTGCAAACAGACCACCACCGTGCAGTCTTCTGGCCACGGTAAAACGCGATATCGGTCGTCCAGTCGCCTGTGTCGTGTGTCTAGCGATTTCTCCCGCTGTCTGCCGCCTGTTTCTTCTGGCCTGTAAGGCAATATACCGGTCATCTGCTGGTGTGGTTCCTCGTGGACGACCACTACTAAACCCCCGGATAGCTGTTCCTGTAGTTTGAAATTGTCTCCAAAGTCGTGAAACGATGCTGTGATAAATTCCGAACTCTGCAGCCACACTTGTCACACTGCGGCCTTCCTCCAACTTCCCAATGATTCGACCTCGGGTAAAAGCATCCAGATGTCGTCTAACAGATTGATTATTGGCCATTTCTCGCTGAGGCAGCAACTCGGTGTGATTTTAACTGCTATACGGCGTGCAATCTCTTTGCCAGAAATACTGATCTTACACCGACAACATGCTTTATACTACTCAGACACTCCCCCATTACGTCTACATGCATATCGGCGCATGTGCTACCGTACATCACCTTACTTAATCTCCTGATTGGTCTTTCTGTCCGCTCTGCCTCTTCGTTCAGCTGATATGCTAATTTTTCGACTTCGTCCTTAATTTTTGCACACCAGTGTATATTCTGGATAATTAATTCGTGTCCAGCAACAAAGATTACGTTCAGTCGGCTACGTCGGTCAAAAGTCTCTCTTTCGAGTGTCATCTTTCTAATTATGTTATACAACAGTCTCTCCAAGTTATTATAAAATATCTATCTCTCAAATAATAAACTAATAACAGCCCCTTAACTTCCGTTTTCGTTCTAAAAATAAGAGAATAATAATTTGCAGGGTTTTTCTTATTTTGCAAAACAAATTTATTTTCAGTTTGACACCTTTCCTGAACCTCTCAATTTCCCCTTGTATTTTCTCGCCAGGATGTAAATTTAAAGTTGAGTAAAGTGAATATTTAAAACAGGAAATCTCTGAGTTTATTCAGAGAGTGTTTTTGCTACCCAGCGCACGTTTCCTCGCTATCTCGCTAGTAAGCCTTTTGGCATTTCGGATTATCATCATGCCTGTTAGGTTTTTGAGAGTCAACCTTTTAGGTATAAATTAAAGTGCTAATCCAGCACTATTCTATTTTAGATTCGACTTGAATTATAATCTGCATCCCAGTTTCTCACAAGTTGACGATGTTTTGTAACGCACGAAGATCGCCCCTTTCTGTTAACTTTGAATTAATAAAGGGTTACTTTTCACCCTTCTTCTGTCCTGGTAGTTTATACACGCCAGTGCGAGAATTCGCCAGGTTCATTGTAGGATCTAGACCTATTTTATGTGGAGTAGTAAAGGCAGATCTTACAAATTTTTCTACCTAAACTCCCTGCAGTTCTGAGAAAGGTCCGTCATCTAATGTCTATTGCGCACTTATTGATGAAATCTGAAGCCAACATCTGGACATTAATCTGTCATGTGATCTGAAATGGTATAAAAGGTAACTGCGTCCCAACTCCCCCTCTCTTCTCTTCTGCTCCTTTTCGTTGCATCATTTTGCCGTTAGCCAGGAAGAGTTTACTTTTCTAATCTCGTCATTGTGTTTAAGAAGACGTAAGCTGTATAGAACTGTGGAGTGCATAGCACACCCACAGTAATGATGTGCATTATCAAGGAATAAAATTATGTTTCCAAATCAGCGGCCACGTCTGTCTTCGAGTATCATCTTTCAAACCACACAGTAAAGTCTCTTCAAGCTATGCAGAGAACAGCACAATGCAGAGAACCATCCCCAAATCCGTTGCAACTTTCTTTCACCAAGTCATCTTATTACACGTGTAAGGTTTATCCTAATTTTATTAAGAGTTATTTTAAGTTATGCAACTTTCCTACCTATTCTAATTTCAGCTTACAATTTCCTATCAGAATGTAATTTCAGAAGTGCAGTGAATGCAAATGAGTAAGAGTACTATTTAAGTCGATGTTTCGCCGACTTCGGGAGAGAGAGAGTCTGATTTTCCTGATTAGCGCGCGCTTGCCTTTTGGCTACGTTCTCTCTTAGCTACTACGCTCGGCCACAGTTTAGGCCCTTGCTTGGCTTCTCCGATTTAATTAATATTTAGGGGTCAAGTACTTAGAAACCTGATAGCTTCGGCTATATCTTTCAGATAGCTTTAATTAAGCTTAGTTTAGTTTAAATTCATAATTATTTAAGTACAGGCCCAAGTGGAGGCTTTGTGTATACTCCGAGTTAGGAGTTGATTGCATTTATTCTAAGAAATAAAGGGTAGTTAACCCTTCTTAAGTCTTAAGTGTTTATTCACACACTTAAGAGATTATTCTCTTGTTAATGTTTGCGGGATTCTGAGATTGAACATTGAATTTAAATAAGTAAAACCCCACACATATATATGAGTTACAAGATCATTCTGCAATAAGGCGCATTTTTGGTAGATGGTATACGTACTGTGTGGCAGCATCTATTGCTAGAATAATGTGATATAGAGTACGGATTTATTCGACAGCTAACAAAGTAATTTTTGCAGTTATAAGTATGTTGTATGATTAACTAAATGGATTATAATCTTCATGTTGCTGTACAAATATTGAGGAGAGATGATGTAAAAATACTCAGTAGACGACATGGTTCAACGTACACTGACAAATGCTTTGTACGTTAGCCGGTTGGGCGAAACAAAAATTCTTTACAGTAGCCATCAAAAATATAATATTGAACAAAGTAAAGCAAATTGTTAATTCTCTTGAGGTGGTACAATGGAACGCGAGGTAGCACTATAATTTGCCAGAGTACATCAAATTTCCGAAGGCGACCTTGATGGAAGATGCAGTTCGGTACCGGCATTTAAAAAAGTGGGTCAAAGAAACAGCTGTCCCAGTTTTAAATTCAATAAGCATTTGTTTCACTACGCCAAATACCTCTTCTTTTCCGGCTATAATATTTAATGTGTACGACACATGAAACGCCCCTACTTGTAAGTTCTATTGACCCGTAGTGACAGCAACAACATTGCTCGCAGCCGTATCATCTCCCACCCCATTTAGACATTAGGTTTTTTTTGGGAGTAGAAGAATGAAAAATGAGCAACGCCTCCGCTGGGAATCGAACCAACGGACCTCTCGGTTACGCGTCGAGTGTGCTGACCAATACACGATGAAGGAATGCGAAGAAGGAGAGGGAAATACCTTATATACTCCCTCTTTTAAAGGGCGAATGGGGATTAGAGGACCCAATCGCCAAATCCTGGTGTTGGAGAATCATGATCCACCATCTTTTAGTTTGGGCGCCACTGTAGAGACATTAGATTATTTCGGAGCAGGAAAGATGAAAAATGAGCAACGCCCTCGCCGGGAATCGAACCACGGACCTCTCGGTTACGCGTTGAGCGTGCTGCCCACTACACCACGAAGGCATGCGAAGAAGGCAAGAGAAATACCTTATATACTCTCTCTTTTAAAGGGCGACTGGGGTTTTGGGGACCCAGCCGTCAAATCCCGGTGGTGGTCAATCATCACACCCCACCTTTTTAGTTTGGGCGCCAGTGTAGAGTTCATTAGGTTATTTTCAAAGCAGGAGACTTGAAAAATAGCACCGCCTTTCCCGGGACTCGAAGCACGGACCTCTCGAATACGAGTCGAGTTTGCTGACCACTACACCACGAAGGCATGTGAAGAAGGCAGGAGAAATACCTTATAAATATTTCAGTTTTATAATAAGGTAAGTGATCTCTGTTGATGTTAAAATGCTTCAAACTGCACTGATACATAACGTTTGCTAATCTGTGGCTATAAATACTGTGAAGGTGTGTGCCATTTTAATCTGCTTTGTTCTTCGCGTTGAAGGAGACCGTGAAATGCAACAATTATCAGCTACTGTTTTGTTTGTATGTTTAATTACCTCTGAAAGTTTCGTGGCGATTGTCATCAGGAAGTCCGATAATCCTCCTTATTAAGCGACGAAGTATCTGCCAGGTGTTGCCATTCGTCAGTAATTTGTTATAGACAAGCGGTAGGTGGTAAGTGTGAAAAATATCAAATTTACATATGAATAGTTAAACTTTCAAAGACGTATTAATTGTCAGCTACAGTATTTCATGTTCTGGCAACATCACAAAAACCTGAAGCAGAACTTTTGCGTTGAAAGTTATATCAGCTGCTTTTGCAAAAAAATTCGTGTATTTTATCTTGCAGTACAATTTAATCAGTTTTGCGGTGAAAGAGGCTTGATTTAGGAATTTATCTTTGCAAGAATTCAGATGAGTTCAATTCTTATTCT
The DNA here is from genome assembly GCA_000611955.2 of Stegodyphus mimosarum. NCBI lineage: Eukaryota > Metazoa > Arthropoda > Arachnida > Araneae > Eresidae > Stegodyphus > Stegodyphus mimosarum. Next base: position 733,951 of record KK119712.1, read on the forward strand.
ATTTTGATAAATATATCCAGTAAAATTTATTAAAAATTTTGTGATTACGTAAATAAAAATAAAAGCTTCAAATAAACAATGCTGTTTCTTGCCTCGTCAGCTTGCATAAATAGTTAGTACTCTTAAATTCGAAACTGTGTAGCTTTGTGCGGACTTGAATTGCTGCGAATGTTAATATCTGGAATCATAAAGCTTATAAGTTGAGTAAAATAACCCAAATTGAGATGAAGCTTTAAAATAAACCCTTTTATTTGATCGTCATCCTGACGGTTAGGTAATCTGCGTAATCGTAGAATACGAAGCTCCGCAGTTTAGAAGAAATTCAGAAACAAATGTTAAAGAAAATTAAAATATTAGATTACAGTGTAGTCTCATCTGCTAAACCTTTGCTCAAGCCTTTAGACTTTCACGAGCTAGCTAAGTTAAATCTAGTTTAAATATTTCAGATGCAAGGAGTACTCTCAGCTTGACGGTCCGCGATAGCTGTCTAAATCTCTCGCACGAATTCAAGAACTGTTCTTAAAATATAAGGCGTATTCAAATGAAAGTGATTCAAAGCTCCACATGCGAAAAGTTTGCATTGGATTTTCGTGAAACAAACACAATAGTCTGAAGCTGTATGTGCCACGCATGCGTGTGTGCAGAAGACGTGTGCAAACTTCAGTTGTAAGGACGTGGCATTCATTCGAAAATGGCTGGTGTGAATGCAATTGCGTCGAAAACGCATCAGGGAATTGTAATTAAGTTTTAACACTGGAAGGATGTAAGCCGGTGGACATTCATCGAAGAATGGTGGCTGCGTATGGAGACACATATGTGGTCGCCAGGAGGCAACGGACTTGCCGCGGACCTGTCAGTTGCGCAAGATTGTGAGAGATAAGCTGATTAGGAACATTGACACGGCAATCAAGGCAAATCGGCATCGAAACATTCGCAGTGTTGGAAATAATTTGAACGTTTCCATCGGTACTGTTCACAATATTGTCAGCAGCATCCTGAAGTATTGAAAAGTTTGTTGCCAATGGGTACCCGCCTACTGTCTGATCACCACAAGAAACAGCGAATGGACCTCAGCTTACAGCATTTGGTACGCTAGACGGCTGACGGTGACGACTTTCTACAGCACATAGTGGCAGGGAATGAAACCTGGTGTCACCATTTCCAACCGGAAGGGAAGTCCGTCAGCATGCAATGGAAACATCTCGACTCGCCTAGGCCCAAAAAATTCAAAACTCAGCACTCAAGGTGATGTTGACGGTATTTTTAGACATTCAGGGTTCTCTGTTATTGGAATTTAAGGAGCCGCAAGTCTCCATCAATGCCCAACGGCACACCGAAAGGCTTGGTGAGCTGCATTAGGTTATCAAACGTTCAGGTATGCTGTCGTCAGGTGTCATCCTTCTGCACGACAATGCAAAGCCGCATGTCGCCCGGATGTGCGTCGAGGCATTGGCCTGTAAAAAGTGGGAAGTCTTGGAACATCCATCTTAAGGTCCATATCTGTTGCCTTGCGATTGTCACATCTTTGGACCGCTGAAGAAAAGCTAAAGGGTCAACACTTTCAGTCCGACGAGGACGTAAAGGCTGCAGTTATGAACTGGTTCCATGATCAACCGACATCGTTCTTTGCGGACCTTGCCAAGCAATGAGATGCCTGCCTTAACGCAATGGGTGATTTTTTTAACAAAGATTGTATGCATTTCAATCATTAAATGTTGCTCTTCCTATCTATGTATCTGTCTCATTTCTGTCGCTACACATCTCATGAATACCCACCTTGAATCACCTTCACTTGAACGCCCCTCATACATTAGCTATTTTGCATCCTCGGGGAAGACGACCAAGTAGAAGTATAGTGAAAATAAGATAACTGGCTAAATAACATAAACCCTACAGTCGCAATTACCAGGATTAAATAATTCGAAAACAAAGGGAATTAATATCCTTGGTAAAGAACATATTTCATTATAAAATCCAGTCGAGCTGAAGCTTTCGTTGTAAGGTTTCTCCTCCAATCTCTTGACTCTTTTCGTTAGCATAAACTGTGAAACCTTATGAGGAGGACAGTAAGCAGATCTAGGCTATGTCCTTTAGTGTTGAAGAACTACAAAGTCAGAAGGAGGGTTTAAAAAGTGACCCTTTAATTCAAATATTTACAACTCTTCCAATTGAGAGTAAGCCACTACTTGGGCTGAACTAAAATAATATTAAACTAAAGTGTGTTAACAAATTCAATTCCTAACTTAATTCTAAATAGGACGGCGAGGGAAGCTTAACTCTTAGTGAAATGCAATTATGCGAATTTCACTAGCAAACACTGGTAATTGCAAATTGCCTATGAAGGCGAACTTTCAGTAGACAGAGGAAATCTTTGCGCGCACAGCCTTACGGCGATAAATCCAAGGCTCTGTCTTTCCCCTCGTTAACTCCTGCCTTTTAACTGCTAACAGATATATGCGATTTGCATAAATATCTCACTCGCGCTAAATTCGGGCAGCAACTGAAACTTTGAGAATTCGATAGGAAAGTTCAAACTAAAAATAATTTGGTTAATTAAAATAATGAATGCTACATAGTTGCTCCCAGAATTTAGTAGTCTGAAACTAAGTAGCCTAAAATCGGCTTTTAGTGAAGATGCTAAATTCTAAATCTAAATTTTCCTTCCTATTCGCCATCCTTTACAATTGTAAGTTTTAAATTTAGTTTAACTCTCTGTTTGTGTCTTAGATATTTTAACATAGAATATCTTTTTCCGTCTTCACATCAAAAAGATCCATCAGGAATTTGGCTGGATACTATCTGGTTCCTTCCAATCTGGAAGGAAATAAATTTTAATTTCATGTTATAAGTACATTTCACCTGAAAAGTACAACATTCCCTTCCTCTGATGCTTTCCGTAATGACTTTTATTCGCGCTTTAGGTATTCGCGTTTTTTAATTTCTATTAGCGCTTTTCGCCAAACGCATTCATTTTACACTCATTCATTTTTAAAACTTCCCCCTTGTTCTCTGGCCAAATGTGGTGTTTGTGAAAAACACGCAGTTTTACTTTGTCAAGTGTTCACAACTACCACCTGACTTCAATTCTATTGGGGTTAATTCTTCGACTTTCAAGACCTCAGACTTCCCCTAAAACAAATCTGAAATGCCCTGAGGTTCTAACATGAAATGAACTTTAAACTTTTGTGTGAAACCAGAGAACACTACGTACAACATTCAAACATTTCAATTGCATTTCATACATATAATTCATTCTTTCAATCTTCAATTCAAATTTTCTTTAAATGCTCATTGCGTTAAATAACACTTATATATTCACTTTCTAATTTAGCGCGCTTTACGCTTTTACATTACATTTTAATTTTAACTTGCGTATCCTTTACGCTTTTCCAAAATATTCGATATAAACAAAACCAGTGCTTAAGGCTTACAACAAATCATGCATTACATAGAAAACAGTTTTACATTAAATGCATTCATTATTTATACATAGAAAAATATAATACAACAGTTTTGCTATACAACTTACGTACTAGTTGCTTTTAATTAACACAATTCAATTTCCTATTTACAGAGAGTCTTTTGACTAAAATCGATGAATCCCATGTTCTGGATTACAAAGAACATTTCACGAAGTCTCACAGTTTTTCAACTGAACTCTCGAATTTCTTCCGCTGCATAATTAAGTTGTTCCTTCAAGCGTGTCCTTTACGCTTTCGGCAACCGGCTTTTGACTCGGGTAACTTCCCTTTTAAATCTGCAACTTGCACTTAAATCAGAAACATAACTGTGTGAATTTTAAAAGAAAATAAAGAATCTACTTATCTTTCTGCCAGTCTTTTAGGCGTTTTTTTGTCCATTCCTGAAAGGTTGGATATACTGTGGCTTGGGCTATTCTTTGCTTGTTACTCCTAGATTGAAACTCTGGGGCTGCCTTTCGTTTGGTCGATCTTCTTTCCTCCAGAAACACCTTGTTGGGACGAATGGTGGGTGGCGCTTTCCGTTTGTGCTGAAGTCTTTGCTCCCTCTCCAGACTGGCTCGTTCCTTCTCCTGCACTCGTAGGCTCCTTCGTTGTGGGTTGGCACCTTCGGCGGCTCGCTTCTCGCCGTTCTGTTCCCTCCGTAGTGGTGGAGCTTTCATAGTGTTTTCATTTGGACGTTCCTTCCTTAGACGCTTTGGTTGCTGAGACTGTTGCTTAGCGTTTGTCCTTTTTTCTTTTTGGGGTGGTCTTTTCTTCGGCTGCGGCTTCCTCTCTTCTGGTAACCTCCTTTTCAAACTGGGTTCTCTTGTTTTTGAGGGACCTGGTTGGGGCTCTTGAATCTTAGAAAAATTCTGTGAGGCTGGACCCTGCAACATGTCTTTCAAAATATTATTATTAGCTCTTCGATAATAATGTTTAATTTGATCGAAATTTGCCACAGTCTCTTCGCCCTTCTCATTCTTTAAATATGCACGGCATTCAACTATTCTTGTAATTTCAAAAGGACCATGCCATCTTGGGCAAAATTTTGCGACCTTATCTTTTGCTGCGCATGAAAGTGCGTGGGCTTGTTTCAACACCTCCTCCCCCACTTTATATTCTACGGTTCTTCTTTTTGAATCGTAGTAAATCTTTTGTTTCTTTTGCGCTTCCCGGGAGCACTTTTCTGCCTCCTTCAACATTTTTTCTATTTCACCCATTTGAAATTCCGGCGCTCTATCTTTCACATAAAATAATTTATCTAAGGGGGTCATTATCTTCCTGCCCAAAAACAATTCGGCGGGGGATTTCTTCGTTGTCTCGTGCTTAGCCGTTCTGAGGGCGAATGCAAATTCTTCGACGCAGTCATCCCAGTTAGAATGGTGCTTTTGCACATAATTTCTAATCAATTTTACAATATTCTTATTTACCCGTTCCGCTATATTTGATTGTGGGCGGTAGGGTACCATTTTCATATGCTTAATGCCCAACTTGTCACACATCATTTTAAATGTACTGCTTACAAACTGGGGACCATTATCGCTAATCACCCTCGCTGGACATCCATATCTTAAAATATATTTGTTCAAAAACGAATCTGCAACGACTTTTGCTGAAGCCCGCTTAAGTGGTATCAACTCAACCCATTTACTGAAATGATCCACAATGACTAATAAAAATCGTGCCTTATTTACATGACTCCTGGGGTAGGGGCCTAAGAGGTCAATACCAATTATTTCATTGGGGAACCTAGACTCAATACTAGTTAATAACCCGGCCGGGCGGAAATTTACGTCATTATTTATCTGACACGTGTGACAAGTCTGGCAGTAATTTTTAACTATCTTTTGTAATTGCGGAAAATATACCGCCTCGCGTACGCGTTGTATTGTTTTTCTAATTCCAAAATGGCCCGAGACAGGCGAATCGTGGAGCTCTTGCAAGATACTTAAAATTAATTTGGCCGGGATGACTGGTCTGTATTCACTATTTTGATTCGTAACTTTAGTATAAAATAAGAGACCATCAATGATTTCATAGTTCTGTGCTCTGCTTCGTATTGCATTAATGTCTATATGCTGGAAGTTATCTGGGTCTTTTAAATAATTATAAATATTTCCGAATTCGGGATCCCTAGCAATTTCTTCTATTACAGTCTCTCGAGAGTCAATGACCTTTGCCTGAAGCATCGCTATTTTTACTTTCTCGCCGTTCTCGTCTAACTTTATTCTAGATAATGCGTCGGCCACTACATTGTCTTTTCCCGGTGTGTGTTTGATAATGAGATTAAATTCTTGCAACTTTAGGGTCCACCGAATTAAGCGTGGCGAAAGATTCTTTCCTGAAAATAATCTGGTAACTGCCGCATGATCTGAATATACTGTTACGGGAGAACTCCCAAAATATACACAAAATTTTTGAACAGCTGCGAGCACTGCTAAAGTTTCACGCTCCGTTGCCGAATAATTTCTTTGCGTATCATTCAATGTACGACTAAAAAAGGCAATCGCTTTTCTATTTTGTGTTAACACGGCTCCGATTGCGTAATCTGATGCGTCTGCATAAATTTCTAGACCCTTGTCTTTCTCTGGGAACTTTAGAACCGGTGCATTAATTAAAGATTCTTTTAACTTCTCAAACGCGGCGTTTGCTTCTGAAGACCACGCAAAACGAACTCTTTTCCTTCTCAACTTTAACAATGGTTCAGCAATTTCTGCGAAATTTTTAATAAAAATTCTATAATATGAGCACATACCCAAGAAAGTCGCTAACTTTTTGGCTGTATTCGGAATTGGGTAATTTTTCACTGCTATAACTTTAGATTTATCTGTTTCGATCCCCCTTTGAGAAATTTTGTACCCTAAATATTTGAGTTCTTTTGCCGCGAATTTACATTTCTTAATGTTCACTTTAAGTCCTGCATCTTTCAAAAGAGTAAAGACTTCTCGAAGGTCTTTAATATGTTCTTCCAGCGATTCTGAAGTAACAATTATATCGTCAAGATAAATAAATGTACTTTTTCCTATTACCGGCCTTAAAATTTTGTCCATGCACCTCTGAAACGTGGCCGGGGCTCCCGACAATCCAAAAGGCATACGCAAAAAGCCATATGTACCGTATTTTGTTATGAATGCTGTTTTGTGAACATCTTCCGGCTTTATGCTTATCTGAAAATATCCGGATGTCAAATCTAGGGTGGTTATGTATTTTGTCGATTTAATACTTCTTAGAATTTCATCAATTACCGGAAGTGGGTAAGTTGGAAATTTTGTTATACTATTAAGCTTTCTGTAGTCAATAGCGAACCTGTACCTTAATGGATCAGTTAACGGCAAATCATTATTTTTCTTACATAAAACAACCGGACTCGCATATGCACTAGAAATAGGAGTTATTATTTTGTTTCTTAACATTTCATCAATATGGTATTTTATTATTTCCTCCTTAACTTTGTCGTACTTGTAAGGACGCTGACGTATAGGTTCATCCGTAGTTAATTTAATTTCGTGTGCTACGATCTGGGTGAATCCTGGAATATCATCAAATAAATCAGCGAAATTACTTACCAACTCCCGAAACTTGTCCTGTTCTTCGGGCGTTAGATGGCTTAAATCCACTTCAGGGGGAGGTGTTGATTTCTTTTTAACTGGGTCCATGGTTACTTGCAAGGTGGAGTTTTCAAAATCGATTTTCGCATCCACAGCTGCAAAGAAATCTGTTCCTAAAATAACCGATGCTTGGAGGTTCTTCACTACAAGAAACATAATTTTTTTTTGTTCTTCGCCGATTTTGATGTACAGCTCGATTTTTCCCATGCATTGACACGTTTTTCCTTGGGCTGCTACCACCTTCATTCCTTCCACGCTATGCAGACGATATCTACGAAAGTGCTTCTTAAAAAATTCTTCTGCCAAACAGCTTCCTTGAGCGCCGGTATCCAACAGAGCTGTAGCGGGTACGTTGTTAATTAGTAACTGCAGTCTCGGTAATTCAATGTTTCTCACCATGACCGTATTTAGCTGTACTTCAGAGGGATTTTTCTTCTCCTCGGAACATTGCACCCCCTTCCCCGCAATATTCCTTAGTAGTTTAAATGCTTTGCGGGTGTTTTCTTCTGTTGCTGGCTTCTGCCTGGGGAGAATGATTTTCTTCCGTAGTTGGAATTATTTTGTTGGCGCTGTACTTGGCGCGGTTGACCGCTCGCATTTTGACTGGTACCAGTAGTTCTCGGCCATCGTCTGTTTCTTCCTTCGGCATTCTGGTTCCCCTGCAGCCGCTGTTCATACGATTGTCTCCGTTGATTTTCGGCCGCTCGCCGGCTCTCGAATTGTACGGCGAGTTCAAACAGCTTGTCCAGCGTTACGGGATTTCTTAGCTCCATGAAATCTTGTATCGATGGTAACAATCTGGGCAGGATTATCTGGATAATCTCCGGGTCCGGCCTCGTGCCATACAATAATTTAAAGACTTGTATTTTTCTCAAAATAAATTCCGATAGTTCATCCACCCGCTGTTGGTACTTGCTAAACAACTCAGCTTCGAGTTTCGCACGGTCTTTAACCACAGGAAACGCTCTCAAAATTGCTAGTTTAAAATTCTCGTACGTGTAAGTCGGCGTTCCTGGTTCTCCCAGCAGACATTTTCCGATGCACTTATACCAGGTCGCTGCTTGGCCCCTCAATGCTCCTGTCGCTAATATGACCTTCTGATGTTCCGGAACTGGATACAGCAAAAAATGCGCTTCTAACTTTTCCAGGAATGTGTTCACAGGTCCTCTGGCATCAAAAACTACTGCCGGCTTCATGGCTGCTCTGATGGTTTCCACTATGAATCCAAATCCATCAGGCGTTGCAGCTGTATTCTGGGATGTAGTAGGCATATTCCAACTTCCTTCCATCCTTTTAGTTGTTCGGGCGCCAGTATAAGGTTTCTCCTTCAATCTCTTGACCTTTTTCGTGAGCATAAACTGTGAAACCTTATGTGGAGGACAGTGAGCAGATCTAGGCTATGTCCTTTAGTGTTGCAGAAACTACAAAGTCAGAAGGAGGGTTTAAAAGTGACCCTTTAATTCAAATATTTACAACTCTTCCAATTGAGAGTAAGCCACTACTTGGGCTGAACTAAAATAATATTAAACTAAAGTGTGTTAACAAATTCAATTCCTAACTTAATTCTAAATAGGACGGCGAGGGAAGCTTAACTCTTAGTGAAGTGCAATTATGCGAATTTCACTAGAAAACACTGGTAATTGCAAATTGCCTATGAAGGCGAACTTTCAGTAGACAGAGGAAATCTTTGCGCGCACAGCCTTACGGCGATAAATCCAAGGCTCTGTTTTTCCCCTCGTTAACTCCTGCCTTTTTAACTGCTAACAGATATATGCGATTTGCATAAATATCTCACTCGCGCTAAATTCGGGCAGCAACTGAAACTTTGAGAATTCGATAGGAAAGTTCAAACTAAAAATAATTTGGTTAATTAAAATAATGAATGCTACATCGTAAAGATAAAGAATCTGTGCCCGACATTTCAAACCTAAAACCGGATGATACAATATCACAGCTTTATTCTTACATCGTCCCTGGAAGAAACATCTGACGTGGGCACCACGTCACTTCCTTGTACGCCTATTAAATTATACTCATTATTTGCTGCAGTTTACTTAAACTTGTTTCATTAGAGAAACATATCTCATTCGATGAAATCGATTCTCACTTCTCGGCAAGGCAAAAATACATAAAAACTCAAAACATCTTCATTAACAACTGTAAAATACAGAAAATCTGAAACACCGAATACAGTTTAAAACAGTTAAAAAAATGTTTGACAAGACACTGAAGCTGGTGCATAACTGACTTAATTCACTATTCTACTAAGAGTTTCAAATGCAAACAATTGCGACCTCGTTAGGCCTAACGCCACTTAAACATTTAAACTGTCAATAATTCTATAAATATTGCATGCAGATTAAGTAAAGCATAAAACCCTTAACCGAAATGAATGACATAATTCAATCTCGCGTTTAAAGCAAAATTTCCCAACATATAAGATAAAAATACTGAACTCACTCAGCAATAAAGAATCATAGTAATATACCAAAAATTAAAAACAATTTTTTTTAATCAGTCTTGCGCTGTAGTTGCAGGATTGAAGTAAATTAAACTTAAAGCATATAAAGTTAAAGTAAAATTGGAATGAAATAAATAGGGAAAATTCTGGATACATATGAGATTCGATTTCTGGGTTTTAAATTAATTTTAATGTCGTTAATGAAAATTTAATTGAATCGTTTTTCCGTTTTTGATCTCAAATGTACCAAAAGAACGAATTCGAAACATATTAATCGACTTTTATGAAACTTTAATTAATTTTTCCCTGATGAGTTCTGAAGGAGATTAATTTTTATTCTTTGTACATTTTTTACTTTTCGCATTTTTATTTTTCAAGTTTATTCTACTGATGTATTATTATTTTAATTTTGATATGTTTTGACACAGTGTTTAACCTCTTAACCACCGTTGCAAGATGCTTTAAATTTAATTTATACATATATGTAAAAAAAAAAATTCTTTCATAATTCATGGTTTTAAATTGAATTTCTGTTCTTTGAAGATGGTATATGGACAGTTTTCTTAGTATAAATTATTTGTTTATTACCTTGCAACTTTAGCGCAAGTCATAGGCTTTCTAATTTACGCTTAATTACTTTTATTTAGAATTTATATTCTAACTAATAGCAGCTTTTAGCGTTATTTTAGTAACAGCCTACTCTCTACGTATTATGTCCAAGAAACTCTCCAGTTTTCTCATCAATTCAAGGCTAAACTTAGAGAATTACATTTTACGACAATCCTTTTACTTCCATCACTTAATACTTTCATCTCCAGCCATTTGGTTTTAAAATTTTGCAGTCAAGTTAATTAATTTTAACTTCTTACTTTAATCTTTAAATTTCTGATTAACTACTTGTTTTAAACTTTAATTTTAAGAATTTTATTTATTTATTTTTGAGCTTCTTATGATTTTGAATTACTTTTTAATGTTCTAAAATATACTTCTTTTTTACTTTTGTATTTGAGTTTGAAAATGAGAGTGTAGGGGATATATCTTCTAAAGTAAGCATCTCGTTTAGTTGTGTTCTAAGTGAGCAACTTTTATTTTAAAGATTATTTGTTATTTATTTTGCTTAACAGGATTCTCTTGGCTGAAATGAACTAATATCTTTATTTTAAATGAGTATTATTTGTGACTTATGATTTAATCTAGCAAAACATTTGATGCTTACTTGGAAGTTACACGAAACACTCTCTCTTAATTCAATTATTGTTAATTAATGGTAGACTGATGATGGTAGATCGCAGATTATTCCCCTTGATAAGTCGATTAATCTGCCATCAATGACAATAGCTACTTTTTCAATATTTAAAAATTTTACTTTTCATTTTTTTTTTTTTAATTAAAGATTTTTCTTTGCAGATTCTTATGTTTTTAAAGCAAAGGAGGTTTAGAAAATACTAATTTAAAACACTGACTAAATATTTTCTCTTTTCATAATTCATGGTTTTAAATTGAATTTCTGTTCCTTGGAGAAGGTATACGGAAAGTTTTCTTGTTATAAATTATTATGAATTATTGGTTTTTATATAGATACGTTTAGTGCGGTCGATTGCAACGAAAAAGGGTAGTGCACAACTACATGTCCCATATACAAAATTTCAACGCTGTATGGCTACTCGTTTTTGAGTTACATACGCACGTACAGAGTACGTACAGATTGTCAGGACTGAGTGCAGAGGCGTAGCTAGGGTAATCAGCGCCCGGGGACAAGTGAAGATTTCGCGCCCCCCCCCGTCTGCCAAAATGCAGTGAGGAACGGAAAAAAAAACTTTAAAAATAATAGCATTTTAATTGTTAAAAATAATAATAATTTGCTAATATGAAATGTTTTAAATTTTAAATAGTTTAAATTATTAAATATTTTAATTTTTAAAGCACTTTTAAGCGTATATTTTTGAGGTTTCGCTAAATTCACTAACTTAGAACGTAGTAAAATAATTAAGACAATAATGGTAGAACGAAAATATGATTATTCTAAAATATTTTTGAAATATAAATTTCGAAAACTTAAACATCATATTTGATATTATAATGTAATAACTTGAAAATGTATAATGACAGTTTAATGTGTAATACTTCAAATGTAATTACTAATTTCAAAGAGAAATTTTCCTAGCTTTAGCTGCTGCAAATTTATAGATTAGTTCATCAAAATTTATACTCTGGGCTACCTGCTGTTCCACACTGAGCAAAGCTAAGGCAGACAGTCTTTCTTGTGCCATGGATAATCTCAGGTAGGACAAGATATGTTTTAGTTTACTAAAAGATCTTTCACAGCTGGCGATGGAGGTTCCAATAGTCAGTAAAATCTGAAGACCAACTCTCAGATTGGGAAATACATCTTCTCCGTACTGCACAATAAAGCGAAGCAGGTCCTCTGGGGTCGAAAGCTTAACATCAGCTCTTGTTTTGAATAGCATTCGGCAGTCCATTATTTCAGTATACATTTCCAAGCCATCCAAGTCTGTATCGTAAAAGTTTTCCATGGAAATGCAGCACTGTTTCAAGCTACTTTCGTTGCCTGTAGCCATTAGTCCGTTTACATCTAAAAGAAAGCCAAAATTAGAGTCTACTTTCTTTAAGCTGATGAATCTGTCTACCATTTCTATGTGTATTTTGTCCAGCATACTTTTCATCAATCGCAGCATTTCATTTTCTGCTGTGAGTCCTACATCATCTGCAATTTCTCCGGGCATTTTCTTCTTTTTTCTCTGTCGTCTTTCAGCTTGGATATCACAAGCATTACACAGTTCCTTGGCGTCTTCAAGAGATTTCATGCATATCTCATCTCTGTTTTGTAGGAGATACTCTTGTAAAGCCTGAATATCTCGAGCAGCATTGTGGAAATTCATAGAGGGGTCTTGAAGTCTTTTCTGGACCCTGTCAATCTTGGCAAGTACTGTATTCCAGAATCGAAGAAGAACAAAAAACTCAAAAGTTAAGATTCGATGCAACAATTGAATTGCATCACTTCTTGTATCTGCATTTTCGTCATGATCCTCTGCAATATTTTCAAATAATTCTACTAAAGTTTCGAGTTGATCATGTACCGGTTTAACAGCTTCTACTCTGGCACTCCAACGAGTTTCTGACTCCGACTTCAACGATACACCTAGAGCAGTTTTCAGTCTTTTCCATCGAAGAGTTGATCTTGAAAAATAAACATAGATAGCTTGTATCGTACTAAAAAACGTCACAGAAGCTACCTCATGACTAGCAGCATGAACCCCAACTAAATTAAGTGTATGATTATCACAGTTAACAAATATAGCTTTTGGGTTAATTGCTGTGAGTCTTTGTTGCACTCCTGACTTATAGCCGGACATCACAGGCGCATTGTCGTAACACTGTGAACGACAGTCTTTGAAAGCTAATTTGTCTTTTTCTAGTTGTTGTAATATTATACCTGCTATACTTGCTGCATCTTTTTTATGAGTTTGAATAAATCCTAGGAAACACTCTTTTATTACCACAGTTTTTTCCTGAAAATCAATATCTACATATCTAGTAGTTTCCGACATTTGCTCTTGCTTAGCAGCGTCAGAAGTTGAATCAAACAGTATACCATAGTATTTGGCACGTTGAATATTACACACAAGTTTTTCTCCAACTGCAGCTGCTAGAATCTGGATAAATTCAGTTAAAAACTGTTAAGCTACAAAACGCGATTTTGCATTATTTTATGTTTCTCAGACGGTATAGTGAAGCCGGTTCGAATACCGGAGAAGGCATGGGTGTATATGTTCGTCCGTTCATTGGAGGTAATGGTGGCCATCTATCAAGTAATACCCTGAAGGATTTATAATTTTTCACTTAGCAATTTTTCATTTTAACAAAATAAACTCTCTTAAAATCTATTATATATATATATACACACAGTTACTGCTACAGCAGTTCCATATGCAAAATTTCAACGTTATACGGCTAATCATTTTTGAGTTAATGTGAATTACATACGTCGTAATGTGAGATATATACAAGTTTCACCGTTCTACAGCTAATCACTTTTGAGTTAATGTGAGATACATACGTACGAA
>KK119712.1:749799-781334 GCA_000611955.2 Stegodyphus mimosarum
AAAAAACGGTTCCAGATCCTGGAAATCACACTTTGTGACACTCCAATGGTTTGCGCTACTTCGGCTTGAGTTTGGCCCCCTTCTAACCTACCAACAACTCTCCAAGCTTCTGAATCGGTTAAATGACTTCGCTGAGACATCGTACTCATCGAAACAAAGCAGTCACTGAATGCCGATCATCCTTGCCTTCATTGTCTTTCATTCAGTTGAAAGTCAAATTTCATTCGCTGCCACTGAAGCGACGTTTTTGACGTCGAACTCAAAATTAGCATACTCCACAGTTTGAAAATCAGAAAAATTTGCATTTGCGATTCTCTTCTTCCATTTTCGGCAAAAAAACATTCCCTTATATCTTTATTTTATATAAAACTTACAATATCTTTTAATTGTTTTGAGCAGTGTATAATATCCATAACTTTCAAAAAAGGGGGAAATTGCTTACCAAACAAAAGTACACCGAGTAGAATTCACTTAGAAAATGTAGAATTTCTTAGAACATTATCATAAAACAGTTTTTTTTTTTGCTCTTTTTTTTTTCCTAATTCCTTTTATTCAGGACATCCCAAATTAAATTGTTTATAGGAACTCAATACAAATTAAAACATTATTTTTGTAACACACAACTAAATTTTTATGAAAACTTTCAAAGTAACTTTCGAAGATGTTAGATCATTACTGTTCAGTTTCTCATTCTCGGGTCAAGTTGGCTGCACCCCTCCTGGTTTATCCCTAAGGCTGATTGCGCCTCCTATGGTCATTCTAGCAACTGCGTCCCTTCTATTCGTTCACAAGGACAAAAGCTTTACGACTTAAAAGTATCATATAACCTTCGAAGTATTTTCTCGCCGTTTGCTTAGTGGGGAAGGATGACTTTCATTGACCTTACGTTTAAATAGAAAACCTAGCTTTTCTATTCCATCTTTGCTAATCACACGACAAAAAATGTAATAAAAAGATATCCTTATTACGATGGGGTGGTGGACTGAGTATGCGAATTTTTTAAATTTATTTTTTATTGTATTTAAAAATGAAAATAATTTATTCTAAAATTTCGTAACATCCATCTGGCGCCCCCTAGATGCTGCGCCCGGGGACAGATGTCCCCCCTTGCCCCCCCTAACTACGCCACTGGTGTTCGGTGCATACTCTTCGCGAACATATTTGTGAAGTAAACTAAGTCCTGATCTTGAACAGGGAGCTGAATGCAGCTATGTTCTGTGGTAGAATAACTACACGTAAGAAGGATTTAAAATCCTCTTTTAAACCACAATATTTACAGCCACTTCCCAACTCGGGAGGGATAACAGAAAATAATGACCGCACTTGGGTCTAAACTGAACAATCAAATAATTTAAACTAAAGTTAAGTAGAAATTTAAGCAGTCGTTGCTCGCAGAGCTATAAACGCGAGGTTGGCCTCTATGCTAAAGGGTTCGTAGCAAGATTTAACTAATACTAACACACTTAGATTTACTTCAATAAGTAATAGAGTAACAGCACTAGGGCTTAGAATTTAAATACTAGCTAGTCAGGCGAACGTCGAACAGAGCAGCAGTGGTCTGAGACTAAAAGCTCTCTCACCCTGAGTAATTCCTTGCTAACGGGTAAATACCAAAATTTGGCTCCACTTCAAATTAGCATAAAGTTGAAACGCGCGCTCATTCTAACGGGAAGTTGAAATAAGAAATCATAGGAAAGAGAAAATTAAAATAAAACTTTGTTATATTAAACTAAAACCTTACAAGATGTCAGGCAAAAAAAATCATTCAAATGTATTCGAGATCAGTCAAAATGGATATTTTCGTTGAAATATGATATCTGAAATTTTTCGCGGTTACAATACTTCCTTTACTTCGCCCAAGGATGTAAAAATGCATACTACACATAGATTAGATGTGTATATAACAAATAACTTTTTACACACTTAAACCTTTCCGTTTACTAGTTTAATGCTATTGTACAGCCTTGTGTCTATGTTACGTATAAGCAATTTTCACCTCCTGTCACAATTTCTACAAGGTTAGTTTCGTCGACACACTAGATGTCAAAGACGCCTTGCTTCAAAGTTTAAGCTAATGTCTAAATTTAATTTAATTTGATATTAAAGCAAAGTGTTCCTACACAACCTCCTCCTTTTAATACATTTTCACTGTCTACTTCATAACATTTGTAGAGCTTTACTTAAGTTAGTAATGTTAATAGCCCAAACCCTAGCACACGTAAAGCGAATTAATGGGATGTCTGAAGTAACTACAGAGGGTTAAAAAGGGTTAAAAAAAAACTTTTTATTTAAACAGAATTTAGAACACAAGTGCACAGAATGCTAACAGTTGTGCTGTTGTTGTTGTCGTGTCCATTACTACATGGAAGAATGATTGCCAGAGCCTACTCCGAAGAGAGGTTGGACTTCTATTGGAATCCAGGGGTCTCCCACCCCTCTCCTCTCCCACCAATCCACACGAGAGGACAACAGTTGGACAACAGAATCAACATAACTCGTGGCAATACAACTAAAGTAAGAGTCAATTTCAAATTTACAGCGTAGACTATCAGACAAAGAATACGCAATTAAATTCAAATCTAAGCTGGCTCCTATAACCGGTATATTAAATTTAAATGTCGGCAGCAATAACGCAAAGCCGAATAATTACAAACTTATCGAAGCTGGCAGGAATACGTAAGGTACCCGCGAGAGGCAGAAACACGCTCTGTTTCAGAATGCAAAAACCTCAGCTTAAATACTCTCTGCCATCATTTACATTATAGTGAGGAAACGGAAAGGATAAGTTACAGTAAAGACCTAAATTATAAAACAACTGGTTCATTTAAATCATAATCTTATAAATTTACTAAATTTTCCATATTCAAATATGCATTGCATAAATTTCGAACAATAAGTTGCCCGCATTATTATAAGATTTTCCGACTGTTTACAGCCTTATTTACAGGAGACCACTGGGCGAGCAGCTACGCCTCCAAGAAGACTTGCAGCTTTGTTGCTTACTCAGTGGGATCATGTTTATTTAAATTTTATAATCTATGAAATTTACATATATGCTGTAGAGATATTAGGTTATTTCGAAGCAGGAGACATGAAAAATGAGCTACGCTTTTGTCGGGAATCGATTCACGGGCCTCTCGGTTACGCGTCCAGCGTGCTGACCACTACACCACGAAAGCATGCGAAGAAGGTTGGAAAAATACCTTATATACTCCCCCCTTTTAAAGGGCGACTGGGGTTTGGGGAGGGACCCAGTCGCCAAATATCCCGTCGGTGGAGAATCATTATCACCACACTTTTTAGTTCGGGCGCAAGAAGTAGAGTCATTAGGTTAGTTTGTAGAGACATTAGGTATTTTATTGGAACAAGAGAGATGAAAAATATGCAATGCCTTCGCCGGGGATCGAACCACGGACCTCTGAAATACCGGCTCAGTGTGCTGACCATTACACCACGAAGGCACGCTAAGAATGTGGGAGATATACCTTATATACTCCCCTTTTTAAAGGGCGACTAGGGTTTTAGGGGACCTAGTCGCCAAATCCTGGAATCATCCACAGCCCTTTTAGTTCGGGCGCCACTGTAGAGGCATTAGGTATTTTATTGGAACAAGAGAGATGAAAAATATGCAATGCCTTCGCCGGGGATCGAACCACGGACCTCTGAAATACCGGCTCAGTGTGCTGACCATTATTCCACGAAGGCACGCTAAGAATGTCGAAGATATACCTTATAAGTTTGGATGGCAGAAGACATGAAAAAGGAGCAACGCCTTCGCCGGGAATCGAACCACGGACCTCTCGGTTACGCATCGAGCGTGCTGACCACTACACCACGAAGGCATGCGAAGTAGGCGGGAGAAATACTTTATAATACATTGAATCATTATACATAAATATATACATTAAATAAAGTTATGGGGAATATTTTGATATATATATATATATACAAAAAAAATTAATTAATTCTAATTTGAAAGTTCTGTAACAGCTGCTGAGATGAGAAATCTTGAAAAATCTTGAAATATCTTGAAATATGAAATATCTGGAATCTTGGATGTACTTTATATTCCTTTTAAGTGATCACAGTCTTCTATGAGATATTTGATTAAGTTATGCAGTTTATTACGGACACAATTACTTTTAAGAAGTTGTTTCAACCAGATTTGTGCGTTGACAGCTGTGAAGGGGCGAAAGTGGAGATCTTTGGTTTAAAAAAATATTCGAACATATAATGATCTATTGTTCCTATTCAGCCACGGATGCAGTTGCCTGTACGATGGAAGCCAAAATGATGAAGATATGAAATAAAATGTACATGTGAAGTAAGGAAATAAGTTATTGCATTATTTGAAGTTATGGAATTCCTTGATGGTTTTGGTAAGAGTAAGTATGTTCGTCTGCGTGCATTGTCTCTTGACCAATTTGCGTTTCATTGTGTTATTAAATCTTTTCCAGGATTGATTTTAATAATGAAATAGGATTTGGAAGTGGAAAAAGTATTATTTACACTAAGAAACAGTGCATTTCTTAGTGTAAATACTAACACACGCAGCCTTATTTTCACTAAGAAAACTAAAGTCTGTGGCCACGTTATTCGTAGGATTAGGCACACACACAGGCCGGGCCAGAGCCGGTGTATTTGAGTACAGCCGCAACAAGTGACAGAAATTAATAGCCTCAGCAAAGAAAGTCTATATTCTTTGGCATCAGAGACTGCACCGGGTGCGTAATGGCAAACCGCACATTGAGTTGATCAGTGTTAACGAATTTCGCTTACTGCGCATGCCCAATGGTGTACCGTTGGCGAGGAAGGAAATATTGGCGACCATGCCCACACGCTTGTATAAGCAACCCTACACAAGCCTGTTCATCATGCATGTCTTATCGATCGTTTACATATATAATACTAATGAAATTTGTTTGCAGTTGATGTATTTGCTTCTGTTTCATTTCATTTTAGTTTATTTCGTTTTAAACATTAGATTTAATATCAGTTATTTATAATAATTACTTTGACTTTAATTCAGGAACCTAAACTGGATTTTTTCCTTAATTTGTTAAAGTATATACGAATAGATCGTATGGTAAGTACTCAATTGCTTTTATTCCTCAGAAGTATGATTAAAGAACATTCAGTTAATATAACTTGTAATGTTTCCTGTTTTGTAATCTTTCTTAAACGAAAATTTCGGTAGTTTACAATCGATATTTACACTCTACTCTAAGTAATGAAGCAACTTAACAACCTAACAAGTTTTAAAACGTCGAACTGTTTATGCTCAGATAACAGAATATCAACCATGTACCGTATTTACCTTTTCCGCCAAATTCTCTTCTGGGCATGCGCAGTATGCGAAATTCGTTTAACATTGATCAACTGAATGTGCGGTCTGCCATTACGCGCAACCCCCGGGTGGCAAAAGCCTATCGTCGACAATGCCCACACACTTGTATATTTTGGCTAAAATTTCATGTACCGCTACTGCATCTTGAGCCAATGTGTTGTCGTGAAGAAAGAATCAACTGCCATGTATTGAATACCCGAGTCGGATTCAGAGAGTTCTGTTCCACGAACTTTTAAAATAATTAAATAAAAAAAAATGCATCCACAGAATATCCTTCAGAAACAAATTAAGTAATGCCCTTCCTTTCGCAGAAACACGCCAACGTGGTCTTCACATTTCACTTTTGAAGATTAAAGAGTTTTCTTTAGGTGATGACTTTCTTTCAGAATTCTGGCATCGTAACCGAAATATCATACTTCATTATCTACAGCTATCGATTTTAAGAAATTTTCATCTCTCTTACGAGTATAAGAATTACTTTCATATACTTGTCTCATACTTTTCCAGTTTTAGTTTTCCATACGTGTTTTGTTTTTAATTGAAGGGGCATAAGAATTTTGGAAAGGCTTATGTGGGGCATAACGCAAAACCGGTTGGGAAACACTGTGCTGGAGGGAAAGGAAGTTCCCATCCTTCTACCATATTTTGAGAATAATTCGGTCCGCATGGAGCATGCGTGTTGGTTCTCATGGTCGCGTATGTGGCGGTGGAACTATAATAAATTCTCCTTTTCATCAGCTTTTTAATCAATACCCGTTTCTAGACCAGTGTGATGTAACAAGTCGCCAAGATCTTACTAGCACCAGCACTGCATCAAAAAAGTAACACATTATAATCAACATATTTGTCGTACATCTGCAAAATTCTTAAAATGAACTGCTTTGTGTAATGATTCTTCAAGCTACTGACAAAGCTCCAAACTGCAGGATCAAATTTGCTTTCGAGGGCATGAAAACAGTTCATTCTAAGTTTGCGACATCTGTATGTGCACTGCAGTCAAGAGAGAAATAGCTTACACTTTTTGGCTCGAAAGCTCTTTATTCCACGTTCCTGACTTTTTTTCAAACAGTCCGAACATCTCGAACATCATCCATGCTTAACTACTAAGCTTTACTAAAAACACAGCAAATTTTTCATAATTTTACATCTCGGCTTTCGAAATTTTCCAGTCACCAAAAGCCTACGGCGTTCAATACCATTCATTATTAGTACATACAAAGAGCTGTGATTCTTTTCCCGTCAACGTATCTTTTGCCTAAATTTCAACGTTTGGTTTCCATCTTGTTAAAACCGCCCAGCTTCTTTAGCTTAGAAAATGTCTTTTTTGTTTGTTTGTTTATAGTGGTTAGAGACATCATCCTAAATATTTTCTTAATTTTTTTTTACATTAAAAATTCTCTGAGTTACTAACAGTTTTATCTGAAGAAATTTTGCTCTATTCTTTGAACGTATCCAACCAGCCATTTGAGCGCAAAACGCAACTTTTCCAAAAGTATATGTAAAAATCATCATTCTTTGTATGAAGTATTTCTTCAGATATTGGCAACTTGCGGTTTCTGTGAATGGTGAACCATTTCCACCATGCTTCTTCAATAGCTATGTATTCGGCTTTTGTCATCCTTTTGTCGACTCCAGTTTATTCTTTATGTGCAGAAATTACCGAATTTCGGTTTTTCCACGTGATAGCAACTAAAGACTTGGACAAACTATTGGGTTGGCAACTAAGTAATTGCGGATTTTTTTTAGAAAATCAAAGACAATTTTTTCATGGAACTAAATAACTTTATTCTGTAATGTATTGCCCATTTTGATCAATGACCTTTTGCCATCTTTCAGGCAGCATCATAATCCCACGTTGATAAAACTTCTGGTTTTTATTAGCAAAAAACTGAATCAGGTACGATTTGACATCATCATCATCATTGAAATTTTTACCATTCAAGGTGTTTTATAAAGATCGAAACAAAAAGTAATCAGATGGTGCAGGGTCGGGACTATACGGTGGATGTGGCAAAACATCCCAACCGAGCTCCAATAATTTTTGCCGAGTGACCAAAGATGTGTGTGGCCTTGCATTGTCACGATGGAATACAACACCTTTTCGATTTGTCGATTCGGGCCTCTTTTCTTCAACTGCATCGTGTAATTTCGTTAGTTGTTCAATGTAGACATCAGAATTGATCGTTCGGTTGGGTGGTAAGAGTTCAAAGTAGACAATTCCTTTGTAATCCCACCAAACTGATAACAAAACCTTCTTTCGGTGAATATCAGATTTTGATGTTGTTCGAGTTGGTTCACCTGGCCTGCTCCACGATCTTTTCCTCTCGATATTGTTGTAAACAACCCATTTTTCATCGCCAGTTATCAGTCGTTTTAAAAATGGATCATTTTCATTACGTTTCTTTAGCAAATCGCAGCTGTTAATGCGTTGCGTTAAATGCGTTTCTTTCAGTTCGTGAGGAACCCATGTATCGAGTTTTTGAACATAGCCAAGTTGTTTTAAGTGATTTTCAATGCATGTATGTGATACATGAAGCTTCTCTGGAATCTCACGTGCTGTACTGTGACGATCCGAATCGATTATTGCTTTGATTAAGTCATCAACTTCGACTGGACGGCCAGAGCGTTTTTCATCTTTGAATGAAAAATCACCAGAACGAAATTTGGCAAACCAATTTTGACACTGCCGTTCTTTTAAGGCTTCGTCACCATAAACAGCACATAACTTTTTATGAGCTTGCGATGCGTTTTTCCCTTTGCGGAAATAAAATAGCAAAATATGACGAAAATGTTCCTTTTGATTTTCCATTTTTCAACGAATGCCAAACGAAAACTGCGCAACCGATCAAAAAACATTTTTTACTGATTCACAGCTGAATTGCCAACTATCAAATAACAAAATGTGTTTTACATTTGTACTACGTCTGCAAACCTAAATTTCAACTGAAGCAATCTATGAGTGAAATCCGCAATTACTTAGTTGCCAACCCAATATATTCCCGAAAGATAACGACTTGGTTACATAAATTCTTTATTTTTTAATAGTGCTCGCTTTATTTTAAAATCAGAACGTTTTACGATTAGAATAAGCTACGTAGAAAACTTTCATCAATGCAGAGCGAAGAGAGTGAAAAGTCAAAGAAAAAGTGATGTTACGCTTGTCTGGAAAAGTTAAAAAAGCTGTACACTGCACGACTTCGTTTTACGGAATATTAAATTATGCTCAGTTTTCCTGCATTTCATTTAAACTTATTTCCTCGAATTTCATTAGAGATATATTTCTCATTCAATTAATTCAGTTCTCACTTCGCAACAAGGCAAAAATACATAAAAACTCAAAATATCTTCGTTAAAAATTGAAAGATGCGGAAAAACATAAAACATCAAATACAGTTAAAACAATTAAAGAAAAAACAATTTTTTACAATTAAAATTACAATTTCTATGAAAAACAAACAATTCGGCCAGCGGGAAAGAAGGCAGATTTTTTGGTGCACAAAACTGAAAGTTGACTTTTAATCTCACTCGGCAAAAAGACACTGAAAGCGTAGAAACTGATTTAATTTGTTGTGGACGCTATTCTGAGTCAATATATCGGATAATTTAATAACTTAAATGATAATTCTAGAATGGATTAAGCATGATTTAATTTGCAATAGTAAAAGAAGACGTTACTTTATTATTGAAAGTAACGTCATAGTGGATCTGTTGGCAGCTTAGTTTCGCTAAGCTGGCAACAGATGCACTACGTTTCAAATGTAAACAAATATGGCTGCTATGGTAAAAAAATAGGCTTAGCCACAATTAAACAATTTTTAAATTGTTCATAATTGTACAACTATAACATGCAGGTTAACTAAAGGCACAGAACCCTTAATCAGAAGGTAAGAGTGTCAGGACTGAGTGTTCGGTGCATACTCTTGGCGAACATATTCGTGAAGTAACTAAGTCCTGATCTTGAACACGGAGCTGAATGCAGCTATGTTCTGTGGTAGAAAACTGTGGTTAAGTGGTAGAAGAACTGCACGTAAGAAGGATTTAAAATCCTCTTTTATTAAACCACAATTATATACAGCCACTTCCAACTCGGGAGGGATACAGAAAATAATGATCGCACTTGGGTCTAAACTGAACAATCAAATAATTTAAACTAAATTTAAATAGGAATTAAGTAATCGTTGCTCACAGAGCTATGAACGCGAGGTTGACCTCTAAATGATCAATGGTGCGCAGCAAGAGTTAGCTAATACTAACGCACTTAGAATTACTTCAATAAGTAATAGCGTAACAGCGCTAAGGCTTAGAATTTAAATACTGGCTGGTCAGGCGAACGTCGAACAGAGCCGCAGTGATCTGAGACTAAAAGCTCTCTCACACTGAGAGGTTCCTACCTACTGTTTAAATATCAAAACTTGACTCCACTTGAAATTAGCATAAAGCTGAAACGCGCGCTCATTCTAACGGGAAGTTGAAATAAGAACACATAGGAAAGGCAAATTAAAATAAAACTTTGTTAGTTTAAACTAAAACCTTACAAGAATAGAATAATTCAATAATTTTTTAAGCAAAAAATGCACAATTTACCAACACATAAGAATAAAAAAACTAGGTTCGAAGTGGATATAACACAGTGGCCAAAAGGGAGGTGCACAACTATATGCTATAGCAGGCCTATATACAAAATTTCAAAGTTCTGAGGCTACTCGTTTTTGAGCTATGCGAGATACATTCGTTTTTGAGTTATGGGCGGTACTTACATACATACATACATACGTACGTACGCACAGACGCCACGAAAAAATCTCTTCTGGATCGATGGGAATCAGTTTTATAATTCGTTTGGGAAAACGAGTCCTTTCTTCTCTCCTTACGTACAGATGTCACGCAAAACATCGTTAAATTGGATTCGATAGCGGTCAAAATGGATATTTTCGTTGAAATATGGTACCCGGAATTTTTCTCGATTACAATACTTCCTTTACTTCGTGCAAGAAAGTAAAAAGGAAAATATTTTCGTCACAAATGCCCTATTTGGTGCTCAATGAGAAACATTCAACTTCATGGAGATATGTATATGTAACTGCAAATGTATAACCGCAAAGGGAAGGTATAATTATTCTTAAAAAGAATACCCTTATCTTGGAAGAGACACAAAGAATGCAAAACCTTGCTTTCAGTAGCTCGAACTCGTAAACGGTTTTAAATACTGGAACAAAACTAATTGATAATATAAGATTTTCCTTCCCCAAGAAGCCAGCTATTATACCTGTAGCCCCAGACTGATAACATTCCACTGCTTCCTTCTTCTTTCTCCTAATGCCGAAATTTTAAAAATTTCTATGACAGCATCAGACCTGAATAGAGTTTTACAGTTTAATGAAGGAACTTGTAGGAAATCAAAGAACTCTTTCAAGTTCTTTGACTGAACAGTCACTGCGCACATACACTACGGAAGATATTCTTATTGTATATACTGATTTTCCAAAAACTGGGGGGTTGCGTCTCTCTCGCATGACTTTTCTTTAAAACACAAGGAAATGTGGAGAAGATAAAAGAATAGTTACATTGTAGGGATCCTCACTTTTGTCTATTAACTAAATGTTGAGGTACCTAGTGAGCAACTAAGCGAATAATCGCTTAAGTTCAGGAATAGAAACATAGACTCAAATGGGTTAATGACCATTTATTGCTCAAAATAAAGGTTAACAGATGGCCCCTTTCTCAGGACGTACAACAAAGCCTCCACTTGGGCTTAAAAATGTAAGAAATAAGAACTTAACTAATGAATAACTAAAGAGATTTAGCCGAAGCTAACACTAATTCTAAACTAGTTGGCCCGTAATATTAAATTAGCTAGCGAGATTATCAAGGGCACGTAATACGGCCGAGCGTAGTAACAGCTTAGAGAGACGTAGCCAAAAGGCAAACGCACGCTATTCAGGAATCCTAATTCTCTCTGTCGAAGTCAGTAGAACTTTGACTTAAATACTCTCTACCACTCATTTGCATTTAACGCGATTCTAAAACCTCATTCTGGTAAGGGATTGCCAGCATAGACAGGAAATGTGAATAAAACTAAAAATAACTGTTATAAACTTAGGATATACCTTACAACATAAAGGTGATTTTCTCTTGTTTAATAGCTTAAAATGGGTGATTTTAAGAGTTAGTAAATATTTCAGTCAAAACTTGAAGAAATTCTGGAAAAAAAATTATGAAAAATGCAAAATCGTTTGTACAATATTTTCATTTCACAGTAGTTTGGATACAACACATTTCGTTACAGTCAAATTTCATACACTTGACGATTCGCTGTAACTGCGTAAAATAACTTTAAATGTATATAGAAAACGGAACAGGCTAAAAAAAAAAAAAAAAAACCTGTTATATTCAAAGGTTCGTTATAACTGAGTTAGATATAGCTGGGTTCGAGAGGAATGCGAAAAAAAAATTCTCATCTAAAAAAAATTGTGAACTCAACTTAAACCTAAAAAATTACTGGAATATTTTCACGAAAGGATACGAAACTTTAAAAGGATTTAAAAATAAAAATGCTCTGCGTGATGAAACAAGTGCAAGAGGTTCAATGTCGAAAACCAAATAATTCAAATGACTGCTCTTTAGTTAGGTTATAGGATATTTCTCCATTTCTCCCTTCCTCTTAGCATGTCTTCGTGGTGTAATTGTCAGCACACTTGGCGTGTATTTGAGAGGTCAGTGGTTCGAGTCCCGGCGAGGGCATTGCTCATTTTTCCCGTATCCCGCATCAAAAAAAACCTAATGTCGCTACAGTGGCGCCCGAACTAAAAAAAGGTGGTGGATGATGATTCTCCACCACCAGGATTTTGCGAGTGGGTTCCCTAATCCTCAATCGTCCTTTTAAAGGAGAAGTATATAAGGTATTTCTCGATTTCTCCCTCCTTCTTAGCATGCCTTCGGTCAGCACACTCGGCGCGTATTCGAGAGGTCCGTGGTTCGATTCCCGGCGAGGGCAGTACTCATTTTTCCCGTCTCCCTCATCAAAAATAACCTAATGACTATACAAGGTCTAAAGATGGAGTCGTAACAATAGAAAGCCAAAAACAAAGTGGACAAAATACGGGTCGAAATTTGTATAAATGAAAAAGAAATTTCTTTCTATCTACTTAAAAGGGCAAACAACGAAGCTATCTCAGATAAAAACTTATGTCTCGACATAAAGTTTTCCATTTCCAAAACGTAGATCAATCTGTTATCTTTATACTGATGTAATGTATAAGAAAAACTTTCTATAGATGTCATGTACAAGATCATTGCATAAAAACGATGTATGTTCATACACTGCTAAAGTGTTTCTTATACAACTAAAAAGAACTTAAGCATTTCAATGATGGAAATAACCACAGCAAAATTGTTTTTTTATAACGTCAAAGAATTTAAACGAAGATCCACATGAAATGCCAGAATAAAGCTCGTAAAATTCTTTTGATAATAGTTTCTTTCGCAAGTTTCCGAACCAACGCTAGAGGCAAAATTTCGTTTCCAAATAAAGATACTCTGATGGAATGAACCACATATCTAATTGATAGCAGGAAAGTGAAACCGGTTTCAATGTACACACTGAAATATGAAGTAGGTCAAAAATCAGCTTACAGAGGAATATTTCGAAGATTTCTTCAGGAAGTGAAGAATGCAGTTTCACCATGTGCGGGGCAGAATATTAAAAGGGAATACCTTATCTTAAAAAGGATATCTGCGAAAATCTTAGAATGGAATAAGTTTTCAAGACATTAAGACAGTCATATGATTCGATTCTCTGAAAAGGACGGAAGAGAAATTAAGCAAAATAACAATTATCTTTATAGATTAGAGCCTCTTCCAATTGTAAATTCAGTTAAATGTCTGGGAATTATTTTACACAGTCAACTTTTATTCAAAGAACAAGTTATCTACGCTCTAACTAAAGCAAACGCTGCTTGTATGGCAGTTTACAATCTCATTAGAAGGAGATCAGAACTTCAATTTCGTCTGAAACAAACTCTGTATAGTTCTCTAATTCGTTCAATTTTGTTTTAAGGAATTCCTATCTGGGATACTGTCCATCAAAGCTACAGAAGAAAAATAATTTTATTTCAAATGGAATTCTCCGAGCTATCACGAATGTTCCCTTATTCATCCGAAATCTGCAGCTTCACGAAGACTTACAAATTCCTAATGCACAAGAATATATTTTAATGGATTCGCACAATTCCTTTAATTCTGTCCTAAATTCAAGTTTTCCATATAATTGCTAACATTGAAAACTATGATCCTACGGTTTTACAACCATATAAAAGACCTAGAACTATTTCTCATAAAGCAGTTTACTAAATTACATGTGCTTTTAAATTTATAATTCATTCTATGTAACGGAAATCAATAGTTCTTTTTCAAATTGAATTGAAATATGATAGGCCAGCGGTAAAACGCAAAGTTCTACCATAGTCTGCGAATTCAATCGCAGTGAAGATACATCCATCCTAAGTAGAACTACGGATAAATTCCTTCGTAGTTCTTGTAGGTTCACAAATTTTATAGATTTAAAACTTTAATACTGCAAAATTTGCAAAGGTTAATGACTCTTCACAAACCGGATTTTATAATTTAAGTTCGTCTTATGCATCATATTCCTCCCAAGTTTTGATTTTACCTCAAGTTATGATTCATTCCCCAGTTTTTGTACCACCTTACCATTTTCTCTTATGTAACGTTACGTGTATTCGCAAATGCTAATTTTATTTAGAATGTTTCATCTAAATACAGGATTTTTTTCGATGTTGTGGTGTAGTAGCCGAAACCGCTACACGAAACCCCGGTATTGATACAGGATTCAAAAGAACTTCTAATGCAAATTCTAACAATAACATGAATTTTAATAAGATAAAAACATTAACATTCGCAGTACATGACAATGTGGGACTTGGATATATTCAGTCCTGCAATTTCAGATATTTATAAACGGGAAAATACGCTATCGCTATTGACATTATACACGAGGAGTGATAGTTCTAGTGGGCAAACATGCCCATCGCTCCAGCAGGAAAAGTCCTCGCTCTTCTTCCTCACCAAAAAACACCTTCTTCTCTCGCTGCTCCAAACCTTACTGTCCCCCAGTGCCGTTACCTGCGCTGAACTCCTCTGGGGAAGATTCCTTCACTCCTTTAATAATGGTGTCCACATCCTGACCCTGATGAAAAGACTTCTTTATTCCTTTGTCCCTTGGGGTGATCTTCGAGGCTACAACCGGAACCATTATTAAAAGCACCTCATTGCGACAAGATTTCTCGTGTGGTCTTCAAGAGGTACCAATATCCGTAAATCATTCATCCTACACAAAGAACCTCTATGCGACCTTATGGCAATGTTCTACTCGCCTTCATGCTGTGTGAGACTCCATTTCATAGTAGCAAGTATCTCGCCTGCTCATTAGTTGGCTCTAGGGGCACTTCTCCCAGTGGATTCTCATCGCCAATTCGACGGCTGTCCTCTCACTAATTTCACTTCGAGTTTAACTCTTTGAAGGGCCGTGGTTACCTACAGTAACCACCTTTTCTATTGAACGTCTTACTCACTCGTGTGAGTGGCTTTCAAGATTGGACGTTTCTGAAGTTCCCTTGTAGCTCACTACATGGCAATCAACAAACATAAGCCAGTAGTTGACGCATCAATTCGTCTTCAAGAAAATAGGCATCAGCCATCGAAAATAGCATAACGACGATGTTATCTTCGCTGACTCTGCACCACCAAGAAAATGATGCACCATGAAAATGTCTTCGATGACTCTGCAGCACCAAGAAAAAGCCTGTAAGAACAGTGTGGGAATGCAGTACATACAAAGTTGCCCTCTGCTTGAAAAAGAAAAATTGTTTCCATGAGTACCATAGAGACTGATTTGTAGGGATGTGTTCTGTGGGCGGGGGTCACTGACCCTAACCACCAGAAGTGGTCATTTTTTCCCCGCGTCTTGGACAAAATATGTGTAATTGTCGCAAATAATTTCATTGTAACGCCTGATATGGTAGAGAGACAAGAGTTTTACTGCAAAAGTTAACTGCCTTTCCCTGCCCCTCAAAGAGTTAAAAGAACAGACTGTTTTAGCATGGAAAATATTGTTTTTCACATGCGCTTATTTCTTAATTAATGCCATCGGAGTAGTATAAAAATGGGGATTCTGCAGCAAGAGGGTCAGAGGGTCACACAGAGGGTGGGGCTGAGAGCAACGTCATCGATGACATGACACCGAGGGGGGCGTAACAAATGACATCACGTGTTGATTTGTTTTTAGACTGCTGGTTGAGTTGGGGACCTACTGGTTTTCATTTAAATTTAGTTTTTCAAAATTGGCAACGGGGAGATTGGGAGCAAACGCTCATGCTTTATGGAATAATTATATGGAATTTTTTATCCATATAATTTCATTTTTACGAGATTTTCTTTAAAGGTAAGTTGTTTTTATTTTTTTCCCTCATACATTATTTTCAGAGAATCATTTAAATGACTTATTAATTTCCAAAAGAGATTATTTTCATCACTAGAAGGCAACATGAGCGTTTGCTCCCAATCTCCCCGTTACCAATTTTAAAAAACTAAATTTAAATGAAAAGCAGGAGGTCTCCAACTCAACCAGCAGTCTAAAACAACTCATGATGTCATTGGTTACGCCCCCCTTGATGTGATGTCATCGATGACGTTGCCCTTGGCCCCGCCCTCTGTGTGACGTCATTGGCCATGCCCCTGACCCTCTTGCCACAGAATCCCCATTTTTATACTACTCATCGGCTCTGAGCTATTCCTTCGATAGGGCAAAACTCTTAGTAGTTAGAAGCCTAAGCACCCACCAAGGATTCATGATCACGATCTTTAGAGAGGAATGTTCAATGTTAAATTTCAGAATCTTATCGCAACTGTTAGGACATTAAAGAAGACTTCTAAGATTTGGGTATCACTGCATAAATATAAACGAAGCTTTCAGGAGTAAAACTAATAATGTACTCGTTAATTTGGTAAGCGTTTATTGACGTCGTTACGAAAGGAGAGAGAAATTTGAGATTCCCTTTCATATGAACGACATGTTATTTTAACACCATAAATTTTCATATCTTAAATGCGAAAGTGAAGGTGGAGAAAGGTTGCAGATGGAAGACTATTCTTTAAGTTCATGGGAACCAAATAAGTTGACGTTTAAAAATTAGGAAATTTCTTTAAAAGGTACGAAAACGGTTTTATTGCGCCAATGTTTACACTGATACTGAAAACTTATACAAACACGCACAGCTTGTGTCCCTGAAAGGGAATTATTTATTTATTTTAAATTTTTGAACAATTCATATTTATGAGCTATGTAAATTGTGGTATAAAACTGACTTGATTTCTTTTATTAAGCTATCTGTCTACTAACCTGTAACTTTACTAGTCATTTATTTACTTCTTAACCCTCTCAGCGTTATGGAGGTAAAATTCCATATAGAAGGACAGCTTTCGTATTCATTGCACATGAAAATTTCTGCCAGATTTTAATGCAACCGATTTCGAGGTGGATATATATTGGAAGAAAAGGAATCAAAGTAAAAAGTGAGAGAGTTGTTTTTTAAACAGTAAGACTCTGCTAAACGCGGGGTATACGTTCCATCAAAGTAGAGCGTAATATGAAACAGCGTTAAACGAAGTTATCTCATCATGTAAATAATGGGGTTAAGGGAAGATGGGTAGAAAATTGGTCAGGTATTTTACCATTAAATTTATTAGTTATGTTTTTATAACAATAAAACAAAAATTTATTCCTTACAAACATAATAAAGGAATATACATATAAAAATAAATAAAATTTTAAGTCAGTATGTTTACGTTTTAGATCATTCAGTCTCTTCTGTATTTCCAATTTTCTGCCTTTTTATCAAGAAAATATCTAATGTAATTTGCGTTATCCTTTTGCGCTCTGTAAGAAGTGGTTGGAAGTGGATAAGGCATCCATAACACCCCGTCCTGCCTTTGAACTCCTGTCAAAATTTGGGTCATTTTCAATAAACTGGTCCATAATTTCTGTTATAGTGGTCAAACTGGTTTTTAAAAAAGCTACTGAAAGTTCTTTTTGCTCTTCTTCAGAATCACTACTTTCAATATTTTTGTGTTCTTCTTGATCCTCTAATTCCTTGAGCTCATTTTTCGAATTTTCCCTTTCCTTGAGCTCGAATTTTCCCTCCGCTTTCCAGCGGCTTAATAGCAAACTGGTTTACATTACGTCTATGGAACCTTTCCTTCTTTACATAGATGTTCTTTGGCCTAACGCTGCGTGCAATTTCGGGGAATCCCGCAATTCAAACAAAAGAGCGTTAAACCGAAACAGCGTTAAGCAGGGTCTTATTCTATAATCAAGAAACTGCCCTTGTCAACAAACTATTCATGATATTTAAAAGAACTTTGAAATTTCAGGGTTAAACCCGTAACGCTCGGAATCTTAAAAACAGTAAATAATAATTTTGATAAAGAAACCTTAGATTGGTGCATATTTCATATAAAACACAAAAAAAACTTATAGAAAAATTTACTAATCTAAAACCATGTTTTAGATTAGAAGATTATTTGGTCTCTCTTTAATTCTATATTTTCTTATATACTTTGCATGTTCCCTTTTAATTCTGTATTTTTTACCACACATTTCTTTCCTCTATAGATTTAGTATTTGCTTCTTACGAAAAGAAAGCGTCATAAAGATCTGATCTCTCAAAACAGCAAAGCTGTATTAAAAACTAACTAGTGCCAGGAATGAGGCTCCAGTTTTCAATCTTCATTATCTTTGCTGACCTAAAAATAGTGAAACAGAAAAAAGGAGGAAGGACACTTCATAATTTTTTTTGCAAAAGATTCTTTCAAAAATTCCCATCTTGGTACCCTATAGGCACGTGCTTATACTGTTTAATGATTGATCCAGCAAGACCGAATTCTTCATCAACAAAAAGTCCTCTTTTTAGCCCAAAAGGAATGTTAGTCCCGAATGGGATATTAGTCTCAAAACGGCATTTCGCACTGAATCACAATAAACGGCGTATCACATTTCAGATTGTTGCGACCAAATATTATCGCCTTAAAGAAATATAATAAAGAAAAATCTGCATGAATGCATGTGTGTTTCTTGCATTGTGAAAAAGAAAAAAAAAAGAAAAAGATACCCAGAGCCATCAAAATTTGAATAACGTTGTCCTCCACTCGAATGTGGCCACCTCAAAGCCAGAAAATGAATTTCAAATTTGTTTTATTATCTATTTCATATTTTGTAAAAAATTTTGGTTAACAAATTCAATGATTTCAAAACGAGCAGTGGCAACATTTGCGAAAATAAACATTTTTATCTCTAGCGCGCGAGACTATCTATCGGGAATTCTAAAGATATGTTGTTTTTAAATATTTTGTTATTTTGCTATTGAATCGAATTTTATGTGACGTAAGCTCCAAGAAAGTCATATTTAATAAATAAAGTAAACACACAATACATTAATAACAATGTAAGGTTTATCGTAATTTTAATAACAGTTATTTTAAGTTTATGCATCTTTCCTATCTATTCTAGTTTCAGCTTACAATTTCCTACCAAAATGTAATTTCAGAAACGCGGTTAATGTAAATGAGTAAATAATAGTATTTAAGTCGATATTTCACCGACTTCGAGAGAGAGCCCGAGTTCCTGACTAACGCGCGTTTACCTTTTGGTTACGTCTCTTTAAGCTATTGCTACGCTCGGTACTTTAGGCCCTTGTTTGGTTTCGCCGACTTAATTAAGATTTAGGGGCCAACTACTTAGAATCATGGTAGCTTCGGCTATACCTTCAGTCAGTTTTAGTTAAGCTTAGCTAAGTTTAATTTCCTATTCATTTAAGTTCAAGCCCAAGTGGAGGCTTTGCTGTACACTCCGAGTTAGGAGATGATTGTATCATATTTATTGTGAGAAATAAAGGGTAGTTAACCCTTCTTAAGTCTTACGTCTCTAGTCACACACTTAAGCGATTATTCGCTTATTAGTGTTCGTGGGGTTCATGGATTGAATACTGGATTAAATAAGTAAAACCCCACAATAAACACAAAGAAAAAAAAAATTGTAAACCCAGCTTAGTGCAGATTGGTAGACTGCAAGCTCAGGAGGCGTAAAAAACTTTAACAAACTCTTATAAGCGACCGCTAAAATCTGAAAAGTTTCAGTTTATTATCATTATATTTTTCTTGAAGTGCTGTAGATTATGGGGAGAAAGGCTCTTAAATATTCTTTTCCATACGAGCCTGCAAGCTCTACTTACGCGTCTAATTACATTTCGGCTTTCTGTTTTCCAATCGGTCTGAAATAACCAGAGCTTAATTTCTAAAATTAAAAGTGCCAGAGTCCTACGGAAGGCTGTCAGGAAGGAAAAACAAACAAAAATAAATAAATAAAATAACTAGAAATTAAAATAATTAAATTAAAATAAAAAATGGTATATCTCCTTACCTTTTTATGTTATTAATTTGTAATTTAATAAATAATTAAATAAAAAATAAAATATCGGACCTCTTCTTATTTTCGTATACGGCTGCAATTATAATTCCACTCAGAAGCTAAGAAGTAGCTTAGACGATCTCCTTCTGAATTTAAGCCCTGATATTATACGTATAATGCACTATTACATATAATGTACTACACTCATGTCCATAAATTAAGGATAATGCAAAATCAGACAAAGGAAGAGTTAGAAGCAAAACAAATTTGACTTATTTGTAAAGCTTATTTATTAAACAAAAGGTAAAGAGCAAAAAAGATGCTATATGTTTGAGATTATTAAAAAAATTAGCGATTTTTTCTCCCTGGAGCAAATTACAAAAAAACCTATTTACAAAAAACCAATATTACATGGTTGGTATGATTGTTAATACATTGTATGTCTCCCAGACGATGCAATGCAGTCCGTACAACGCCTAGGCATGCCGAGTATCAAATTATCGATCTGATCATGGGATCGTTCAAAAAGCAATGTTCTCCGAAGTTCCGGTAGACGTGTAGGAGGAGGTTGACGAGCTGCGACTCGTCAGCCAAGCATGTCCCACACGTGCTCTACTGGATTCAAGTCCGGTGAGAATGCTGGCCAGTCCATACGGGTGATATCCTCCGATTGAAGGCTATCGCTTACGATGTTTGCACGGTGAGGACGGCGTTGTCATCCATAAACACAAATTATGAGCCCATGGCGCCCCGAAACAAATTGTTCCAAAATTACGTCACGATAGATTTCGCTTGTCGTAGTTCCAATTTGAACATACAAGTCAGTTCCGGAACCCAGAATCATTCCACCCAAACGAGCACTCTTGCACCACCGTAACTGCGTCGTTCAATGATGTTTTCTTGGTGGTAACAGATACCTGGAGCTCTCCATATGAAAGTCCGGCGAGAATCAGACTGCAAGCTAAACTTGGACTCGTCGGAAAACATCACACAAGCCCACTGTTGTGGTGTCCACAATGCATGCTCTCTACTCCAAGCTAACCGCAGTCGACAGTGGTTTGCAGTAAGTAGAACGCATCTGACAGGTCTACGAGCATATAGACCAGTCTGCTCTAAGCGTCTGTATACGGTCTGCCTCGAAATTGTCGTATCAGTGGCTGAAGAGAGTCGACGAGACAGGTCTGAGGCTGTGCTCCTCCTGTTTCTTTTGGCAGTAACTGCCAAATACCGGTCCTCAATCGGTGTTGTAACTCTGGGGCGGCCTGTGCTGTAACGTCTACTCACTTTACTATCATCTTGGAATGGTTGCCAAAGCCTGGAGATGACACTCTGGGCAATTCCAAGTTCGTCTGATACTTCCAGTTGGGTACGCCCACATTCGAGACGGCCGATAATTCTACCACGTAAAAAATCATCCAAATGCGTCCTTTGTGTAATAACTATTCGGTTATTGCACCGAAAGGCTTATAAAACGCCTGCGAACAATTTGACTTCTTTGCCTGTATTCCTTATATATCATTCTCTTACACTCTGGTCATTGTGACGTACCATCGGTGTCATCTGGTTACTTCCTGAACTTTGCATATGATTCTTGAAGATGTGTGTAGTGATTTTACAGGTGATATATTTATTTTAGAGTTCGATTTCCACGTGACTCTGAATTATCCTTAATTTATGGACATGAGTGTATTTCGTTAACGTACTATTGCATATCCTGTACTATTCCAAGGGATGGCAGATACAAAAACCATTCCTTTTTTGCAGTACACTAGAGAAGAAAGATAAAACGATTAAAGTAGCATTAAGGAGAATAGTGAGAATTACAGAAACAGTACGAGGATATGGAGGGAACTTTTATCAGAAAAGTGTAACTTTAAAAATAAAAAGGCACGAGTCCAAGACTTTCTGATTGCGATAACCTGTCGATATACCGTCAAGCAGCAATTTTCCCTGAATACGATCTTATAACGAAGTGAGAATAAACGTAAGACTCTTTTGTGACACTAGTGGTCAACCCCGTTTGGTTATGTTGAAAGTCTATAGGAGCTCTACTACTAGTATTTACTACTCGCCGCTGAGCAGGCTACCGAATAAGGTTATTCTCCATACGGGATTTCCACCTACTCATCGGAGTTGATGTACCTACGTCCAAACCCCAGCCAAGGGCTGGGATGACAGTAGACACAGCATTATTACGTACAACATAGTTATAAATAATAATAATAATAATAATAATAATAATAATAATAATAATAATGTTTGAAAAATGTCTGAAAAGTTTCAGATTTTAAATTACGTCCAAAGAGACGTTTTTTAAACATTTTGTGTGTTACCTTTATTTATTAAATATCATGTTCTTCGTACTTAAACCATAAAATTCAGTTAAAGAATAATATCGCAAAATAATTTTAAACCGAGAATATCTTTAGAATTTCCTATACACACAGTCTCACGCGCTGGAGATAAAAATGTTTTTTATCTACAACGTTGCCATCGCTCGCTTCGAAATCCTCGAGTTTGTTCATCAAAAATTCGTTAAAGTTTTACAAAATATGAAATCGATCATAAAACAGATTCCAAATTTCAAATTTGGGCTTCCAGATGCCCATATTCGCAGCAGAATTACGTCATTCAAAATCCGATGCAAAAGCAATTACGAGATATTTATTTACTAAATATGAAATGCACGCGCTCTTTTTATTTTACATTTTCGACGTAGCTTTCTCCTCAAAAATCGTCTGCGTTTCACGGGAAAATAAAACAATTTTAATCACAATTCTAAATAAATACGAAATCCGTAACAATATTTTAGTTTTACAAAAAATATTACTTTGTAATAAATATTGTAAATTTACACAAAAGTTTAAGTAAAATAGAAACAGAAATTTTCAAAGCCAGAATTTTAAAAATATACTTAAAAGAATTAAAAGACAAACTCTTTTTTAATTAAAAATATAATAAAGCAATACCCGATACTGTGCAAAAATTTAAGATTAATCTCCTCCAAAAAAGAAAACTGAAGAGAAAAATATTCTTACTTCTTAATATTCAATGTAGCAATCCTTGTAAGTTTACGCAACACTTGGCCCTTTCATACGACTATTCAATTCTGTACAGAAATAATCTCTTCGTATAACCTAAGCTTGTGGCTACGATCAAAGAATACTTTTAGCGTTTAAAAGAACGAATGGTCTTTGCAGTAAGATTACGTAAAGAATCTTATCGAAGAGAATCCGCAGGTTCCAAATTAGCTGAATAACTGGAATGTTTGAAAATTTATCGTCTGCCCAACGGAAAAAATTCTTTGTAATTTATCACTTTCCAATCAAAAAGGATCACTAAATCGATCGTTCCATCGAGATTTCTGATTCTATGCCCGTAGTGAACCTTCTCTAACTAACGAAAGTAACTGCCATTTTGTTTCAAGATCACGAGCAAAGTTCCAGATTTCATCTCCAATCACAGTACATTTGAAAAAATTAGGATTAATGTTTCGAAATTTCGAATAGAAAACTCTATTAGAAAATAGACTATATTTTATGAAAAGCAAGTTAACATGTTATGGTAACAAATGCTGCCAATTACCGTTTGGAAAGTCTGCTGAAATTTCTTGAAAATAATAATAATAGTAATAAAATCTAATTGCCTTCAGATTTTATATTACGCCCTAAGGGGGCTTTTTTCTATTTATTATTATTATTATTATTATTATTTTCCCATTTACACCCACATATACGTCTCGAAAGCATTTAGCCTAACGCCCCTTTGGGCTAAAAATATTTAAAAAGAGCAAAACAGCATTTCTTTAGAATTCCCGATAGACAGCCTCGCGCGCTGGAGATAAAAATGTCTTATTCTGTATACTGTTGCCACTGCTCACTTTGAAATCCATGAGTTTCTAAATCAAAAATTCTCTTTAAAGTTTTATAAAATACGAAATAGATAATAAAACAAATTCGAAATTCAAAATTCGGTCTTCCTGATGACCATATTCGGGCACAGGACTACGTTATTCAAAATTGCATGGCTCTAGGATACCGTTGTTTTTTCGCAATGCGAGAAACATATATACGTTCATGCAAATTCCTCATTATTTCATTTCTTTAAATGTAATACAGGGCGATAATATTTGGTGGCAACAATTTGAAAAATGATTCAACGCTTTTAGTGATTCGACGCTAAATGCCGTTTCGAGACTAAATAATCCTTCTGGGCTCATAATCCTAAAACTTATAGACGTAATGCCCATGTCAGAATTATCATATTGGTCCGATCTAAATCTATACTTTTCTCTCAAAAATTTAAAATTAGGCAAGCAAATAACCATTTTTTTTTTTTAAACAAAACCTTATCGACTTCGATAGCGATTAGACACAAATCAGTCTTCTTCAGGAAGAAAGAAAATTTGCTCTTGAAGAAGAGGAATTTCTCTCCTTAGGAGCAACCTTTTAACCTTTAGAAGGGCTCATATTTCTTTTTTACTGAACACACTCAAGATCCATATTCAAAATTACGCTAAATATTTTTTTTTCTTTTGTTTCCTCTAACTTTTAATTTTATTTTCACGTGTTTTCCTTCCATTTAATTACTGTTTCTAAAAATCATATGCGCCTCATACACTCGATTACTGTTTAATTAATATATTGAGATAATTCATTTCTATAAAGAAGTACTGACGCAGAATGTTTTCTTTTAGGTAAAACTAAGTATATATTTGTACTTAAGGGAAACCATTTAATTAATCTATCTTACAGAAGAGTTTGAACATACCAAGTTGCTGTATGGGAAACTATCTTTTTTGAGACCTTTTCGTTGTCAAATGATTTGAATTGCGTAATTGATTTGTATCTGAAATCGTCTGATACTCGTGCCTAATTTAAATTTAACAGTGTATTACAATTTAGAATCATAGCACAAGATAAGGAGTTACGACCCCCCCCCCTTCTCCCAGACTGATGTTAATGTATTTCTGCATTCTTAAGTATACCAGTTGAAAATTAATTTGCTTATATTTCTTCCTGTAACACAGCATGGACCTAAGGTTCTAAGTGATTTCTAGAACAATCATTATTATTATTGTTGTTTTTGTAACTCAAACCTTTATATTCATAAAATATAAAGCTTTAATTAATTTGTTAAAAAATATTTACGCGTATAATGATAACAATGAACGTTAATTGAAACAATTTAGAGTGAATTTCGGTTTAACGACCATTTTTTAACACCTCAAAGAAGGTCTCATTATTTTTACTGTGCGAATTTTCTTATACTTTGAAAATAGAATCTGTTGCCACTTCATTTATCTTTCAATTTTAAATAAAATACTCGGCTCTGTGAAAGCAATATGTGCCGCAACTTGTATCTTCCACGCTCCAGCCTGTTGCCATTCAGTAAAGCTAAAGATACTTTCAAATTTAATCTGGAAGGTTACTGAGTAATAAATTAAGCCAGCGGTTCTCAACCCTATTGACTAACGTAATACCATCTAAACAAAAATTTAAAAACTTGAGTACCACCAATATATTTTAAATGATTATTTTTCACTTTCTCAATAGAAATATTAAAGAAAATATATTTTGCCATTTGCTCAACCTATTGGCTATTTGTATTAAATAAAAACACATAATTATAATAACACATAAACATATAATTACACATAAAAATATTAGATTAAAATTTGGTTTCCATTTTAATTATCGAAAGTTAAATTATAATACTTAAATTCTAAAGTTTAGTGTGAAATTTGGGCCTGTTTAAGAAAGATCCATTTCTTTATATCTGGTCTTACTTCATTTAGTTTTTACCGTAAATTAGGATTCATTTTTAATTTTGTTCTATGTTATTTTTCAAATATAACATGACAGTAAATCCTTGTTCACACAGGTTGCGCAAAAAGGCAATAAAAATTAAATAGCGTTATTTGAAATGCTGTTAATTCCTTTTTTCGGTTCAGCCAACAGTTAACGAGTGTGTTATTTTTGAAATCTTTTATTACTGTTCAATCACAGGAAATTTCTTTAAACAAAATGGATTTCTAATCTAATTTTCTTTTTCATAATCCTCGGGAAAATGCATGAATGCAATGCAAAACAATACTTTTTAATGTCAAATGCTAATTCTTCTCG
The DNA here is from genome assembly GCA_000611955.2 of Stegodyphus mimosarum. Lineage (NCBI taxonomy): Eukaryota > Metazoa > Arthropoda > Arachnida > Araneae > Eresidae > Stegodyphus > Stegodyphus mimosarum. The sequence goes on from KK119712.1 coordinate 775,751, forward strand.
TATTTTCAAATTATTTTCGGTTAGAAAACTTCTAAAAGTCGTAAAAAGCGAAAAATATTATTATTATCCAATTCTTTATCCTTTAATCGTTGCATTTGTTTTATTTCTAATGGTAAATAAGTTAACACTTTGCCCTTGCAATCCTAAATTTAATTCATTTAACTTTCCGAAAATATCAGCTAAATATGCTAACCGCATCAACGATAGCTCACTAAATAAACAATTTTGCAATTCAAGTTTTGAATCACAGGGGAAAATTCGAAATTCTGATCGAAGTTCAACGATTTAATATTTTGCCTCTAGATAACCACCTTACTTCGGAATGTAACAAAAGCGTTTCGTGTTTGTTCATTGCCCATCTCTTGATATAAAATCGTAAATATTCTTGAACTTAAAGCTCAGCTTTTCATAAAATTAACAATTTTCACAGCTTGGTTCAAAACGATGCTCATGTTTTCGGTGACTGTTTTGGCTACTAAAGTTTCACAATGAACGGCAATGAGGGAATTTAGTGTCAGGTGCGACTTTCTTTAACTGAGAAATAACACCGGAATGTTTTCCTGTTAAAGCCGATGGCAACGCGCTTATTCCAAGGAATATCATTCTGAGACTTAACCAGGATGTTGGGGTATTTAATTTTTAAATTTAACTTTTTTTTTCGTATCACCTATATTTCTCTTGCGTACCACTAGTGGTACCCGTACCACCGGTTAAGAACCTCTGAATCAAGTGATTTAAAAGCAATAAGCACAGTTCTTGGGAATATTTTTTTCTCCTCTTTAATATGGTTGATTTAAATATGGACATATTAAAATTATTAGAAGGCTAATTAGAAATATTCAATATTTTTATGAAATGATTCTAGCTGGACTCATTGGAATCATTATATACTTTTTTTTTAATGATAACTGTTTTAGGCGGCTTGCCGCACCATCGATTAGTTTTTAAAGAAATAATATAGCGAATGTAAAAATGTGTATGGCAACTTTTACCACTCCATCGGAAATTCTAAAGATACGCTGTTTTTAAATATTTAACATATGCTGCTTTTAAAAATTCCGCGATTTTGCTGCTGAATTGTATGTGGCGTAAGTGCGAAGAAAACGATGTTTAATAATGGAGCTAAACAGGACGAAAAAAAAAAAAACTGGGTTAATGGGACTGAGTGCAAAAGCAGGTAGGTGCGACCTCAAGTAGAGCGTAAAAAAAAAAAAGAAAAAAGGAAAAAAAGAAAAAAAACTGAAAGGTTTCAGATTTTAAATTACGTCCAAAGGTTTTTTTTTTTTTTCTTTACGTTTAGTGTGTTACCTTTATTTATTGAATATCATGTTCTTCGTCCTTAAACCATAAAATTCAGTTCAACAGCAATATCGCAAAATAATTTTAAATTGGGCATATCTTTAGAAATTTCGGTACACACTCTCACGCGCTGGAGATAAAAATGTTTTTCTGTACAACGTTGGTATTGCTGGCTTTGAAATCTTTGAGTTTGTTAATGAAAAATTCGTTAAAGTTTTAGAGAATATTGTTACGAATTTCATATTTATTTGGCTATTTATTTAGAACTGTAATTAAAATTCCTTTTTATTTTCCCGTGCAACGCACGCAGACGATTTTTGAAGAGAAAGCTACGTCAAAAAAAAACAAAAAAAAACATGCATACATTTATGCAGTTTTTCATTTTTTAAAATTTAATGCAGAGCGATAACATTTAGTGGCAACAATTTGAAAAGTGATTCAACGTTTTAATGATTCAACGCAAAACGCCCAAACGAAAGTAATAGTCCTTCGGGACTAAATCCCATTGGACTAAAAAGCTTTTAACAAACTCTTTTGGGTGACCGTTAAAATGAGCCCTTTCAAATTTTGTTTTGCTTTGTTAATAGTAGATTCTTCCTGTCGGTGATATACTGTAAATCTGAAATTTCCAGATCGCAATTTCTTTTCCCGGTTTGGTTTCTTTGATGTTCTCAAATTAATAATCTTACAATGATAAATGACATAACTACGCTTCAAAACCTGAGTTTAAGATTATAATCTTTAAAATCTTTAGCTTACATTTTTTTTTTGGCGTGACTCGGGGGAGGGGAGGCGGCGAGTGTACTTTTATTTATTTACTTTAGAACCTCAAATTTAGATCCCATTCTACAATATTTTAGTTTCCTCCTCTGCTATTTTTTACGATTTTTTTTACTTTATTACAAAAGAAAATCCTTGGTGATCGGGGATATATTCACGTCATGTTTGCCAACTACAACGCGAGCGTAATCCAGATAATGCGCTCAAGATTTCAAAAACCAAAAATTCATCGCTAAAATTTTAGCAAACATTACTTTTCACTAGACAATATTATATATGCAAAAATTAGGCAAAAGTTTTGAAATAACAGTTCGGAAAGCATGCTGATTACCATTCCTTGAACATAATTTCACTAACACACCAAAAGCATTGGCATGGGAAATAGTAGGTTAGCAACACTGTTCTCTGCACTTGTCTTTTGCTAAAATAATGCAATATGCTTGCGATAGATGGCACCACAAACGCTCAAAACTTCGACGTTATTTAAGAGGATGAAAGTGAGTTTTGAATGTTAAATAATGTAAATTCGCATTAAGGATACTTAAATTGAAGCCTTTTTCAATCATGAAAATGAAATTTAAGTAATTATACCAATAATCAAACGTAAAACTTTGTGAACCTACAAAAAAAAAAAAAAAAAAAAAAAAATGTATCATTAAACACTTTCGGGAAACTGTATGGTACAGAAATGAAGTGAAAGTTTTAGTTAAGAAAAACAGTCTCTCATGCTTTTAGAAAGTTTTTCAACAACTGAATATTTTTGAAAATGAAAAAATACCAGGATAACATTAGAATTAAATTATCTATTGCTCGGCTACTGTTTATAAAAAGAAATATGATAACAAATAATGTAAAGAACAGAAAAGAAGAGAACCAGGAGAGACAGACAAAGAAGACAGATGTCTTGTTTTGCACCCACTAAGTCTTTCTGCACCGATGGGCGAAAAATCAAGCTAGGGTGCGAAGGAAAGGTATATAGAAAGCGGCAATTTCGTATTTCAGAAGATAGTAAAAAGGAATTTCGTATATTTTATAAGAGTTCTAAAGACCAGGAAAAAAATATGGGAAAAAATAAAATTAAAAATAAATGACCCAAAAGTAATGGAGAGGAAAAAAAAAAAATAAATAAATAAAAATAAAAACGGCCTATAGAAAGAAAAGGAAGTAAGAAAATGTCCTAAATACGATTGTGAACAGACAAAAGTATATTTTAAGTAAGGTAACATTTAGTATTGCGGTTTCCAAACATATTCATACTTTTTTTTTTTTTTACAACATCAGCCAAGATCATAAAACCATACACAGTGCGAGAGCATATCAGCAAAAATCAGTAAATAAATGAATATCAGAATTTTTTTATGTTAATTATTTTTTTAAACATTATATTTATATATTAATTTAACCATCATAGTTTACTATATATTTGTCCAGTTTAACAAGCTGAGGCACACTTCATTAGTATATGCTCATAATTCTAAGAGATGTGTTCAAAGAAATATAAATTAATCTTACTGCTTCCTTTATTTGCGAACTGAAAGAAAAAATTGCAATCGAAAACAGTAAAACTGCAACCTTTTACATTCATCGATGCCCAAGATCCAATTTCCCCCTCTCGTCGTGCATTTGAGGAGTCTCTGTGTTTGGAGGCAGCGTCTTAGCATAGCTGCGTAATTTTTTTAATGTATGTGTCAATAAACGCTTACCTGCCTAAGAAATTATATCACACATTTCCTCTGCAACATCTCGCCCATCAACTGAAGATTCTCTTCAATCAAACGAAAGAAGGAAACTGTTTATTCACCACTGTTTATTTTCTACAAGACAGAAGTAAAAGAAGGGATAAAGCATCCAGATAAGTATCCTTCCTTTCTCTAAATTTAATTTAACCTATATCTTGAAAGTGCCCTTAAATTCATTTAGTCATTATTTTCATTAGTTTCTAGCATTATACGATAGTTAGTATATTGCTTTAAATCATGTGGTTCCTTTTCTCGTAACTATTCCGTAGAGACGCTACGTTCCTTATCAGCAGTCAATCAACAGTTACCCTTCGAAGGCCCCGTTACTTGCTTAGGAATTTCTTGAGAGGAAAAATAGGGATTTTGGGCATAGATAAGTGCAGTAGACTGTTATCTTTGTTACTAGGATCTCTTTCAGTTCTCATACTTAGAATTATATGCTAACATAAATACAGTGGGCCTGAATTTGTTAAACTAATGCCTTAATAAATTATGAGGGTTAAATTAATGAATAAATATTATGTGTAACAAATAAAAAAAATTAATTAGCAATCGTATTTTAGGAAAATTTTCTGTTTCTTTTCCTTTTCTTTCTATAGGCCCTTTTTTTTTTTAAATTTTTTTTCCTATTACATTTGGGCCATTTATTTTTATTTTATTTTGTCCCGACTTTTCGTTCTGGCCTTTTGAACTCGTACAAAGTGTACGAGATTCATTTTTACTGTCCTCTGAAACACGAAATTGTCCCCCTTTCTATATACCTTTCCTTCGCACCTAAGCTTGATTTTTCGCCCATCGGTGCAGAAAGACTTAGCGGGTGCAAAACAAGACATCTGTCTTCTTTGTCTGTCTGTGTTTATTTCCCCCTCTCGAGAAATTCCTCAAAGGGGCCCAGACGGGGAGTGCTAATAGACGGCATTTACTGATAACGATAACGTCACCACGAAAGGTTACAGGAAAAACAAGTATATGATTTAAAGTAATTTCTAACTATTATTTAATGTCAGAAGTCAACAACCATAATAAATAAATGAATTTAAATGCACTTCAGTAATATATATTTGATTTAGTTTAGAGGGTAAAATAAGGGTACTTATCTGAAAGCTCCTGTTTTCCTTCGGATTGGAGAAGAATGAACAGCGAGGAAGATGAGATCCCTTTTGCACAGAAAAACTAACACATTTGAGGGCGACATAATTCGGAGAAAATTTTTTTTAATTTTTTTAATTAATTAAGCTTTTTTCCAGAAAAAACACATAAAAATTTCGGAGCCGGCCAAGCTGCTCTCTCCATCGTTCGTGATCACAGCGCCCTTCCGCAAAAAAATCGAAGAGAACCAGGCTCAACGGAACATCAAGTAAATCAAGTACGGTTATTTTACTAAATGCGTAGCCAATTCTAGAGCGAATACGAATAACAGATCTAGAGCGAATAAGAAATTTCAATTTTATACACTTTTTACATAATCATTATACATTGCGTGTTAACAGTTATAATTAATAATCATAAAAGCAATTAATTATTACATAACGATAACAGTTTAAGTTTTCAGTATAGTTTGCACCAGAGATTCCCGTTCAAAGATTCGAAACCTAATTGTGTTTTCCTTCATCACACGTCTGTTATGTATAATGGCAGCAACAAAGATCTATTTGGTTAGTGTAAGTAAATCGCATAAAAATATGAAACTGGTAATATCTAACAAAAAAATGTTCAACTAAAGTAGTAGAGAATCTAAAAGTAGCAAAAATTGAGCAGCATTCAGG
>KK119712.1:781354-813000 GCA_000611955.2 Stegodyphus mimosarum
CAGGAATCACGTGATTTTTGTGGAGTGAGTAGACGTCGCATGACCTCTGATGTCATCACATATCCAGTATCATTGGATTCCGTAAGTCCGGAACTATAATTCGATTATTGGTTATTTTATTATGTAAATTAGTTTTGATGAGAAACATAAATACACATTGCTTAATTTTCCATTATTTAAATTTTTATTTCTTCTTTTAATTAATTCTCAGTTAATTTAGCTTTTATTTTTCAATTACTTTGTTCATATCTCCTGTCAGATGTTTCCTCACACTCAAATTGTTAACGCTCTTCAGCTGTTACCGGTTAAAAGTTTCCATCAACAGCAAATATCGTCTGCGCAAACAGTTCGCGTTGGCGTGTTTAATCCTATTTTGTCAAACGATTTTTGATATTGGAAAGAAAGAGACTACCTTTAGAACAGAGTTTTGTGCAAATTAAAAAAAAAATACCGTTATCATTAAGCACAAGGTGTTTGATAACGAACTATCACGTTACCAGATTAGAACCATCATTTACTTCCAGTTCTGTTGCAAGTCAGCTACAGAATCCCATCAAATCATGTGTACAGCTCTACACACTAATGTTGTATCATATGATACTGTGAACGTTTGGTACCGAAAGTTCAAAAACAAGGACTATGACATTCAAAAAGCAGAGCGCTCTGGCCGGCCTACTGATGTTGATCAGGCCCGCCTGCGAGAAATTGTGGAAGAAGATCAGTATGCAACCACTCGAGATCTTGCTAAGTAGTTAGACGTTAGTGTCATTTCTATTAGTCGCGCTAGGCAAGCACATAAGGACAGACGGGTTCGCGCCTACACTAACCTACTCAAATACCAACACAAAATTCTGGACCGAATCGTCACTTGTGATGAAAAGTGGATTTACTTCAACAACACAGGCCGAAAAGGGGGTTGGTGTGCGACCAGTGAGCTCTTCGGCAAAGCGCAAACTGACTAACAAAATGATCATTCTTTGTATCTGGTAGGATTGCCAATTATACACAAAGAGTATCTGAACAGCGAAATGCTGGTCCGCATCAAGGGAAAACGTCAAACTGAGTTCCGTCGCAAAAAGGTAATGTTCCATCAAGATAATGCAAGATAACATGTGTCTGCATTCACCGGCTGGACTGTGTACGGACTCGAATGGGATCTTTTGCCACACCCACCATACACAAACCCGACATCGCGCCTTCGAACTTCTAACTTTTTTTTTCTTATCTACAGCTACATCACAAGATGATGCTACCTTTCATTTTGCACAGGATGTCCGAAATGAGGTTGTTACCTTGCTGTTTTTGTACTCGCTGCCTCCAAGTTTCTGGGCCGAAGGCTTTGAAAAAGTACTAAAACGTTGGCAGAAAATCATAGATTTGGATGGTGATTACTACCCGCACTAAAGGTACTGACTGCTTTCATGTTCTTTTTTTTTTCCCCCTAACATTATAAAGAACGTTTTTTCGCAGAAAACTATCCCTACAATCAGATAAAAACCATTCGATACTCTTCAACTCAACAAGTTGATGCATTCAGAAGATTATGAAACTTCGATTGAGGGGGGAACACGTATTTTTTAGCCACTTCTATATAACATGAAAGATAATATGGACAAAAAAAGTTTGGAGCAGGATGTGAAAATTCTTTAGATCCAGTAAAATATGCTTCTTGACTTCCTGATTTTTAGCCTTTTTGTGTTTACAAACCAAGATCTAGAAATACTACAAATTTGTGGTAGGAATGTTACAAAGCGGCTAAAAAATTAAGCAATTCAAAATATAAAATACTGTTATGACAAAATGTGAAATATTTTTTGTGTGTAAAAAGTTAATAAAAAACTCGTGTATGTCACCATTAGTTTCCACTCGTCTGAATGACAAATCCTAATAATGTTTAGTTACAACATTAACTACACCAATTGCGAAACAGCTGTAACTAATAACTTGAAATTATCTGTTGTATTACACATAAAACTGAAATTTTACGAATAAAATTCTCATAACTTTCTAAAGAAAGTTTTAAAAGTGTTATAAGTCATTGATTAAGCTTAGATACTTACTTCAGGGAAAGCTTACGGGATATCCTGCCGTATAAGAAACTTTTGACTATAAATCAGCTTATAATCATAAAATTACCACACAGTTAACCCATTCATTTGCCAAGTATAAGCCTGCGAAGAATTATCATTGTTCAATTGTCTTTTCCAAATGGCGACCAGTGGGTACGTAAATAGCTTTGTTTTAGATGCGATTCTAATAATGGAAATGGGCAGAACAGGTCTAATGTAATGTAAACCAGTTTCATTAGGAAGGCATCCTCTTCTTTAATATAAAATATTTTGCCATTATATAAATTAATCTATTAATTTCCATTGGCAATGAGATTTCTAGGATAATATTCGTTTTAAGGTATATTGTACAGTGGCTCACAAAACTGTTCGTACATTTACGACTTTTAATGAAATATTGCTTTATTCATTAATAAAAATTAATATTTGAGAATGAAAATTTTAAAAAATATCTATAAATTTCTCTTAGCAAAATTACAATAGTTATTTTATGAACATATTAAAATTTTTTTTTTGAAAATCAATAATTAAAAAGTAACGGACGCGTTACTTCACAAAAGTCTTCCTATTTCTGTTCAGTTAGTATATTTTGTAGTATACCTGGTAGTATTTATGCAAATGTGTTCTTTTGGGTTTAAATTTGGTGATTAAGGTGGTGTTTTCAAAACTTGTGGATAATTATAGACACCTTAAAGCGAACGTTGAGGACCATGTGCTTAGGATCGTTATCCTGATAAAAAATAAAGTTGTTTGCAGTCAGCAAATTTTGGGCGGATATTTTAAATAAAGATCGTGGTTCATTGCGCAATCAATAAATACTAAATTATTTAATCCTTATGCTGTTTCAACTACTCACTTGTTATTTCCTCCATACGCCCATCGAAACCAAAAACGTTAAATTGCTTTCATCTGCAAATAAGACATTATTCCAATGGCTTATTTACCATTTATTTTGAAAAGAAAAGCCTAAGCTCTTAACTTTTTTTTTTGTTTGTAGCGGCACAAAAAAAAAAAAAAGATAAGTTTAAAAGCTGTTTATTTACTTATAACAAACACACTGTGTAAAATAGTTTATGATAATAATTTTGAATGTAAAATAAAATAATATGTACTATAAAAACAGCATTACGTTTATTAAGGGATTAAAGAAGTTAATAATAATAATACTTTTAATGAGAAATGTGGGTTTGGTGGTTTTTGATAATTTCATTTATATTGGGTAGTAAAAATGCCAATACTACTCTCATATCGTCTTCTACACTTAACAGTCTCGATCTTTTATACGTTTTTAGGTTGGTTAATACTGAAAACTCGAATTCACTCAAGTAAGATGTAGAAAATTGTAATAATATTGGGTTGGCAACTAAGTAATTGCGGATTTCACTCATAGATGGCTTCAGTTGAATTTTTAGGTTTGCAGACGTAGTACAAATGTAAAACACATTTTGTTATTTGATAGTTCGCAATTCAGCTGTGAATCAGTAAAAAAAGTTTTTTGATAGGTTGCGTAGTTTTCGTTTGGCGTTCGTTGAAAAATGGAAAATCAAAAGGAACATTTTCGTCATATTTTGCTATTTTATTTCCGCAAAGGGAAAAACGCATCGCAAGCTCATAAAAAGTTATGTGCTGTTTATGGTGACGAAGCCTTAAAAGAATGGCAGTGTCAAAATTCGGTTGCCAAACTTCGTTCTGGTGATTTTTCACTCAAAGATGAAAAACGCTCCGGTCGTCCAGTTGAAGTTGATGACGACCTAATCAAAGCAATAATCGATTCGGATCGTCTCAGTATAACACGTGAGATTGCAGAGAAGCTTCATGTATCACATACATGCATTGAAAATCACTTAAAACAACTTGGCTATGTTCAAAAACTCGATACATGGGTTCCTCACGAACTGAAAGAAACGCATTTAACGCAACGCATTAACAGCTGCGATTTGCTAAAGAAACGTAATGAAAATGATCCATTTTTAAAACGACTGATAACTGGCGATGAAAAATGGGTTGTTTACAACAATATCAAGCGGAAAAGATCGTGGAGCAGGCCAGGTGAACCAACTCAAACAACATCAAAAGCTGATATTCATCAAAAGAAGGTTTTGTTATCAGTTTGGTGGGATTACAAAGGAATTGTCTACTTTGAACTCTTACCACCCAACCGAACGATCAATTCTGATGTCTACATTGAACAACTAACGAAATTAAACAATGCAGTTGAAGAAAAGCGGCCCGAATTGACAAATCGAAAAGGTGTTGTATTCCATCATGACAATGCAAGGCCACACACATCTTTGGTCACTCGGCAAAAATTATTGGAGCTTGGTTGGGATGTTTTGCCACATCCACCATATAGTCCTGACCTTGCACCATCTGATTACTTTTTGTTTCGATCTTTACAAAACTCCTTGAATGGTAAAAATTTCAATAATGATGATGATGTCAAATCGTACCTGATTCAGTTTTTTGCTAATAAAAACCAGAAGTTTTATGAACGTGGGATTATGATGCTGCCTGAAAGATGGCAAAAGGTCATTGATCAAAATGGGCAATACATTACAGAATAAAGTTATTTAGTTCCATGAAAAAATTGTCTTTGATTTTCTAAAAAAAATCCGCAATTTCTTAGTTGCCAACCCAATATTTTTAAAGCTTTTTTGGCCATTGTGGGATAATCGCAACTATTGTTAATCCAAAATGAATTAATTGATTCTTCCGAATATTTTAAAATTAAATCTCGATTATCAGAAAACGAAATTAGTTGTTCTTCTTCATTCAAAGTTAATTGAAATACAGAAGTATTAGTTATCACAAATGGATTAGGAACGCAATCACATTTTTTATATCTAAATTTGAGAAATAATGAATAATTCTCTCCTCTAATGTTGTCAAATGGTCAACAACAATTTTATGAAAAATCTTTTGGAACTGACTCAAACTTTTCCAAATTGCCCTCCTGAGCTTTATTCTTCCATATCTTATTTATTTATTTTTGGAATCCCACCAGTTTATCTGTTGAGTTGATACATTTTCTTTCGGCTTTTGCATACTTGAATTTATGTTATTAAAAATAACAAAAAATGTCTGATATGTAAGCTAGTCTCCCATCTGCACCAATCCGAACTTCTTAATTTAAATTATGTACTGAACATTCGCGAAAATGCTCCGAAATGCGCTCTCCTCCAGAGCACCAAAATCGGCTTGGATATAACAATTGGCGTGCTTATTAATGTCTTAAAACCCGAATTTCGCCAAATTTCATGTGTACCGCACACTAGGATTAAACCCATTATAATTTTTGCTATATACATTTCTAAAATTTGGCGGCATATAAAAGTGTTTAGGCATTAAATAAAATATAACGAAGTAAGCAAGCCAAAAATAAAGCCAAACTATTTTTTTAAACGCTACCAAAATGTAAAAAGAAAAAGAAAAATGGTAGACGATAATTTTACAAAAATATTTCGGTGTACGATTACTTTTGTGGCGTGTTTTATTTATGCCTCCTTACATTTTCAATTTTAGAAAACAGAATTAGACAGCATTAAAAATTAAATAGATTGGCTTTATTCAAAATCAGGAGATGAAATGAAAAAATAATGGGTTTTATATTCGAATTCAATTTCGGGTTTCACACGGACAGGTAAAATTTGCATGTATTCATCATTTATTACTGCTGTAAATGAGAACTTCATGATTAGAAGTATAGTGAATAAAGCTTGCTTTTGTAAGGTCTTAAAATAAATTTTAGCTTTCTGTTCCTCAAAACCAAATGTGTTGAAGAATTTCTAAGAATTTAACGTCTTTTTTATTCTTACTACTTTTAAACTGTACGCAAATTAAAGAACAGAAAAAAACACATTTTCTATATAATTAATGTAATTACATAATAAACATAAGATAGGTTAATTTTATAATGATCATTCATTGTTATTTACTCCATATTCAGAATAATGATGAGAAAATATCAAGAGCACTTTATTTATTGAAAAAAAATAAATAACTGAACTAGTTCAAATTTTAAAGCTGCCCCACAAGGCTCTTTTAAAGTTGAACATGATTTAGCAGTTGAAATTATCAGCACAGATAGCCCAAACAGATTGCATTTTACCTGATACTAGATGAATATACATTTAGCTAACAGGGGAATGTGCATAAATATACGGACTCACATACACTTATGTATAAATTATTTACATATATTTAGACTAGCATGGAAATACACATTTAAACTAACACGGGAATGTTATATATATGTTTTGTACAATTGAAAAAGTGAAAAAATACATAACTTAATTCTATAAAATATTTAATGTTTTTAATTAGATATTAAATGCATATTTATTTAAATCCCTCGAATTAAAATGTAAAATATAACATTAAGAGCTGTACCTATAGCTTTTAAATAATTTAGTTTGTTAATCAATAACAGACAGATATGAAAGATAAATATCTTACATTTTGCCAAATGGCAACAGACTCGAATGAAAAGTGAAACAATGCCTTTACAGTGGATATTTAATGTGAATCAAAGCAAAATCATACCGCAAAACTAATAACCCTTCCGAACTTTAGTTTCTGACAGTAAAGCATTTTTTTGACGACATTTAATATGAGTCAAAGCAAAATCGTACCTCAATAACACTTAATTTTTTTAAATAACATTTAATTTGAGTCAAAACAAAATTGTACCTCAGGACTTCCAAATTGTCAGAAGACAGTAAAGCATTTTTTTAACTAACACCAAACATTTCATTAAAGATCTAAAATTTTGTCTTCCCATATTACATTATTATAGAACTTTTGTTTGTTTGTTTTGTTTTAGAATGTTGTAATTTATGTCAAAAATTATTTAAATTATATATGTAATAAAAAGGGGGAAAAGTATACTCCATTTACTAACAAATGAAAACCTGGAAACTTATTTGGATTAAACCCGGTTATACATTAACAGTTGCATGAATTTGTCGGCAAAAAATTTTAATATGAACATGTCTCTCCCCTCCCCCTTCCAGGAGTGCATTATCTCAAAACTTGTACCTAGCTATCCATTTGCTTTATTTTAAACAAATTTTCTGTATATATTCAAATACCAATTCCGATATTAATTTTACAGTCAAACAACAAAATTCAGTGTTGTATGTGCAAATTTTACAGGACTAGTTTCGATGGTTTTTACCGAACCATCATCCTCAGCTTCCAAGTAATGCTGATTTTTATTGTTTGATTTCGAAATTAATATTTGTTTGCCGTGTTACTTTACCGTAACCAATTCTGAAGGCAATACACTATATATTTCATAAATTTTAATTATGTTTTATAGTAAAATGTTTACTGGTTGGTAGAAATCAGAACTAGAATGTAGGATCTAAAGAACATAAGAAGACAAGATACTTTCCTAGATGACTTTCAAGCAATTTTGACGCATAAGCTGTTGGGAGAAAGGGAGACGGTACTTGGTAATTTTTAATAATTCCTAATGTTATGAGGAAGAATGATACATTTAAAAGCATTGTGGCAGGAATAAGACACAGGTAATTACAACATGTTGACGAGGGTTATTTGAAGCATTTGGCACATAATTTATATCAGTGAGCTTGGTATTAAGTGCACACATTTCTTAAAACTGTGGATGAGCAATTAAACCAATCAAGTTTTCATACAAAAAAGAAACGGGGTTACTTTATACACTATTACAGACAGCAACAAAGCAACCATTAAGGGGACCAGGATGCAAAACATTTTCCAAAAATTGACTTTTCAATTTACAGCTTGAAGATTAAGGGTAATTATTTAAAGCCTGAGATTATGCTCATTACAAAAATACATAAATTATATATCTTTTGCTTCAATAAAAAGCATTACTTTGCATTTAAAAATGTAAACAAACAAACAACTCGCTATTTAATTACAAAGGTATTTGGTATTCTTATTGAGAGGAAATTCTAGAAAACAATTTTTATATATAGAAACAAGATCCTCCCCTAAATTTAAATAGCTGTATATGAAAACAGAGAAACCTGAAATAAAATTTGTGAGCATTATCATGCTGGCTACTGGTGCAATGAATGCTGTTATTTGCTTTAATGTTGGATCATGTAGTTATTCTCTTTCTTGTTGTATGCAATTTTTTTTCTTTGCAAAGGAATTTTTTCATTGTGCTATTTTCTAGTATTTTTCAATTAGTTAGCCAAAAAAAATATCAAAGTTTTATATATAAAATATGGGAAAGGTAACATAAGCTACAAGTGTAAATAAGTGACACTTTGCAAAATAAGTAAATTAAGAATTTGAAAAGTAGAACCTAGAATTCAAAATCTGTTGAAATAATGGTAAAATGTTGGGACAAAATTAATAGTAGCCAGAAATGTTTCAATTCTTAAAAATATATGACTTCTAACTGTCAAAACTGTTCTCTTAATTTTTTCCAAAATGCTGTTTTTCAACTTTTGGTATATTTTACAAAAACATTTTGATGTGTACAAACATGAAATTTTATTATAGTATAAATCTTGTGACTGTGATCCAGTGAACCTATTTGTTTATTTTTCAGCATATATAATACTTTTTATACATCATGAATTAGGATTAAAAACACAAAAGTAATGAAGTTAGCTTATAATTTTTAAATACTTTTTAGTGATAATGATACATTCACGTCACTATTCCTTTAAGGGAAGTATTTTTTGCATTCTGGAATAATTTCAAAGGAAGGATTTTGACAGATTTTTCAGAAATGCATACCTAAGTAAGAATGTGCTTAAAAATTCTGCTCAGAAAAAAATATCCATATTTACAATGATACTATAAAATTACTTTTATGTCAAAAGTATTTATTTCATTGTAAAATCTTTTTAAATTTTTATAAAAATTTCATAATGATATATGCATATTTAAAGAAGATATGGGCATTTAAATAACAGCCCACATTTTACAGTTTTTTGTTATCACATGTCTCTTAACACCCTTAAAGATTTGCTAGTTGTTATTGTATACTAATGATGGAATGAATAGCTTTCTTCCCTAGTCTCTCAAAGGAAATAAAAATTAAGATTATTATCTGTAGTAATGTTTACAGAATATCTTCCTATGAGAATTGCACAGCACTTGACCTATTCACACTTCACATGCTGAGCTGAAAAATCACAAAGAATTATTCTAGTACGAGTTGCTGTACTTCACAGGAAGGGAGGCTATGATAATTTACATTTTTTAAGTGGGCAGACGTCATCTAGTATTATGAAACAAAAGTCTTAGTTTGATCAACATAATGAGAAACATGTTTTCCTAAATAAAAATTAGCCTTATATGGCCATCTGATTAATCAGATATTGCGCACCACAGAATTCATATTTTCTAACACTGAATAGGCATGTTTATTTATTTATCTTTTGCTAGTTCAGGGAGCTTTTAAGAAATTCATCATAACAAAGCAATGAAGGATTACTTAAGTTCATTTGTAAAGAACTTTATAAGGGAGATCTGGCTCACATTTATGTTGCACGTGATTGCTTCGGATGTGGGGAAAAAATTATAGCAAATTTATTCCATTCCTGTAAATCAGACTGAGGATGCAATGACCTGCATTTTGAATTTTAATCATTTTGAGCTCTAACAAGCTAATTTCCTTTTCAGACAATAATTCATGGATGAAAAGGGTGAAAGCTCATATTTTACAAAACTCCAGAAATTTTGCAAATTGCACATTTAATTCATCAAATTATGATTTTAGAAAACTAAGATTTGCAAAATTTAGATATTTATTCATTTTGTAGAAATCATGGAATGCTCCAATCTAGAACAATGAAACTTATATTTCACAAGATAAATCAACAATATGCCTTATTGCCATTCTCGAAGTCTGATGTCAATTATTTCTATTATGTTTTTCATAAACTTAATAAAAATACTTTACAAAAATATTCCTTCAAATTCAATGAAATTATATTTCATTACTACTATTATAATGTATAGAATGGCCAACACCAAGAAATTCACAAAAAATAAGCTGGGAACATTGACAAAAGCCATGTAGCCAATTTTTATGCAAAAAATGATTAAATGCTATATTCCCTAAAAAGAAAAATAAATATTTTTCTATTATAAATATTTCAGAAGCTTTGCTATTGCATTATGTTATATATCAATACCGTTAATTGACGATACGCTATTTTCACTTCCAAAAGCAATTTAAGTGTAATTCTGAAGTAAAGAGTACTATTATTTATGTATGTAGTGAAAAATTTTACTTTAAGCAAAATCAGTTTCCAAATCTATTAAACAAAGCATTGATCCAAGTGATAAATGAATGTTACAATATGTGAATATGATTAAAAATATTTATAAAATACATGAATTACAAATAAATCTCCATAAGAATACAATATTTTATTTTCCAATTTATTTTTACAACTCATAAAAAATTATAAAAAAAGGAACAATAATAGCTCAAAGTTTAAGACGTTATATCCAAAAATTTCCTTATGGCTTAAAACTCAGTAGAAAATTTGATAGCTTTTGCAAAAAAGCAAAATTTCCTTTACTATTGCAATAATTTTTTTTTGATTACCAATATAAAAATATGGGAAAAAACACAGTATAATTATAATAAAATGAAAAGAGTTTAATGTTAATTTAAAGCATTTCAAGTTGAGATTTTCAAGTGCTTCATCTGATAGCACAATAAAAATGAATATTGTAAATTCACTTTCGTATACAAAATTGCTAAAACATGATACTGTAGGTGATGGCATGCATATATGTATATAAATGTCTGTTCAATTATTTTTATGAAACAATACATTGACTGAATATAAATATAATAAAAATCTTCATGCAAGCCTCCTGTCAGCATCATTCTATTGCAAACAAACATATCCAAAATATTTGGAATATATCATTTCCATGTCAGTAAGCAAAGAACTACATTAAAAAATTTTCTTTCTTTTTGTTTTATTAAACTGAATAATATAACCATTTGAACAATCTCTCATCACCAGAACTTTACTTTCAAACCTTACTAAATAAGACAAAAAAAAATGTAAACATAGAGAAAATTAAGTTACATTATTAGTTTTCACACTGCATATAAGCAAACCAATTGAAATATTGGTTGTATATGAAAGAAATATTCTATTCATTTGTTCTAGTTAAGTTTTATTGTCATTATAATGTTACATATCCTACAAAGTCATTTTATATCATAAAAATCAGTTTACCTCAGACATCAGTATTTATATACACAAAACATAAAGCATATAAATTAATTAAACCACATTCTTTCCATTTCTGCTAATGTTACATCAACTTAATATACAAAATTATCATGATAGGCTAAGCAGTTGGGAAAAAAGTATCCATATCCAAAACAGAATGAATTGTAAGGAACTTATAAGAAACATTCTGATTCAATTGAATTCTCTCTCACTACCAAACTACATCATGATAATAAATAACATTGTTTACATATTTAGAGTAGAAGCATGGTTTAAATTTTGACCAGCATATAGCAGTAAATAAGTCTGTAATTTTAAAATTTAAGATGCCTTCATCTTAAATATAACAAAGTACAAATACATTTAAAGTCTAGATAATCTCACTGTATTGCACTGAAAAATACAGCTGAACAACATCTCAAACTTACACAAGATGAAATCATATAACCACATTAACACAAAAACTAATGTACCAAGTGCAATATACAAGTGCAGTGTAGAATTGAGTTCAGTACCAGAAATAATCTATTTTTAATTCTTATTTTTAAAAATCCTTTCACTATTAAAAAATCAGACTAATATTTTTAATAAAAATAACCTAATATTTTTTAAATGAATAAATCATTTAATAATGCACAATATTGAAAATAACAAAATGAAATTAACAGATATCATTTTTTAACTTGTGCATTTATGAATATTATGATCATTTTAGAATTCTTTCATAGATACACATTCACAAGTATTCACAAGTATGGTAGCCAAAAAGAAACCACTCAGGAGGAAATGAAAATTTTAGAAAAAAAAAAAAAAAAAAAAAAAAAAAAAAAACAAAAATTTTTTTTTTTTTTTGTTTTTGTTACAGAGAGAAGGAAAAAGTAAGAGTTTTAAGAATAAATAAGCTTTTTAATTTTTTTAAAAAACAAATTATTACCTTTAAAGTCATTTTAAACATATAATTCATGTTTTCTTAAAAAACTTTCGGCATTGCTGGCAAAAGATTCCGTTATCAATATTTTAAAAAAAGTCAAACACTGAAACATGTATTAAAGAACTATTACCGATTATTTATGCAAGACCAATATTTTATATCAAATAAGTAAATGATTGTACATTACATATTTAAAATCTAAATTATTCTTACTGCAGTTATAACTTTAATTGCATTAATTCAATTTTTAAACTAATGGGTATGAAATGTTTAACATAAAAATGTTATGCCTGAAAGCAGCTTATTTACAATTCTATTATATTTAAAGTTATTCCTAACATTTAAGCAATATTTCTATAGATTTAAAATTCATTATCAAAAAAAAGTTTTAAATTTTTAACATGTTTACAATCTAATTTTAAAAAAAAAGATAGAGAGAAAGAGAAACATGTAAACACTTTCTCGTGACAGAATTAAATTTATTTATAACAAAAAATTTTCGGAAAATATTAATGGCACTGAACTCTCTAGAAACATTTACAATGGAGCCAATGAAATATTTCAAAACTGAGAAAGTCTACAAGTCCAGTACACAATTACCAAGCCTATAAACTTTTTATACAGGTCTGGAGAGATTTACAAAGATTTTCAAGGTTTGTGGAAGTGGCAGCTGCTTTATTTTCTGCTTCATAAAATAGGTGTATGTAAATGTATCACTATTTTCATTAGAATCTTCTTTATTTTTCATTGAAAAGCAATCTTTTCCCGAATCACTATCAAGATCATCAAATTCATCACTGTCTGCATCACTGAAGGCAACCCGTTTAAATATTACTGCTGTATTTTTGTAGTTTGCAAATTTTCGATCTTCACCCACATTAGTTCGTGGATCTAAAGCACCATCATCGTCATCATTCTCTTCAGCACTTCGTTTTAAATATGCCGAATTTCTAGTCATACTTTCTACTGAACTTTGTGAGCTTGATGGATTGGATGATGCTCCATATTTCTCACTGTCTGTGGGACCCTCCTCGAGAAATGAGTCATCACTTATGTTATCAATTCCACTGTCACCATTGCCTGGTTGGCTTAGCTTTCTCTTGCCATTTTTTGGAGTACTGTTCTCACACTGATCCTTCTTATCATCATCTTCAGCTGCGATCTGAGATTCAGGGTCTTCACTGTCAATTGTTACTTCCATCTTTTGCACAGATTGTCCAGACCTTGGATTATTAATGTTTAGCACAATTTTTGTATCTGGAGAAATTCTACTGTAACCATGTCGTCTACTACTGGTGTCTGCTTGACTATCCCGTCCACTGTCACTAGCTTCTGCTAGGCTATCTCGTCGATTTTCTACATCTGAGTGACTGTCTCGTCTACTGTCGTCAACATCGGACTGACTACCCCTTCTACTACCCATATTTTCTCTTCGTCGATCCTCAAAAATGGGTATCACAATTCTTTTCATTCGTCTTCTGCCTCTCTTGCGCTTATGAGGATGAGGTTTCTTTCGTTCTTTCAAAGAAGGATTTTCGATTTCCACATTTCTTCGCAAAAGTATTCTCACAGTTGAGCGGCAAAGCTCTTGCAAACTTAATGGACACATTTCAGCTAACAGAATATAATTCAAGACAGAAAGTTAATAAAATAAATAGTTAAAATGTCAAAAATACTGCAAAAATATATGGAAAATTTAATTTTTCTTTTGCTTTCTAGTTTAATTTAATGAACATCCGTAAAAAAAAAAATCGAATTTTAACTGCACAACAAAATAAAGAAATTAAACTTTTATTCCCGCAATTTGAAATATTGTATACTTCTGAATATGAGTTGATCTGTGTATAAGCCGAGAGTATGTTTTTTGCTTCAAAAATTTACCCCAAAATAAAAAACCGCATATAAGCCAAAATGGGGGGAGGGTGGAAGAAAAAAGAAAATAAGTATGAAAAAAATCTCAAAATGTTCAGATTTTATATTACACCCAAAGGGGCTTTTTTTAAAGTTTTGTATGTTACCTTTATTTATTAAATATCATGTTCTTCACACTTAAACCATAAAATTCACAAATCAATCACAAATATCACAAAATAATTTAAAAAGAGCATATCTTTAGAGTTTCTGATACAGAGTCTCATGTACTGGATGTTAAAAAAAAAAAAAAAAATCCCATACAGTGTTGCCATTGCTTGCTTTGAAATTGTTCAGTTTTTAAGAAAAAACTTATAAACACTTTATAAAATATGAAATAGATAATAAAACAAATACCAAATTTGGGCTTCCACATGTCCATATTTGGGTGAAGACATAACGTTATTCAAAATTTGATGGCTCTAGGTGCCATTGTTTTATCACAATGCAAGAAACATGCAAACATTTATGCAGGTTATTCTTTAATTTCTTTAAATATAATATAGGGCAATAGTATTTGGAGGCAACAATTTTGAAAAGTGAAACGCTGTTTATAGTGAAGTACCACACTATGCCAAAATGAAATTAATAGCTCTTCTGGACTATGTCCTTTCGGCTAAAATTTCTTGAAACCTTTAAACAGTTACCATGAGGCTGAAAATGTTGCCAAGCAGGTAAATGAGTGAGATATTTTCCAATCAAATCACTTTAAAGTAAAAGGCCAGATGCCAATGATGATTGTTCAAACTCTGGTAACCCTATATGAAGCTAGCTCATTTATTCCTTTCTTTTGTTGTCTTGTATACAATCTATGGTGTCTACATTGTAAAGTCTTATTTCTGTGCAATTTATTTTTTGTCTGAAAGAGAAATTCTTATTAGGCGAACTTCAAATTACAGATGATTGTGTTTGCTGAAAATTCTAACAGTGTGTCTGCTTGGCATTTCTACGTAAATGAAAAAATAAGTTTGAGAACAGAACAGGTGCAAATTTCGGCAACAGATCTTTGGTTCTGGTGATGATGCAACAAAGCAGAATTCAGAAACAATTCCAAAAATACAACTCATTTTCATAAAACAGTTATCTCTTTTCACTTAAAAGTAACTTTTTTCATAAACTTAAAAAATGCAAGCAAAAGAAATAAAAAAAAAAAAAAGTTATATTTAGAAATTTATCACTTGTGCCTAGCTAACGGAAAAAATAACCTGCGTTTTTTTTGCAAGATTAGTGGATCCATACATATGCCAACTCCTGCAATTTCAGAAAAGTTTTTGGCTTATACACAGAAATATAGGGTACCTTTGTACTTAATTTTTATTTTAAAACATTTTATCAACAAACTATTTTTTCTTTTGAAAGATGTTTATCTTTATTTTTAATCAATAAACTATTTTTTTTATCTTAAAGAATTTTGAGAACATGAGTTCAAAGAGTGCTAAAATTATGATTTAATTTACTTTTTCTATTGTGTTAAAAATACAGTTTTGAAAATTCAACAAATCTCACAGAAAATTTGCATAGTTGAGAACAATATGTAAATCTTATCATTTAGTAGCGTTTTGATCTACAAAAGAAATTAAAGATGAATTACACGCTTGCATGCACATCAACTGTAATTAAAATAATAATAGTAATAATGCTAATTTTTTTTACTAGTATTTGGTTGGTCTGAAGAACAGAGATTTGAGTCTTATCTGCAAATAGCATTTCTACATGATGACGCCTCTCTGAGATAGAATTCTGGATAATTTATGGCTAACATATTTCATTACATGTTATTTGCTGATTACACTTAGAACTTATCTATGGACTTGTAAAACTTCGGTAGAATGTTATAATGCTGATCTGATAAATTAATACAGATGCAAGTATAGGTACTTATTTTAGAGGAATTTTCAGACATGTTTTCAGTGACATTAAAAGTATTTTTCTTACACAGAAGAATGCATATATTGTTTTAACTTTCCTTTGGATTATGAAGACTTTACTGTTACATTAAAATGAGGAAGAATTGTACAGTAAGATTTAATAACAATTGAATTATATTGATATCAAGTAAATTTTTTAATGGAAGTTAATGTCTTTGTCTTTTAAAACAAGACAACACGCATTACAGAAATACTTATACATCACTTATTTTTATGCATTTAAATTTTTTGCACCAGAATATAAAAATAAATATTTCCTTGGTTTTAGTGCCATTAAAATATGGACTGAAATTTTTATTACAAATCAATGTTAAGTATAAAATGCTTAAAAACTCTATTATTTGTTATGACTCTAAGCATTACAAACTAGAAAAGGAATGATTATTTTCTTGTTTTTCTCAAGGTCAGACTTACTAACCACATAAGATTTGCGCTTTGTGTTCATTTCAGACTTTATCATTGGAACAAAGCCATTGAATTTACTTAAAATTCTTGCTAATCCATTGAAATTATGTCAAAACTGAGATAGATATTGTCCTTGGTTTATAACAAAATTTAAAAACGGTTTTGGAAAAAATTTCCTTCATCAGAACTTTCTGAAATTGCATTTTTTTAACACTATCTTCTTGCATGGCCAACCATGGATTATGGGAGAGGAAAAATAATGCAATGATTTTAACCAGGCTTACTAGTGTAATTTCTTGGATCCAGTTAGCAATTAATAAGACAGATGAAGAACCATATTATTGCTTTTAAATCAATTTGTTATTAATTACAAATGGATTAGATTTGAAAGAAAAATTAAATATCTTATGCTCTGCTGAAGAATAACATACAGCAGCATCAATGACAAAAAGATATTTCATTTTGGGCAGTGCCAGCCCTTTTTTTCAAGTTGGCAAATTTATTGATTAATTTGAAACATAAAATATATAACATTTAGCCAAGTAGCAACACAATGCCTTCAAATCAACAAATTTATTCCTCAAAACTGCATTAATTTCACACAAAATATGAGCTAAATAAAAAAACAAATTCTTCATTCAAGTTCCAAGGTGCACGTGTTTGGGTGGAGGTTTATGGGTGTTTAGAATCTGGTGGCTCTAAATGCAGCTGTTTTTCTATAATGCAAGGAGCATAAATATATACCTACCTACATACATTCTTCATTACTTAATAATAGAGATAATTTGCCAATGTGGGTAGCCAGAGTACCTTTGAGCTATGAGCCTGACATGCCCCCTTTTTTCAAAACATGCTTTATTATGACCTTTACTAAAATTTTCTGTCAGTGGTAATTATTTGAGGAAAAAATACTCAAGTCAACCACTGCTAATCTCATCTAGTCATTTTAATCATAAATGAAATATATATATTAAACATAATAGTTAACATTCATTAACACATGGTTCATAACTGTTTGACAAGGATCACTTAATCCCTTGTGCATAAATCATATTCCATTTGATTAAATTTAGTACAACAAAGCAGGGTATCAAAAGGCTTGCTTAACAATGTTTTAACAAACTGCAATTCAGTACTAGACTAAGCATGAGCTTTTCTCTCATACTTAGTAGTGAAAAAAAAGTGTTTGTTAAAAAATCTTCAGGCCTTGGATATAATACAGCAAATTATAAACTTTCTATCAAATTGTCCTATACAACTTTCACACAGAAATTTGCTGCTACATTATTTCCAACTAGATGAATTTGAAGTTATATGTTATGTACAAATATATGTATTTATTTGGAGTCCGTACCCTTTCTTTCTTAAGTTTTATTAATGAAATAAACTGCCTTCTCAAATATGTACTTTATTTTTGCGGAATCTACCTCCTGTACGAAACAAATCATTACAGAAAATCTATATATCCACTCTGCTAAAGGTCTTTAAAAATTTTGATATTTCAAAATATTTACACGGCTCAGATCTTATGTTTAATACCCTACCACAAACATATTTCCTCATATTGAATGTAAATTTAGAAAGAGCTATCATCAAGTTGTTTCACTACTTATACAATATAAATTATTATTACAAAAATCTTATTAAATTATATATTTTGGTAGTTTATATTTATCTAAAAGCTAAAATTTGTTCTAGTTTATTTGTTAGACATCAAGATATTTAACACAAAGCTATATATACAGTACAAAATCCGAGATCCGGCCTTCGCCGACTGGGATTTTTCTGATATTAGACCATGAGTTTAAATCTAGTAAAACGACTGTACAAATTTTATACAATTAAAAATATAAACTAGTAATTTATGAAATAATGAAGCATTTATGACCTGAAAGGAATCAAAATTTGTAAAAAAAAAAAAAAAAAAAAAAAAAAAAAAAAAATTGTAAAAAAAAAAAAAAAAAAAAAAAAACTATATTTATTTGTTTGCTTTAAACATTTCTTTTAATGTAAGTTACTTAATTTGCTTCATTTTTTATGCCTATACTTTCTCTTTAATTTTAGTATAGACAGACATAATTTCTTGCTCAATTACAAAGTTCCACTGCTTACATCCTGTAATTGCAGCATTCAGAGTTCCACTAAATTATGAATCAAAATGTTTTCTTTCTCAGCAACCTCTCTGTCACTTTCTTCACTATTGGCAGTGATATTTTCTGGATTTAGAACCATACAGATTTTGCCATGTGTTATTTGAATGACGACTGGAGCACTGAATCCCATTAATCAGAAAATTTTGTTTTTTTGTTTGCGATATCTGAATATCTTCAAATTTGCAACTATCATCAGAATGCTTAGTTAGCACCTACTACGCACTATTGGTGACTAAAGACATGTTGTTCTGCTAAATTTTGCCTAGCTTCTATCACATGCTAATGAAATTAAGCCTGAATTATAACTGCATTAATTTCACAAACATTTATTATGCTTTTCCCTGTCCAGCCCATGCTTCTGACTAACAAACTCCCAGATATACTTAAAGCTTAACCAAGGCGAGTGGTAGACATTTTATGGTCCTGTCATGTTACTACAGGTCTGGAATTCTGTTGTCAAGCACCTCCTAATTTCTAAAAATTTTACCACCACCAAATTTTGCCTCCCAGTGCCTTCCCTAAATTCTAAATATCCATTCCTTAATTTAATTGCTCAGTTCATCTCTAAATTTTACAAATTTTGCCTTGCCTAAATTCTGCTGCCTCGTGTTGGCTACATCTGCTCTAGCATTGGTGCTGGCTTATCTGAATAACAAATCAGTTTTCTCAATTCAGACAGCACTAAATATAATTTTTTGGTCTTTAAGTACCTTTATTTCTTCCACCCACATAGAAAGGAATTTCATTTAAATTTCTCCTAATCACCATGCTCAGTACTTCACAACAGAGTTAGCTAAAATCTGCAATTATCACCCTGCGTAATGTCAGCATAAAGGTTATCATGCTCTTTGGTATTCAATTACTAATATTAAAAAAAAAAAACATGCTTATACATTGCAGCATAAGTGTCAGTTGCAGTGTGTTGACAATCATGCAGTGATGAAAACAAAAAAAAAAAAAAAAAAAAAAAAAAAAAAAACATAATGATTTGCCAGGTTGCTGCCAGTACGAAAGTAAAATTAAGAATCAGGGCTGTCTAGGCGTTTTATTACAGAAAAATAAGAAAAGCACGAGCATAAAACATAAAAACAAATTTCTAAAAAAAAGGGGCGGTTGCTAGTGGTCCAGAGATCCTGATTTTAGATCATTCTGTATATCACATGTCCAAATTTTGGGCTTTGTACTACAATAGAAAAAAAAGACTTGTGGCACTTTCTGATTATCTGCATCTCCATTGTAAAAGTCTCAAACTGGTTGCCGTTAATTTTTCCTTAAGCTAATGCACAGAAGGCAACAGCCATTTTCAAAATAGCAGTGCACAAAGAATACCATACAAGAACAGTTAATGAAAAAAATTTAAAAAGCAAGAAACTTTGGGACTAAAAAACTTACCTTTTTTAAGAAATTTTTCCCTTTTGACAATTTTTCTTTTTCTTTGTCCCTATGTACACTGCAATCATTTTTCACTTTACACACATACACACACCAAAAAAAAAAGAGAGAGAGAGAACTTCGTACAAACTTGGCACTGGACAACTTTGGTACTGCACACTGGCAAAAACAGATATGTTTTGCATGCATAACTGAGTTGCCACATATATACTTTTAGGAGACAATTTTACCAACATACTGCTTTGTATCATGAACTTTTTTTTTTTTTTACATTTGATTGGAAGTACAGACAATCAGAGAGAACCATTTGATGATATTCTACTAAACAAGGAAAATAGAATTACGTACTTTATCAAAAGTACAGAAGATATTTTGAAATTGTTACCAAATTAATGAAATTTGTGTAATTTTAATTGGATTGTAACAAAATATTAAAATAAATATAATAAAACTTACGAAGTTTTACAGACGTGAGAGCTTCGTTGGGTTTCGGCAAAACAAGAGAGGCAAATGAAACAGGAAGAAGATTTTTTACTTCATAACTAGTTTCACTAGTTCTGGTTACTTGCAATAACTGTAATGATATTTAAAAATATAAAAAAAAGTATAAGGAAAGAAGTTATTTAAAAAATATTTTAATGACAAAAGAAATGGTTAAAAACTATGTGGTGCTACTGACATAATGATGATTAAAAATATTCTTCAAGAAGACCAGTTTCCCAGTACAGTACTGGGTTGAAATTTAGTGTTTAGTACCCTTTGGTTTCTGTCTGAAAAAATTGCTAAGTGGTATTGGTTGTTCATGAAATCTGGAAGCCCGCTGAGCGAAATAGATTTTTCGGTAACCCTAATGTTGATAATGTTGGCAAAACTTGCCTTGGGGAAAACTGTGTGAATATTGCCTAATGTGTTATGATAAATTGAGATCTTGGCTATTTTTTGTAATAGTAACCCTTTCATATGGACTGGAGATTTTCAGTTGCTGTGTTTGGTTGCATGCGTGTAATGTTTTATGACAGCGGTGCCTGAAAGTTTGCTTAGTGTTATATATGAGAATATTCTTCCAGTCAGAATATAATTTCTGACTGCTGGAAGGAGTACATAAAATAGAAGGAATGTGGAGTGCAATTAAACACGATTTAGCCAGGAGTAAAATGAAGGACGGCTTGCACTATTATTTGGTCGAATATGTGAATGTGCGAGAAAGAGCAGGGGGGGGGAAACGTATTTAAAGCTTTCTTGGATGCTATTATATTTATTTATTTACCATTAGCAGCGGATGAGACGAAACGACAAAATATTCAATTGAATTGCTTACGTGGAGGATGGAGGAGATGCTGGTGGGAAGCATGAACGTATGCACCTGAAGAAAAGGTATGTTAAAAAATTCTTGTTTTATTTAGTTATTGGAGTGTGCTAATTTTTTTAAAAGGTTTGTTGTTTAATGTTTTTATGTTAGGAAATATATATTTTTGGTTATTTATTTTATTACTCTTTGTTTGCATATTTTTGGTTACTTGTTTGTGTCTGTGTGTTAAGACAGCGGCAATTTTTTTTCTGGTTACAATGATAATTTTAACTTTGTTTTAGCTCAGATTTTGTTTAAGAGAAATCAGATTGATGTGTACGTGGACAAAGTTATGTATTATAAATGGACAAAGTTAACGTAGTGCGCAATGCCAAGTTTGTGCAATTCCGTGATTTTTTTTTTAAAGTTAAAATATGTCGATGTGTACATGGACACCAAGTTTGTATAAGCGTTTGACTTCTTGTTTTGGTTTTGAGTAGCGGGTGGAAGGATTGGCACCCCTTCATGGCACCGATCTTGGTGTCAAAAAAGAAATGATTCACCAAGGGGTACCGTAGAGTAAATTTTAACCCAGCACTGAATAATGAAGGCGAGCTCCTATTATGCTAATCCATCATTAGAATGAGGAATTCACAACAACATTTTCACAACAGTAGCTCCTTCAGTTATCACAAACACTTTAGATACATTATGTATTAAAAAAAACTAAGAAACCAATTAGTTTTAAATATTTTTTCACAATACCGATATATCTTAAAACATTGACAGCATTCTATAAATATGTTGCAATAATTTTTGTAAATGAATTGGTAAACAAAATTCAAGTTTCAGTTCAATAAATAAAAACAATAATGTAATCAATCAATCTTCAAAGTTAAATATGTTTCATTCTCAACTGAAGCTGATAGTAAGAGAAGACAATCAGCATATATTGTTTTTATTTAAATTTATTATAATACTACCTACAATAAAGAAGAGAATGATCATTGGTACAAATTAGCATTTTTATTGATACTTTGTATCACTAAGGCTAGGGCACATATACAGACAGTATTAATAAGAAATACATTGGAAATTAAAGCAAAAAAGAAACCTTAGATTGGTGTAGATTTTGAATGAAACTATATCAATTTCAAGGATGATCACAAACGGCACCCTTTGCTTAAGGAGCAAAATTTACCCCTAAGGAAAAGAGATTTATAGCTGATTATTCTTGAAATCAATAGTTTTAATTAAAATCTACAACAATCCAAGATTGCTTTTGCTTCTGACGAAAAGGGATCATCAGATCATCCTCGAAATTAACAGAGTTTTATTCGAAATATACATCAGTCTAACGCTACTTTTTCAGCTAATTTTTAATTTTACATTGGCATACTTCTTTTCCATTGAAATGAAATGAGTTAGTTAAAAATTTTCAATCACAAAAGTATTCAAATATTCACAAGAGAAAAAATTTAGAATAATATTATAAGAAATTCAGAATCATAAAGTCATGTAATCTCTGTGGGTGACTGCCTGATGTTTTTGAGTAGTAAGAGAGTGATAATGAATATCCAGATGAAGAAAATCTTCCTTGCATGCTTTTGAAGGTTTCATTCTTTTTTTTTTTTTTTTTTTTTTTTTTTTTAAAAATTTTTTTTTTTTTTTTTTTTTTAAAGAATTCAAATAATCTACCAATGCACTCTTAAGAATCATTCGTAAAATTATCTTTTATATCACATATTACCCAATTATAAACTTAAATTTCATGCAAATGACAAACATAAGTACTTTTCCCAGAATAGAACTGCTGCAAGATGGACACTGGAATTTAATAATCTTTTTATGGATTTTAGCAACAGTTACTATCTAGCATTAATAAATGAAAAAATATATACTTGGAATATACTATATATTAACAATACATCATACACAATAACCACCTTAAGCTTAATGTTCTTTCAATAATTACCAGATTAGGATTTCACTTCATGAGCAATGATTTTCTGGGTTGGTTCTGGCCTAATTTAGTTCCACAGAAAATTATTTTTTAAATACTTTTTTTTTACTTTACTTTGAGGATAGCTAGCAATAAGAAATATGCAGAGCCACGGCTTAGTTTGTGCCAGTGTTGAATTTCTACATTGATTTCATAAAATGAACCCAATATCAGGTAGTTACAAACAGCCAGATACATTCACCATTGTTTTGATTTAATTAAATCAATACCAGATTTTTTACAATTAAAATTAATTCTTTTATAGTAACATAAAATAATGAATAATAATTTAAATAACATTTATATTTGTATTTGAAAATAAACAGAAGTTTATACAGCATCAATGAGCAGGTATATTATATTTCAAGAATAGCAGTGGTACAGCTTCAACAATTGTTGAAGTTTATCTAATCATGAGGATCATTTAGCAATGAGAAAAGAGGCTATGGATTATGAGGATAATTACAAAATATAGATGGTTAGGGAACCTGGCTGACTTACCGAAGAAGGAATAAAAAAAAATAGTTTTTCTTTTATTAAAAATGTGACAACACTAAGCTAAGGTTTTATTGAAACTTCTCCTAAAAAGTCACTTCACTTTCAGTTACTATACTTTTTTCAATTAAAACATCAGCATGCACCAAGAAATTTTTATTAAAGTTCTTGATTTATCTGGTTCATCTTGTACCTCTTAGATTCCACTCTGCTTCCTTAGATATATAGTTACTTTTTCACTCAACAAATTAAATATTTTTCATATTACTATTTTTTACTATATTTTTCTCATTTTAGCCTAATTTCTAAACCACTGTATGTCTAATACATGTCTTAATACTATAATAGTTTATTTATGCAAGTATCTTGTTTAAATTATTAAAAATATTAATGGAACAAATACACTTAATTATATAATTTCATTTCAGATAATACATTTTATTATTTCTACACATGCATATTCACTACACACACCATTAGAAAATGAACAATTTAATTGTTTTAGCTATTTTAAGAATATTTTTTTGTTAACACATTATCGACCGGCCATCGATTAATCGACGTTTGCTCCCTAGCGCTTACCGACCGGTCGTCGATTAATCGACTTTTGATCTTTCTGTTAGATTTAGTTAGGTTAGATTGACAAGTAGCAAGCAGCAAGCATTTCACATTCTTTATTCAGATAATCGGTGCTTTTTTCTAAAGATCAAAAGTCGATTAATTGACCACCGGTCGGTAAGCGCTAGGGAGCAAACGTCGATTAATTGACGGTCGGTCGGTAATGTGTTAAATATTAAATACTAAACTCTGCTTAATGACATATGTAACAGGTTATTAACATAAATATAGCAAAAACAAAATAAGGAGATTAAAATTAAATTTTTCTTACATGATCCTTCAAAGGCATGACTAAAATTCCACCAATGCGAACTAAATTTTTCATATAGTTTTCATGCTCCAATGGGCAAGAAGCTCCACAATAGACTCTATCATACTGTTGTATAGAACTGTCCAGAAGTAAACAGTTTCCAACAACAAAACTCGGAGCACAAAACTCATATTTATCCAGAGCTGGGGATGAGTTCTGAAAATCTTCTAGTTTACTTCTGGCATAATTCACAACATCTCGATGCAATTCCACCCCATGATTGACACCGTATGTCCCTAAAATTAAAATTTATAATATTTTTTAAAGGGAAAAAAACCCAAACATATGGGAAAATATTATTTAAGATAAAAGAACCGGATAACATAACTTTAATTTCAAAAGCTTTATGATAAAGTTCTATAAAATAAGTTTAAAGTGACATATTAAATAAAATGCATAAAGCAATTTTCTGCAAGTAAGAAATGTAATAACAAATTTTATAGCAATAGTAAGGAAAGAGTAAAAGAGAGAAGATAAAGTCTGTACCAATCAGGAAGATCAGCTATTATGAGAAAAGATCTCTGTAGAAGAGATATTTAAGAAATCAGTTTAAAAAAAACATTATCTTCTTATGGCCTCAGCTTTTTTTTTTAAAAAATAAAGTAGCTTGTTAAAATATTAATATTTTGACAGCAGCTCTCCTGGTATATATGAAGCAAACAGAAACAAAATTGTAAAATCAAACGAGATGAAAATTTCAAGAAACAAAATTGTAGAATTAAAGGAGATGAAAATTTCAAAGTCTATAGAAATTTTATTAAAATATTTAGATTATCGTGTAGAATTAAACGAGACGAAAATTCCAAACTCTACAGAAGTTTTATTAAAACATTTAGATTATCACACTAGATAATTCGCCTTCACATGTTTGAAATTAATTCTTATTTGTTAAAAAAATTCTTGATACTTCTACAAAAATAAAACTACCCATTCTTACAGCAAAAATTCTAAATCATAAAAAATATAAAGTCAAAAATAAGCTGCTTATTTTTTCTCCCCTCATTAACAAAATTATCCAAATAAAATAGCTCAATTTGAAGGGGAAAATGAAAAGTTACAGATGAAAACTAAGAACAAATGAAAAAGTAAATCTTATTTCAAATTAAACATCATTTATTTACCCAAGCTACTTATAACAGCATGAACAATTTACGTATAATTTAATATCTCAAAAAGACAAACATTTCAGAAAATTAAGTTAATAAAAATGAGGAAAAGGTCTCTGTAAATTGATGTTAAAAATATGCTATATTAAATTGAACAGTCCTCTTCCTGACAGAAACAAAGCTTCTCCATTTTTACTGATATCTCTGATCAACAAATACAGATGTGCAGTGGGGTAACTTTACAAAGGTATAAAACTCTTCAGTTAAGGTAAAAAAAAATATGAAAAACATTATGTACAAAATGTATATGTCTCCTTTCTCAATACTTCAATACAGTACTTTATGATACAAACACATAGCTATTTTCAGTAAATCCAAAGTTAAAGATTTTGGGGGGGGGGGCAATTCCATTATAGGAACTGTAAAAAATCACCAAACTATTGTTGATGCCAATGCTGCCAAAAATAATTATGGTAACCCTAATGCAAGAAAAAGAAAGGAAGCATAATAGTACATAACTATTATTATAAGATTATTGTTTTAATTTAGATGAAAGGTTAATTTCATATAACACATTTTTTTTTGTTATATATACATATATATTTTTTTTTAAATGACTAAACATATAACTGAATGGAAGCATAATAGCACATAATTATCTCAAAGTATTATTTTAATTTAGACGAAAGGTTAATTTCATACAATACATTTTTTATTACTTTAATTTATAAAAAAAAAAGCTTAACATAAGTGAAATTAAATGGGAGGCATAAAATTTTTTATGTCTTCCAATAAGCAGAGAAAATTTCATTTTTTTTCTGCAAGTGTCTGTACATAAACTCGGAGAAATAAGAACCAAAATGGTGTCAAGCAATGCCCTGATGACATTTATTATGCCATTTAGCATTACCCCACAGATGCTATACTGTTTGCGCATGCCACCCACTTTTGAGATCCACAAAATTGTGACAGTAAAATGTTCAAAACCGGCATCTTGTAGTTCATCCAATTTTTATGATTTCCAGCAGTCAGTATAAATAATGCTTCCTTCTGTGATATTTTCCAAATAAGGTTTCCCTGATCGATCTGGAAAAGCAACTAAGAAACATTCATTTGATTATCTGCATAATCTGCTTAAAAGCCATAGTGGTGGAAGAACATGTGCAATGCTATTCTTTCTTTTACTGAAAAGGCTTTCATCTACTTCAATAATTTTGCCATAGCTGCCAATTTTCAACTTAGGCTGAGCAATTAAAGCTGCGGCACACACCTCAAGCATGTAATTGTTCCAGTCTACAATTGTATTGTAGTTCATCATCAGCTGGAGTTTACAAAATTCAATAGATGTCATTTCCTATCACCAAACACCGATGAACCTGATGGCTGTAAGGAAGGGGATTTTCAATCCCTTGAACAGATTTTGACTTCTTAATCCTTTCTTCTCACTACAGGTTTCTTTCCTGCACCACTATTTCACTACTGAGTTACCGCTAAAGTTTGATTACATCTCGTGGTTGTTTGAACATAATTCTCTATCATGAATGATGTTTTTTCTTTGAAAAAATTCTATTGCAGACTTTTCATCATTGGGCAATTCCCAAATTTTTTAATCCATAGTGTTATCAAAAAAGAATTAAAAATTAAACTAGTATTTCAGCGGTGACTTATGAATATAGAACTATCTAAATTTACGCACTCTGAAATTGACACATTCACTAGATTTGGCGTGCGGTTAAATGGGCATGCT
The DNA here is from genome assembly GCA_000611955.2 of Stegodyphus mimosarum. Lineage (NCBI taxonomy): Eukaryota > Metazoa > Arthropoda > Arachnida > Araneae > Eresidae > Stegodyphus > Stegodyphus mimosarum. The sequence goes on from KK119712.1 coordinate 808,922, forward strand.
TGTTAGATTTGCCGCTTTTGCCCATGTATTTTCGATGCAATTTTTTGCGGTCCCTAAAATGGAGTTGTACTTTTTTTTCTTTTACATAAAACTTTAGCATGGGAGACAGACATCTGAATTGCGGAATAATTTACTTTAAAAGATATTTACTACATACACTGCATTTTGAAATGGCAACTTAAAGATGTTTAGGTATTTTCTGATTATCTACAAGTATCAGTGAGGTCTTATTAATGCCAGTTATGAGACATTCTATTGTATGCCTTTTCTTTTACTATAAAATACAAAATTTTTATATTAATATACTAGCCTCCTTATAAATCAAATTTATATCATTAAAGGGTGAATCAAATTAATTAATTTGAGGTTAAGAAATGAAAAATAATAAGCTTTTCTGATAAACAAGCTTTTTTAAAAATAAATTAGGAGACAAAAAATTCAACATTGTTTTCTCTATAAATCTCCATTAAATTTTAATAAATGGAAAACTTTAGAGTTCTTTTATACTTTGTATTATGTGATGAATATGTAACTTTCGTATAATACCAACATTAAAAAATCCATTGTGCCACCCAATTGGGATAGTGGTTAGCAACGCTGACTGCCATACCAAAGGGCCTGATTCGAATCTCGGAGAAGGCATGGCCGTTTCTATATGTATAGTTGTCCGCGTGACAGGGGCACTCTAAATAAGTAGCAAGCCAAAAGTCCTTTCGAGAGATTAAAAGATAGGGAAGAGGGATGACAGACCCTCAGACACACTTTCCCCCATGAACTGCTCTCCTTCAAAACTTCAGAGGGGGGCAAAACCGAGCAAAGTCGTACTGTCACCTGTATGGTGATCAAGGCTCTTAGGCGCAATCTTAACCCTTTGCTACAATGAATTTCATGGCCTTGCTCTGATATCAGAGATCTGATCTGATGTTAAAATCCATTTCATTTATATATACTGATCTTTTTTTACAAGTTTTTTGTATGTTTGTTGCAGGGCACACTTTTCCTAAGATTAATTACTAGTTTTATTCTAAGATATGTGTCGAAGAATATGAAATCACAATTTCGATCTTGAAAGAATATGAAATCACAATTTCATATTCTTTCAAGATTTTTATTCAAATTTCTTTTAGATGTATTACAAAAGCTCTAGAATGGCCTAATATAATTTATCATTACATCCAACTGTAGAGTCTTAAATATAACTTGAAATATGAAAATAAATTAATGTGTAACACAAACAAAATAATACATCACCTAGCAAAAGTCCTGCCATTGTACTGAGATATCCAGTACCACTACCAAGGTTCAAAAAAGACATTCCAGGACCAAGTTTTAAGGATTCCATAACCTCAGAATAAATACAAGGTGCTGAGAGATGAATATGACCATGTTTCCAAGCCATATCTCTATAGGCATTTTCCTTGCAACCTTCCAGATAATAGTTGGCACGATCAACTTCACGAAATATTTTCTCCACAATGGGAGACTTTATATATTCCGCTTCGGCTAACTTATCGATAAGCTCATCATTGTCTTCACCTGCACTCACAGCTCCCCCCATTCCTACCGGATACCACAGAAGAGCTGAAATATAGGTCATATATTTTAAGAAGAGAAGGTTTCAAAATTGTACGAAAATCATAAAAAGACTGAATTTTATTTCAATGGCTTTCAAACATGAAAAATAAATAAATAAATAATACAAATAAAGAACTTCAAAAAATGTTCATGTGTTTTCTATATCATAAAAATGTAATATAATACAAATAAGCAATTTTATATATAAAAACACCAAGAATATACACTGTAACATAATTCAATTCAATTAAGAGAGCCACAAAAAGAATAATCATATTTAAGCTTTAAAAATTACTTAAAATATAATTACAAGTGAGCTAGTTTATATTTCTAATTTCATATCTTACATAGAAAATAAAAACATTCTGTATAAGGTAAAAAAAAATTCCCTTTAATCATATTAAAATTTTTATGTCTAAAACAAGATGGTCAAAGGTAAAAGTGTTACTCATTTCTTCTAAATTAATACCACACTAATTTGAATCTGAGGAACACTTTTTATTCAAATTTTTAAGATAAAAAATTAAAGTGTGGAATAAAATCAAAATGAATAACTTAATTTTTTTTTTTTTTCCCCTGCCAATCTTCTACTTTCTAATTTGTACAGATTTTGTACTAAACATTGAAACAGAGAGTCCAAATTTTTTCTAGGTTATTTTTTCCTCTATTTTAATACTTGTCTGTTACAAAATAAATGTAATCAAAATATTCTTTCCAATAAAATTATTTATTCTAAAAGTGTTAATCAGTAATTCACATAATAATTCTGACACTCAAAAGTTTCGTTGAGATTTTTGGAAGACGATGTTTCTTGTCACATGTTTTTGTTTAAAAATACATCATAAGAATTATCATCTGCTTTTGTAAATCACTATTTATTTAGCAAAATATATTAACAGTTCCACATTTGAATTCACCATGGCAAGACAAATTACTGACAGGTTCTGTTCGAAATTTAACTATTCGTGATTTTAAAGATGATACCAGAGTTCAAAATATTAAAAAAATCCTTGATGCAAAGCATTCAGCTGTCAATGACGTACTAAAATCATGAAAAGTGCATGAAGTCTGAACCGCACTCCAAGCTAACATGAAGGAATTGGAGGTTTTATATATATAAAAATAAACAAAACCCAAAAATTAATGATGTAAAACTTGCAGCAAATTTAAAGGAATAGCTTGCAATAAAAGTTAGCCATGAAACTGTTAGAAGAGTCATTAAGGTTAAATGAAATAAATTCTTCTTCAAGGAGAAAATGAAAATATACCTGTCACTTGGAAAATTCATGGTAAGCAAAATTTATGACACTGAAATAATGTTACATTTGTAGATGAGTCAATAATACCTGCAGGGCCTATAGAAGAACTGTCATGAGGCAAAAGCCAATAAAAAATTGAATCTGAAAAATTTATTACCTACTTTAAGCATGAAGGAGGAAGCAGGTGATTTGAATATGTTTTGCTGCCTCTGGAATGGGAAATTTACTTTCTACAGAAAATAATACGGATCAGTTTAAATATATAAATGTTCTTAATGACAACTGATAGCATCTGCAAGAAAATTTGGAATGGAAAATACATTCAAGTTCTATTAAAATCATAATACTAAACATACAGCCCTAAATGTTTATTTGTATTTATTATACAACTGTCCTGAACTTATCAAAATTCCCGTATAGTTTTCAGAGTTAAATCCTATCAAACATGAGTGAGTTGGAGAAAAGAATTAAAGTAAACACGATATTTCTTCAAAAGCTATATTAAAAGCAATTCTTATTTAGGAAGAAACATCCTTACTTGAAAAAATTAATTGAATCCATGCCAAGAAGTGTATGAAGATTGTAATTTTATCTAATGGATTATTAGCTGTTCCATTATTTTCATGTTTTTATTAAAAATAAACTGCTTGTTCAAAGCTTTAGAATACCTATGTGAATTCATTTTCAGAACATTCTCAAAAACTTTTTTTTTTTTTACCAAAAACCTTTTGAGTAACTTTTCTGAAAACAAGCAAGTTTTAAAAAAGCTGAACAAGTATTTGAATCTATGTTTCGTTTAAAAAAGGTGATCAATAATATTTGAATCTATGTTTCAATATTTAGTACAAAATCTATGCAAATTGGAAAGTAGATGATTGGCAGAAAACAAGTTGTTAAATTATTCATTTTGAATTTATGCCACATGCTAATTTTCTATCTTAAAAATCTGAATAAAAAGTGTGCTTTAGATTCAAATTAGTATGCTAAAATTTAGAAGAAATCAGTTATTCTTTTGACCATCTTGTTTCAGACATAAAAATTCTACTACAGTTACAGTGAATTTTTTATACCTTATACAGAATTATTTTATTTTCTGTATAAGATATGAAATTAGGAATGTAAACTATCTGACATGTGATTATATTTTAAGTATTTTTAAAGCTTAAATACGAGTACAATTATTCTTTCTTTGACTCTCTTAATTTAATGAATTGAATTATGTACAATGTATATTCCTAGTTTTTT
>KK119713.1:0-17669 GCA_000611955.2 Stegodyphus mimosarum
AGACGTGACGTCACAGGAATTTTCAAACCGCGCGCTAAGGCTTGAAGTAGAGTCGGTGTTGGCAGAACGCACGCCAGATAAATGGTTGGTTTGATTTATTTAATTATGGCAAAGCACTTGAAGTCTATCTGTCTAGGAGGAGGAATGTGTTCGTGGACAACGTTCTAAAGGAAACTGTCTGTATATACGTTACACATGAGGAAAAACACGAAAACCTCATGCAGCTGGCTTGATAGCGGGATTCGAACCTCGGACCGAACTAGCAGAGTTAAGCGACCATACCGCTGGGCCACTGGTGGGCATGCCAGGTAAATGAATGGCTGGTTGAATACAAAAACATCAAGGAACGCTTTTTAGAATAGGCTTAAGTTTTAATTTGGATATAAAATGTAAGCATTTCGTATTGTGTATTCATAAATTATTATTAATTTATTTAGTTAAAACAATAATAATCGTTATTATTTTTAAATTTCAACTGTTATTTTGAAGCAAAATCACTCATTTCTTAATAAAGATAATATCAAAGGGAATTGTTTTGCTGTCCGATATATCTCCTCGTTCATTTCAATAGTTGCCACAATCCATTTCTACTTAATCGAATGCATCATTTGGAAACAGAAGTTTGGTTTATGGGATTATGGGAAAACCTGAGAGCTATCTGCTTAAGAGAAGGGATGTCTTCGTGGAAGACTTTCTAAGGGAAACTGGCTCGTATACACGTTACACGTGAGGAAAACCATAAAAACTCCCATGTAACGAGCCCGTTCGCGGGATTCGAACCTAGGACCGAACTACCAGTGTTAAACGACTTTAACGCTGGGGCGCTGGTGGACACAGAAATTAAAGAAAGAGCAAGAACTATTGAAAAAATACATGTGCACGAAGCGAAACCACGACGCAAAAGAAATAATGTTCATTAACTGAAGCGTAAGTTCGAAAGCTTTCAGCACTGTGATTACTAGTACACTTAATTTACTTTAATAACTTTATTGTCCGCAATGCGTTAATTCCCATACTGAAATTTCAAAGTACTACATTGTCTATGAGTACAGTGCATGTAATTTTTCATAGGAATGACAACAGAAATTTCATTAACAATAAAAAATTTTGACAAAAATATGGCTAAGTGAAGTTAGACAGAAAAGTGTGTATCCACTGTATAAAAAAAAGACACATTTTTCTTAAATGTTTGTATTAAAATATAATAACAAAATTTCTCAGGTACACTGCTTAAATGTTTTGCACACGAAATAGATTGATAGAAATTGGGTAAAATATATTTGATTTGAGATATTTAGTAAAGAAAATCAAATAAACAAAGCTTTCTTAATTAAACATTTGCTATGAAAAAGCCCTTGAAAGAATTATCTACCTTAAGCGGAACGCTTTTGCTGAGGATTTTCTATGTTTTATAGGGTAAGATTACACATGTTATACCTCCGCTTAATTTGTACCTTTTAAATATTAGGCGTAATATCATGCCATCTGCGCCTCTTCTGGCAAAAAGAATTACTCCTTAATCAACCACATTGTTTCACATTGGTGTTCTCCCTTGTGAGGGAACCACGAAGAGAATATGATTCGGTCCCTAAAATGCAAAGGATGGGTACACGACTTATGTGCTGAAATTATCAAGAAAATGAAAAAAAAAAATCTTTATGAATCATTATTGTAATAAATTGTATAAATAAATTAATTGAGAAAAAGAAAGTTTTATTATAATTGTGCAGTCTTAAACATAGTACAACTTAAGCTATATGTGGTACGACTTAGAATACTGATTGCGTAAGTCGTATTAAGCTCGTGTTCATAAATTTTATTGGTTTTACAGAAGAGAGTAGATGTATGGAATTTTATTGTAATTAATATCAGTAACAACAACACAAGATATTATTACCATATACAATTTTTACTTTTTTCATAGATCCTAAGATTAATATATATTTTTTCTTAGAGGATACAACTTAAGCAAACTTACACTAAGGTTCTGCAGTAATGTTACTCACGAGGAAACCACGGAAGCATCTTGCACCCGCCCATTTGTTAGAAACCGAAATCAATCAGAATGAACTACCAGTAATCAGCGTTCGGTAACATACTTAAGGCGAAAGAAATCAATGAAGTTATTGAATCACTTTTAAAAGTACATTCATGAGTTTAGATTAATTAGGATTATTTAAAAGTACGCTATTGATCCTGAATTTTTAGTATTACGCTGATGTTTGTTATTATTGAGTTGCTAAAACGTATGCTGCAAAGAGAACCGTTACATACTTTAATGGTCACAAAATATATTATTTCTTTATGGTTAACGCATATCTTCTGTTTCTTTTTAGTCCAAAGGGGCAATTCGCCCAGAAGGCCACCAAATATTTGAGCCTTGTATTATATTTAAAAAATTAAATAATGAAGAATCTGCATAAATGTACGTATCTTTCTCGCACTGTGATAAAACAACGGTACCTAGAGCCATCAAATTTTGAATAATGTAATCCTACTGCGAATATGGACATCTGGGAGCCCAAATTTGTAATTTGTTTTATTATCAATTTCATGTTTTGTAAAACTTTAACGAATTTTTGATTAACAAACTCAAGCATTTCAAAGCGAGCAATGGCAACGTTGTGCAGAAAAATCATTTTTATCTCCAACGGGTGACACTGTGTGTCGGAAATTCTAAAGATATGCTCAATTTAAAATTATTTTGCGATATTGCTCTTGAACTGAATTTTATGGCTTAAGTGCGAAGAACGTGATATTTAATAAATAAAAGTAACACAGAAAGCGTAAAAAAAAAACGCCCCTTTGGGCGTAATGTAAAATCTGAAAGCTTTCAGATCCCCCCTCCAACGAAATGAAGAAAAATAACATTTAGGATTAAAAAAAAAAAAGCCTAATCTAATCTAATGAAAATTTTGATGCTACATATTCTATCCACAGTTAAGTGTAAACGAAGAAGAAGGAATTTTTAAAAAAGCAAATTGCATTCATCGTAGTGCTAAAAGGGAGTTTTTGAGTTAATTTTCCTTGCGCGATGCAGCAATATTAAGGCCAAACAGTTTTGTTTATTGTTAACCCAGGAATATTTTTATATTTTTTTCTCTGTATATTCGCAGTTATCTATGTCTCAGTATTCGCAGTTTCCACGCCCCCTTTTTTTTATTTTTTTTCCCACAATCCCGAGTATGTCTGTCCGAGTTGACATCTATGACAATCCCGAGTTTTATGCGATTATGTCACTATGTTCCGATATAGCATCCCAAAAGTCTCTACTTTAACTAAAGCAGATGCTGGCTTATAGCTCTGGTATTAATCATTAAGTTTGATAACCTTTGATATTTACTATTAAGTTTCAAGCGTTATCTAAAAAAAACATGGTTTATTGATTAGTAACCTAACTTAAAAAAGAAAACCTAGGTAAACTTACCGAAAGTGAGACTGAAACATCAGCTGCAATAAATATATAAGTATCTTATTAGGAATTTTACACGGCGTTCTCATACAAGTTTAGGATTGTTTGAAATCAGTTGAAATATAACTTCTGAATTATACGTACATACACGGCATTTATCAGTCTATTGTATGACATTAACGAAATATTTCTGATAGGCTTATAAAGTAGGAATTTGTACAGTTATGCTCTCTCGTATTTTTTTGAAGTACTACACAAAACTCAATTTCTAATTTCTAAGAATAATTTGTATAACGCTGTAATTCCACTAAAATCATATTAGAATATTTATTTTGCTTCCGTCTAAAAACTACGTATGACTTAAAGTGAGTTTTCTCTCTGTATAAGTTTGAATAGGGCCCTAAATTGCTTTTGGGCTAATGTTGAGAAAACAAATAATGTAATCAAACTGCTCTGTAGAAAAAGGGAGAATTACTATGATTTTAATAAATGGAACAAATGAATATTAATTATTAATTAACAGAAAATATATACGCGATGTACATTAGACAGTAAACAGTTCCCTTGTTGAAGTTGATGTTACCAGATATGACCTTATTTTTCTTCTAAAGAAAAATGATATTTTATTGAAATTAGTTACTAAAATATGTGTTTTTCACGTGCAGTAACAGAGACTATTGCGTCACAAGTTAACATATTGTTAAGCTAAAATTCCTACATGCTTAATGGTAACACAGTGACGAATTGTGCAGCAGGAGATGGAAATACGTTTTCAATCTTTTCATGGAAGAGGGACGCGCCAATCTAAATTACAAAATTGCTCAAAGAAACAACCTTAAATTGACGTAAATTGAAAAATACACTGAACTAAGCTTAACTAAAATATCAATTCCAGGAAGACTAACCTAGATCTCGCTTCATTACGTGATTTTTTTTCTTCCCTCTTAAAGAAGATGGACACCAGTTAAGGTTGGTTTCTTGTTTAAATTCAAGGGCTTATTATACCCTTAGACTAAAAAAAAAAAAAAAAAAACGAATACACCCTTAAACAAAAAAAAAAAAAAAAACGCACCTAGAAGGAGTTACCCGAATGGGACGAAAATCGGTAGAAGTGATGTACATGTACAGAAAAACAAGAGATTGTTTGAGAAAAACAGTTTGAGAAAAATTGGATGATTTATTGAAGTGATAGAGCTTCACAAAGTGAAAAGGTTAGCAACGCGTTTGTCCACCTCTGTCCCTTACGCAAGCAGCTATTCGGCTTGGTATCGATTGATAGAGGTTGCGGATGCGGATGTCCTCCTGAGGGCTGTCTTGCCAAATTCTGTCTAACTGGCGCATTAGATTGCCAACATGGAGCTGGTTGGAGGGCCCTGCCCATAATGCTCCAAACGGGCTCAATTGGACAGAGATCCGGCGACCTTGCTGGCCAAGATGTTCGGCAAGCACTAAGGCAAGCAGTAGAAATATGTGCATTGCGGGGGCGGGCATTATCTTGCTACAATGTAAGCCCAGGGTGGCGTGACATGAAGGGCAACACAACGGGCCTTAGAACTTCGTCGATGTACCACTGTGCTGTAAGGTTGTGACGGATGACAACCAAAGGGGTCCAACTATGAAATGAAATGGCACCCCAGACCATCACTCCTGGTTGTCGGCTTGTCTGCCGAAAGATAGTCAGGTTGGTATCACAGCGCTGTCCGGGGCTTATCCAGACTCGCCTTCGCTGGTCATCGAGACTCAATTCAAAGCGGGACTCATCACTGAAGGCTATTTTACTCCAGTCAGCGACATTCCAGTGCGAATGAGCCCGACACCACTGCAAACGGGCTTGACGTTGTACAGATGTCAATGGTAGTCGGCGCAAGGGTCACCGTGACCTCAGCCCCCTTTCTGAGAGCCATCTATGAATGGTCCTTGCGGTCACTGAAGCACTAGTTGCACGTACAGTCGATGATAATGATGCATCTGGGGCTGTGATGCCGCTGTAACGATTGCTCGGTCTTCACGTTCTGTCGTTTCTCTAGGCCCACCGCTTACTTCTTGACTCTGTGTGCGGCCATGGTTCACCCATTCCTGCCAGCATCGTCTAATAGTGGCATCGCTCCTGCTCAAATGTCGAGCTATTCGCCGATAAGACCAACCGACTTCTTTGAGCCCAACTACACGACCCTCTCAAATTCTGACATCTGCGCATATCGTTCGCACACCTGTATGCGAGGCATAGTTACTGTCTACCAGAATACACGGAATGAAATTCGTGAAGATTTATCACCTGGAATCGTAATTTCTCCTCTTAAATATCTTGCCGGTTGCGCAGATCAGATGCGCTGTAGTGACAACCGTTCATTCATTGGCAACCAAAATGTAAAATTTTGCATTTTCCGTGGAAACCTGTATGCATATTAATTTGTGTCCAATTTGCTTTATATCTTCTCGATGCGTCGTGGTTTGTCGTTTTTTCTGTCTAAGAGTGTATTATTATTATTTATTATTAATTTTTATTATTAGATAATTTTATTAGCTCTTAAGTTGAAATATATATCTTTGTTAAATTATCTTACCGTGATCGCTTTGGAAAGTGGATTATCAGAAACTAGTTATTGTATCTGATTTGCTATTTTTTCTTTTCCGCTATGGATGTAATTCATATTTAAAATAAAGCTTTTGTATGAAAGAGCACAGAGGGCTCTGGAAAACTGTAATTGGTCATTCCATTTTTCAGGCAAGATGAAGAAACGTTTGCTGTGTGACAATCCTCGCATGAAAAATACCCTTTACCACATATTACCGCATTTTTTTTAAAAATTTTTTATTAGTCACAATTTTATAGATTTTGTTTTTTTTACGGGATTATGTTTTGATTCTTTTTTTTATTATTTATTTTTGTATTAATTATTTTTCAGTTCTTGTCAATATCATACAATTATTTGCAAACCATATATCGTCGTCTCTATTTTCTATTTCAATGTTTCATAGAAAATGAAAGAAATGAGCATCAGCTATTTCCTCGAGCCCGTTATGTCCTTCTTCGTAAGGATCCTTATTTAGTAAGTAAAATAACATAAACACTAAGATATATTAAAAGAATTATCAAAATGCTTAAAGTCTTTTTTATGCCATTTATTACTGTTAGATCGTTTCAAAATTTCTGCTCATTGAAGTAAGCGTATTAAAGCCCATTTTCAGCAAAATATTAATTGGTTATTTAATAAATAAATGAGACAATTAAAAACTTAAATAAAATAAGCACTGAGGTGTGTGTGGTATTTAAAGGGCTATCAAAAAGTTTAAAAGCTTTTTTATGCCATTTATTATCGGCAGATCGTTTCAAAATTTCTTCTCATTGTAATAAAAGTATTAAAGCATATTTTTAGCAAAAAATTAGAAAATAATTATTTTCATCATTTTTCACCAGTCGATGGGTATCAAGTCCCCCTGCACAAAAGTGCATTAGTTTCACCAAATAGCGAGATTTTTTTAAAATTTATCTCAATGTTTTAGTTGAAATTCTTCTTTTTCCCTAACGAAAAAAAGATCAGAAAAGTATAACGAACACCTTCCTTACTAGTGGTAATCTTTACCACACGAAACACTTGGTTAACAGTAGTTTGTGGAAGCCTACAGATCCCATTAAAAGGAAGTAGGCGAGAGAAATTACCTGTAATTAGGGAGTTTCTGTTATCCTAAACTAATACTTTTTCTAGGACAGGTAGAGAGCGACAGATTTATCATCTTGAGTTGCTGCTTTCAAACTAACCGCTAATAAGCAACCTTCTACCAGTGGAAATTGGACCATTTTTGGCAGTTGCTCTCATTTTACTAAACACTTGGCGCTTTTATTTGTCTCAGATGTTTCTTAACATGTGATGGAAATTGTTTTTAGTTTACCACGCGCAGAAATAATTAATTTAGGTATGGAAAGATTTTCTTCTTTTGGCAGTACCTTTGTTTAAATACTACATAAAGTTTGGTAATATGGTATACCTGAAATAATAAAAAAAGAATTATGTTAAAGAACCCCTCCCCCCAAAAAAGAAACACTTTTTATTAAGTAATACAGTTAAAAAAAACTTTAAATCAGATACTCCTGAGTGCACTGCTGAATTGCTGCACCATGAAGGAAAGCAGATAGCTGAATCATATTTATCTTACAAATACATTATAATGCAAGTATAAAATTATCAAGTTTCAGATAATTCACAAGCATAACAGTAGAACATGTCGAAATCACTATCCAAGCATCCGCCTGGGGCAAAATTAGCAGCTGTAGATGTTGGATGGTAGTTATGAATAGCACAGCTTACAGTCCATGTGACTTCAATACTACGTGAAATTTATATGCCATACTGGAGGGCGAATGATACCGCGCTAGTATTTCTGCAAACATTGGCGAGATATTTCCATCTGGTGAGAGATCTGGAAAGCACACCAACCAAGGCAGAACACGAACTCTTTGTGTAATGTGAAATCGAAGGTCAGTATAAGCAACATAAGCAACATGAGGCTTTTCAAGATAGGGCTACGGAGGCTCCGAAGAAGAGGTGCAACCATTAATATTAAGACCTATGAAACGTAACGGTGGCTGGTCAAAGTACCAGATATTTGGGTCTCTGATAAATACGATATGTTCCCCGTGGGAATGGTACGGCGATGAAGAACGTAAGTTTCTAACGTTTTTTCTCCTCGGCGCCTTCACTCACGGATACGGTTATCATGATGTTGTGAGCAAAACTGGGATTCTCCAGAAAAGAAGTTGATGGTCTCAAATCACAGTTGATATGTCCAAGTCCTTGAACGCATTGTTGCAAATGCTGATTCTTTCAAGCGGCAAGGGAAGCCTAAGCAATTGTCGTCTTGCTGGCAATCCATAGCATTTCAGACGTTGTTACACAATATTGAGAAACTTGGTGCTGTGCAACAGACCTACTTTTCTGATCTAAGGGTCTTGATGTGGCTGTAAGATACCCAAGAGCCATATGAAATAACGTTTTTCATCTCAGACATTGGTGAGTAGGTGCCGTTAAGTCCCACACATCGCTATATGGCCCCTTCAATATCCATCGACTGCAAATTCTCGTGACAATCATTAGATCTTGATTAACTCCAGCAGTAGTTGCACGACACAATAATCTGCATCCGAGTAAAATACAATCATTCCTCGATCGAATTCTGAGGCTGCTGATATGAGTTCTTACACGAAGCATAACATGACCTCAAAAACAAAACGAATAACAGTGATTTCTCGATCAAAAATCAGAATTTCAGTCAAACTTTTTATACTGGTTTGAGGTATCTTTCCTCTGGGCTATAAATTACGCATGCATTCCTTAAAATACTAATTATTTGAATATCCTATAATGTTCTAGCTTTCATGCAAATTTCAGGTATGTCGTGCGCATTCTTAATGGTGTAGCAATTTTAATGGCCAGCAGTGTTAATAAATGCATAAAAACAAAGGTCTTGATTTCCTCAGGGACAAACGTCCAGGACATATACTTTCAACAAGAGGAATGTTGTTCCTTTTTACTATTTCTAGGTTTTAAAAATATGAAATTAAAAGCAAGAATAAAATACTGAACTTCATTTTTTTTTTAATGCTCATCCATTACTTTTCTGGTCTAGAGACTGGGTACAGAAATGTATGTATGTATGCATGTATGGATGGATGCATGTGTTCATGTATGAATGTATGTATATATGTACGTACCGATATGTGTGTGTGTGTGTACACACACATATACGCAGATGTACACATACACACACTTCTGAATCTGGTACTGATAATAGAAGAGTACCGTTCTTCCTTTAAAAAATCCGACACTGAGCAATTACTTCAACTACACAGAAAAACGACATAAAAAGGACCTACAATTTTTTTCAAATTATATTATAAATTATAATTTATAATATTTTATAATAAGCGACATGATAAGATTGCTTAAACATTTCCAAAATTAATTTTAATCACAGTCAAGTCATAAATAATGCAGAATGACTTTTCAGAAGAAAGTTTTCCATGTTGGAATCTATATCTTATTTATGTACATGATTATTTAATTGATAGACAATTTAATTGCATTAGTTTAGTCACCTCTCTTTAACTGAATTAAGATTTTGAGTAAAATAAATAAGAATTCTTTAAATTTTTCCCCTTTTTAGATTCGATTCTTCTAGGAAAACAAGATCCTAGCTTAAATTTTGAAGCTTTTATTTTATCTAACACATATTGAACTAAAACTTTGGGAACAAAATGCACGAAAAGGTGAAATATACATTTTTGTTTAAATAATTTTAAATGAGATATTGAGTTATAATATTATTTCAATAACATTTTATACGAAATGTATATTGCATGAAACATGTTTGTTTCAGTGGTAAACATACTGAAACAAATATGTTTCATTGTAGATAAATATGTATACACATTCGGTCTTTTCGTTTTTTCTTAATATCCATTTGCCATACATTTTGTGCAAGGCCAATAGTTTCCATTTTAACATGACTATAAGTGACCCATGATATTTTAGTTCTGCATGTAAATTCATGGAAAGAGTTTGACATACTGTAGACACATTAGGTTGTTTCGGAAGCAGGAGGGATGAAAAATGAGCAAGCCTTCCCCGGGAATCGAACTACAGACCTCTTGGTTACGCGTCGAGCGTGCAGACCACTACACCACGAAGGCATGCGAAGAAGGCGGAAGAAATACCTTAAATAAGTATTAGAAAAAAAAAAGTATGATACTTTCAAGCACGTTGAAAACAGTGTAACGTCTTTTTTAATATTCGCTGCACAGCAAAATTAATGACACTTTTGCATTTAGAAATTGAGAGCTTATGAGAAAATATATATAAAAAATTCTTTGTTTGGTCGTGCAAAAATGTGCATATTGGCTTCTGCCTGTACATGTAATGGCGATAAAAGCGTCTTTTATTATATAATAATGGTACAAATATAAAATAAATTACACCAATCAGATATATTATGCACCACATAAATTAGATGTATTGTAAATTATTTTAGATATAAATATTATTAAAAAATATGGGTATTCGGTGTTAAGAAGTATATATAAAGTTTTTGTCAACGAAATTAACTAAGCAATGTGATGTTTTAATTCGAAAGATAACATAAAGGTCTTGGCCACGTCGAATAGTAACACATCTGAAAATCCGCAATTTTTTTAGCAGCAAAAAGGATAAATGCACGATTTTATGCATCGTAAAAAAGCAATCCTTAACAGGTGGCGTGGATGATAAATGCTCTAACAGTGTAATGCAATATAATGAATGTAATATTGTCAGGACTGCTGTTCCTTCTAGTTGATTTTGCAAACATAACTGGAGTCCTGAATTAGCACAGGGAGCTTACTCAAAGCTATGTTCGTGTGTGCGTGGAACAGACAACACAAATAAGAATGGGTTAACTTTACCCTTTATTTCTCACAGTGTACAGGCGCTCCCTCACTTCGGGATACAAAGACCAATACTTTTGGTCTAAAACATAGAAAATAAGAAAATAAACTAACTGAACTAAATAAGAACTAAGATGCTTTACAGAGAATAGTAACGCAAAGATTGCCCTTTACTACTACGTATATAGTGAGCAGAATACAAAGACTACATCTTCAAATACAAGCGAAAACTAAGTTCTGGCGTTAAAGGCAGACAATGAAAATCACACGCGTGGTAAAGGCCGCAAGAAATCTCTCTTTCTCTTCTCTATCGGCTAAAAGCCATATCTTAAATACTTCTACAATTTGCAGCCTCATTTGCATAGACTAAATCTATTCGCGCTTATTCTGGCCGGAAATGGAAAATAAGAGAAGATAGTAAAGGTTTAAAATAAAATAAAAATTAGTAAAACTTAAAATCCTTACAATATGACAAAAAAAAAGGGGAAAGATTCGACTGCTGATGTTTCTAATGCAAAGACTATAAGCTAGTATATAACTCATTTTTGAATACGTAATCTGTTATACAAAAATTTCATTCAGCACTTTACGACAGAAGCTGGGTTGAATGTCAGGTAAGAAATCTTAAAAAATGAATTCATTGCGGGCATCACAAGGAAAAGAAGAAGTAAAGAAAATGCAACATTGCTTGAAGAAATGTCTTTTGCAATAAATCATTCAGCCAGTATAGAACGCCAGGAAATCTTGGACGTAAACAAGATTGATTGATATGTAGGTTGAAACTGAAAGGTTAGAGGAATCTGCGGAACTTCTTCTACACGGTATATTGCTAGGCGATGGCCATCATACAATATTTGTCCAGTTTCGTGTATTTAATGTTCAGAAAAAAAATTGTCATTTGTCTGACTGAAAGTTAAACAATTTACCTTTCTTTAACATTCTATGTCATTAAAAAATTTTTACAAATTACATAAATATGGTCTTTCTGCTAAATCAATAAGCACTAAGCTACATGAGTGTTTCTCTACGTTTTCAAGAAGGGCCATCTCTCGCATGCTAACAGTTGCAGTTACCACTAATATTTCAATAGGAAGATAGCCCTCATGCTTTGCCTTAATCAAATTAAACAAAACCAAACAAACTAACACCTCAAATTATAAAGGATATCACGAAGAAGGGGAAAAGTACTGAAACGAATGGCGGAAAGCATTTTAATCATGCTTAAGCATGTTAACGGGCTTAGTGCCGATTGAGCCCTTTCCCAAAAGAGCCTTCACACTTTTGTTTCCATCTGAGCCCTTTGAGGGAGGATTCAGTAATTCTATTCCCAATTGAGCCCGATCAAACAGTACGCATTCGTTTCATTTGAAATGAAATCTCTGTTTTTACGCCCCCTTCTGTAAATGAGAGAATATTAAGTCAGTGTTTTTAATGGCATAACACTTCTTTATTTTGTATTATTTCATCAGAACCGTTTAATCTCGTTTTACACGTTTCCAAGATACGCTACAAGGCAGCTTGTTATTGTCTCTCAAAAATCTTAGGCATTAATAATATTTTATAATAACTTTGAAATTATGACATAACTTTGTTTAATTTGTTTTCAAAATTAAAATGTTGAGTTTCGAGAGCATTTCTATATTAGTGAAGAATCTCGGAACAACATTAGAAATTCAATGCAAAAAGCTGCTCCTAGAAATTTGTCTGCTAGATCATAACTGAAGATAGGCTAATTCAAACCACATGATTGTTTTGATATAATAAATGGAGGTTGAGTGTCATAAACTTATCCTCCTTTAGAATTATACGAGGGGTTGGAACACACAGGATAATATGGGAAGGATGATCAGCAGCTATTCCCGTTTTGGATTAAATTGGGAATAAAATCATCAAGGCTCTTTTGGGATAAGGCTTTTGGTCCATTACCTTAAAACTGACAAAAGGCAATATATACTATTAATGGGATGCCTGAGTTTGTGAATTTGAAACTAATTCGTTCATATAAGGTTGAGTGTTACTCAAATCTGATCCACATGCAATTAATTTACCATTACATATTTTCTCCTTGCTCTTTAATTCCCATGCCTTTGACTGGAAATTTCAGTACTCTTGGTCGATGAATTGTGGCAATTTTTTTTTAAATTTGGAAATTACACGATTATATAGACATTGGATAGCGTTTCAAAATAAATAAAGCATTTTTGTTATTTCCTAACAATTCATAGTGTCTCGTAACGTCGTCATAACGCCGCATAGCATCTTTTCACACCACCAACGACATTAATTTATCTCTGTATATCCGTGATTTCATCTATTCCATGCTTCAAAAATTGTAGAATTGTTGCCAGAAGTTCAGAGCAAGGGACACAAGGGTAAAAAATCATTGAAAAATCGATGTTGCTGCTCCATCAACCATCAGTGTCAGAAAAGTTTAATGCTTACATTTCTTCCAGGTTACAAATAGTGGTTTTTCGTAGAAGATCAACTTAAATAACGCTTATTTTTGATGTAATACAAAAACAAACCTTCGACTTTCATAACAGAGATTCCAATGTGTGCGCCATCCTGTGGACATATTAGAATCTAAATAATTTACACAATAAAACTTATTAACAAAAATCAAGATTGCTATGTACACCATCCTGTGGACACAATCCCATTCAAACAATTTCCCCAATAAACATTCATTTTAAAAAGCAGTTTCAAGCATATGCAGTAAGTTTACAGCAATACACATTTTTTAAAAGTTTACTAGCTTTTGTATCACCTGTATTTCAATAATGAGAAAAAGAGCAAAATTTTCATTTTTAGAAGAGGAAAGTATGAATTTTTAGATTTTCTAATTTAATAAATTTTTAGAATTTCTGATTTAATAAATTTTCCTCTAATTTATTTGCGAAAAAAATATCAGAAATAAAAAGTTCATTACAGTTCTTCACATTTGACATGAAACAACAAAATTTTTTTAAATTTAAAATAAGACATGGACAATACAAATTTCAATTGGGCATAAAAAGGAACAAACTGAACTCAAAACAAACATTTGCTTTTGAAAAAATCATAGACTGTGACTCTTACACTGAAGATGAAAAGAAAAACTAAACGTAAAATAGTCGTTTAACTTAAATCTAGTTAATGCTCATAAATAAATAAATAAATAAACAATGAGAAACGTAAAAATGTACGAGATTTAAAAACCTTTGATTTGATATCATTTTATGATTGCCATTCCTCTTTAGGTATTGACTTTTTATGACTTTTTTTTCCTTATCTTATGTGTATTACTCGTTCAGCTAACCAGAAAAACAACATTTCTGAAACAGGGGCTCTTAGCTAAGGAATTCAAAAAATATTTTTTTTAACTGCTTCCCTTGTCTACTTTCGAAGCCGTGAGTTCAGTTGTGATTGGTTTAAACCTCAATAACTGTCGAGTGGAAATGAAGCCATGCACATTGTAAGAGGGGAATAAGCCAACAGATTAGGCGTCACACTGTGTGGACATCATAGCCTAATCACAGTCAACTTCGTGCCACAGATGGATACGAAGCCCCGCAGCGTTGTGCCGTGTCATATACTTGTTTAAAGGCGAATACACTTCTAGTTTCCTACACATTTAGGATACCAATGAGACTAACAGAATATGCGTAGCTTTGCTGAGCAGTTGTGCCAGACGTAATGTAGCCGTATATAAGAGTGATGATGCTGTAAAGTTTGTTTTCGGTTAGAGAGAATTAAAAAGCGGAAAATAAAAAGTGAAGAGGAAAAAACAAAAAAAAAAAAAAAAAAAAAAGAAAAAAAAAAAAAAAAAAAAAAAAAAAAAAAAAATGTGTACAATTAATGTCTTTTCCTCTTTGGCGGGAGGTACACAAGTGATTTATTGCTGAAAAAATATTTTTATTTCTGCGTCACCTTTCATGATAAGGTCTAAAGGTACAGCCGGTTAAAGTAGTTGAATGTTTAACTATGTTTCTTTTGCCGCTAATTCTGAGTGTTTTTTTTTTCTTTCGTGCGGCTAGTTTGAAAGATATTACTTCATTATTCTTCTCTACTTGCAGCTGATCTATTATACTAAGTCTGAATAAAGCAGTTCAGCGTCATTTATTTGCTGAAGTAATTGAATAAAGTTTCGCATAATTACATAATTATTTATTATTACAGACTCAGGTACCTGCTAACATAGATTAACAAATTTAAACATGGAAATCTATGAAGCAACTATTTTCTTTCTAGTAATTTTCACATTATGACATTTATGAGAGACATGTAGCATACAAATTTGTTAGGTAATCATAAGATATAACGCACTGAATTGCATAAAATATTACTATATTCACAGATTAAACGATTAACTTCGCAACACTACAAGTTAGGAGTTTTCCATAAGGAATTTTTTCCAACAATGTAAATCAAAGTATCATGTTTAGTATCATGTTTAGGTTTCACAACATGTGTTAATGAAATGCTAGTAGCATGCCAAAAGTAAATTATAAAAGCTTACTGGTATTTTGTTGACGTCATGAGCTGCCCTGATCGGTATAGTGATTAGAGATGCTGGCTGTCATTCACTGGGCCCGGGTTCGAATCTCAGAGAAGATATGGATGTGTGTAAGTGTATAATGTCTGTATCGGGGATGGGGAGCACTTAAAATACTGGCGAGCCGGAAGTACTGTCGACTGGTTGGTGAAAAAAGAAGTTGGAGATCCTCGGATCAGTTTCTCAGGATGTTCTCCATCAAAATTGGAGCGGATTTGCACAGCTATGGTGAAATTCTGGAATCTCATCGTTTCTATCGGCGCCTGCTGCTGTCATAGAGCTCGCAGATTTAGAAAAGATGTTCAACTTCAACAACTACTTTTTTTTTGCATATTTTCTACTCTACTTTCATCCATTATTTCATCCTACAGTAACAAATCGGCAGACACGTATTTTTATAGCGAAATATTTAATTATTTATTTTAAAAATTATTTAGTCCTTTATGTTTTCGTAAATGGAGGCCTTCATTAATAATCTTTGAATGGAATCAGGATAACTGCAGAAACACGGATGTTTCATTTTTTCATTGGAAAATATGAAACATCCGAAATATCGAGATATCTGCAGAAACACAGACGTTTCATATTTTCGGATATCAGGATATCTGCAGAAACACCGACATATATGCGTCTTCATAAATGATTAAAAATAGGGCTCTTCATCAGTTACCTTTGAATGGAATCTGGAAGTCTGCTGAAACACAGACGTCTCATATTTTAAAAGAGAAAATCAAATTTGCATATTTAAATTGCGGGGTTAAAATTTTTAAAGGCTGCGACTGCATTACCTTCGAGATGTATTGTTTACGCATTATGCTGCATGAACAAATTAGGTTTTATACTGTTAGCACTGCATCTATGTCATCTGTAACATACTTCGGTATACTTTTAAAATCATCAAAATATTATTGCATATTTGTAAAAAATCATTGAAAAATTGCTTGAATTTAAAATAAAGAAGCACGAAATATATGCAAGACAATTATAAAACATATGTTAAGTGTAAGTTGGATATTACCTGGAACCATGTTGAGATTAAAATGATGTTTCATAAAATAAGACGTTCATAAAACAGACGTTTCATATTTCCGGATATCAGGATATCTGCAGAAACGCAGCCATATAGACGTCTTCATAAATCATTAAAAATGGTGGTCTTCATCAGCTATCTTTGAATGGAATCTGGATATCTGCTAAAACACAGACGTCTCCTATTTTAAAAGAGAAAATCAAATTTGCATATTTAAATTGCGTGCTGAAAATTTTAAAAGCTGCGACTGCCCTGCCTTCGAAAAGTATTGTCTTACACATTGCGATGCATAAATAAATTAGGTTTTATACTGTTAGGACAGCATCCATGTCATGTGTGCTATAGCATATGGCATGTGTCAGCCATATGCTATAGCACAGATGACATGCATGCAACGATATTTCGGTATGCTTTCAAAATCATCAAAATATTATTGCATATTTGTAAATAATCATCGAAAAATTGCTTGAATTTAAAATAAAGAAGCACGAAGTATATGCAAGGCAATTATTAAACGTCATATTGGAATCAAATAAGCATATGTAATATATATTTGGAAAATAATGAAGTTCACGATTTTATCTTAACAGGAAAGCACCATTTCCTAAAAAGGAGCCCTTTCTTCAATTAATAACGACGTTTTTCGGTGTCTAAAAATTCAAAAACGTCAGGAGCCGGAATGCTCATAACGTGTTAATCGCTAGGCCGATGAGAGAAATAAAATAATTTGCTCTTTCATTCTGGTGGATTTAAAAAAATCATCTGCCCGAATCTTAGCTAAATATTGAGGATACAGTATTCCAAAATTATGCGAAACGAACTCTGAACTTCTGGTACGACTGATCAGAAGTTGAAAAATGGCGTATTTATATAATTAACCTCTTGAATTGCAAACCTAAATTTTTTCCACAGGAAAAATGGGATTGCGCTTGTTACCTAATATGAAGTATGTTCTTCATGCAAAGATGGAATGTAAAAAATAAATATATATTTCATTATATAAATGTTGTCATATTTCATTATTATATTTTAAAATATATATTATACAACCAATGTCACCGGACACATAGGATTTTAGAAATTTTTTGATTTTTATCAGAAATTCTTGACAAATTGTTCCGTAACTGCGGTCAGGTAAATAACATACTTAAATTAACACTTTTTAATGAAATTTCACTTATGAGTGCAAGAGGTCCAACAATGAAACTGATTTAAGATAAGAAATGTTTCTGATTACTCTGCATTATATATATATAGAAAAATACGGTTAACTTTC
>KK119713.1:20424-39811 GCA_000611955.2 Stegodyphus mimosarum
ATAGCATTTCTTAATTTTTCCCAAATAGCTCTTAAAGGCAAGGTGCATCCAAAGTTAAAGTTTTTCTTCACTTATTTTACAGTTTTAAATTTCATATAGCCAGCGCATTATTCTTTTAAATTTTGATACAATTATATATGCGTATATATTCTTTTAAATTTTGATCTAATTGTCTGCGTTATGCATAAAAAACGTAAACATACAAAAATGTATCTCTATTATAGGCACTGTTTTTAACATTTCTTGGTATTAACGTTTAATGAATTATACATCCGTAAAATATTTTAAGCAATGAAAATTTCTATTGTCATAATAACGGATAAATTTGCGTATTTTAATGCAACAGTTTTTACTGTTAAATATTTAGCTTATAAATCGAAATCTAAAATGCTTACTGTATTATATAAAAACTTAAAATTGCTTATTATACTTTTACGAAATCAAGAGCCCTTTCTCATATAAAAGGCGTAGCCGATTAGACTACATTCACTGACAAATAATATTCATCTATGGATAGCTCGGAAGCAATCATCGTTTTGATTAGGAATAAACCGAAGCTAGTTTTCGGCTTTGGCAACTTATGATAGCTTCCTTTTGTGAAAAGAGAAAGCTCATTGCTAGGATCCCTGTCAAAGCCCAAGTTAATTCGCACAGCAATTCAAATACCCATTTTACAAAGTGACTGTAGTTCTTGATCAATGGTAGAAGAACCTATAGTTCTAAACGAAAAGAGGAATTTTTTTTATACAATTTCTCAAATGTACATGAAATGTACATCTATTTTCAAAAGCTTCACTATTAACTTCATACTTTCATTTCCATTTATAAATGTAGGTTTGAGGGTAGGTAATGCGAAAATTATATATAATTTTATGATGCATTACACAACAAGTTGTTTTGATAATTGATAATTCAAAACGAAATAAGTAAATGAATATTTTTTTTTGTCTATTAGGAAATGAATGAAGATATTAAGTTTCTTCCCAAACATAATTTAAAGTGAGAGTATAAATAAGTTTCGCAAAATAGGGATGTTTTATATTATCGTAAACATCTTTAACTAAGCAGAGAAAAGGAGAAAAGCAGGCACTTGAAATTATTACAATATGTACAGTAATAAATATTATTGCTCTTGTTAACAGTATGAAAAATACTGAAGAGCCACAGGAGCAAAATTCTGTACAGTAAAATTCAGACCTCTAAAATATACAAGCATATCTAGTACGCTACGTTTTAGGAAGATTATGCGACAATTTTTAACTACAGTTTGATCATCATTAGGTTAAGGATTTAACATAAAGCTTTATATTTAAAAATTCTAATCCCTCTAACCAGATACTTCATCTTTAGAAATGTTTACACATACGAATATGCTTACTAAATGCTAAAGCAGAAAATGAGAACAACTTTATTTCAAACTATATTATGCCTAGAGCAGCACTTTCTTCGTTTTTTTCTTTTCTTTTTTTTTTTTAAGAAAAAAAAAATGTATGGGTATAACGCATTAATCTTATTCGCTGGTATTAGACTCAGTCTCCTTAAAGAAAATTAAAACCTACAGTTTGTACTTTATTGTTTTATAATATAAGTTATTTATCGATTAAATACATACCCAATTTTTAGAGTGAATTTTAAGTCATAATGAGCTTTCTTTCCTTATCAAGAGGTAAATTCATCATGGAAAGCGACCATTCTGGTAATGTTACTGTAAAATTGCCAATTTTAATAAATAATTAGAAAATTATACTTCTTATATTTAACTGTGCAAATTATAGACATCTTAATTTGCTGAAAGATAAAAATAATCATTTCGTTGCCACTCGAAATACACGAAGACATTTTAATTTGAAATCAATGCCGAAAACAGTTGGATTTCGATGTTTAATATTGCTATTAATATTCGAATTTTTAGAGTACTATAATTTTTAAGATTCTATAATTTTACTGTTTTACCAAAATAAAGATCTTGATATAGAAACAAGTATTAGGCGGGAATAAAAGCACAAAATAAAATTAAAATGGGTTTTATGAGATATATGTTGTTTTCAAAAGCTTACGAATTTCATACTTCCATCATTCATGATAGGCCGGATTTTAAAAATTAATTTTTATATATATATATGTTATGTGAACGTCATAGATTATTCAATATCACTGTCATCTCACTCCTTCGCCCAAAATCCAAGACTATTCCGCCTTTTTCTGCTCGTTAAGATGCTCTCAGCTACCTAAAAGATTCTGCATAACGATATAACAAAAATAACAGTATTTATATTGTATTATATTTTTATAAGAATACTTCTAAATTAAATAAACATGTACAATATTCTAAAATTTTAATTTATTTCATAACTCCACACCTATTTAAAGCAGTTTGATGACTTCACGAAATAATTTGGGGTTATAGGATGCTTGTTTAATTCATTTGTTAATATTTACAAATTCTCTCATAATGATAAACTCTTTGAAAATGACAAAGACGTAATTTGCTATTGAAGCTAAAATTCAAATTTCTGCTATTTAAATGGCATTCTTACAGACAAGCCACCTCTGATTCTGATGAATTTTCAATGTCAAATATTAACATATTAACATAATTCAATGGCATCATTCAATGGTAATTATTAATATATTAACATATTCAATGCTAAATATTAACAAGTTCAAGGCTAAGTATTAACATATTAACATAATATTAACCTAATTAAAATTTAACAGCTAAATGATTAGTTTTCCAGTTCTATTCTGCCTAATTCCGGAAGCAGCTGAATAGTTTGCTTTAAGGCAATTTATTATTACAGCATTATTCGTTATGTGATTCGTGAATTATGATTTGATTTTATCATATTACCATGTATTTAATATATTTAGGTATTATTATTTATTATATTGGTTTTAAATATTAGCTTAAGACGAAAATATGTTTATCTGAGCTATCAGAAACTGTCCGGTAACTTACTGATAGCTCAAAATTGAAATGAAAAAATTTAAGCATACAAGACTGAGCCAAAATTTTATAAAAATAGAATCACCGAAGAAAAACAAATTTTGCTCAGATAATCAAATTAAAAAACATAAATAATTCGACAGTGACAACAAAATTAGGAATATGTAATTCGTTAGAAAATAATCGAACTCGAGTAGCAGATTTTTATTCGAACTCAGTAAGTCAGAAATTTCACCGCTTTAACGAAAGAAATACATGACTGAAACTAAATTTTAAGTTAAGGAAGAAAGAAACAAGATAAATTGTAAACGTATCTGTGACGATGAAACGACAAGTGAAGAGATGGGAATACCGAAGTAATTCAAAAATTACTGACGTAAAACTAAGAAGAGGAAGATTTATGAAATTAAAGTTAGGAAGATTTCGTAAACACATATTACGTATTGTTTCCCTCAAGCATAGAGACTTCTTAAAATCATTCAAAGAAAGTACGTAAATTCCGTTGTCATGGCCCCATTAAAAAATGAAAAGCAAAAATTCTTTGTGTATCGACCGATGCTATTTATGCGCTAATTTATTAGATTTTAACAAAAATTTTGAAAACTATAAATCCGATATTGCAAGAGAAATGGAGAAGATGAATCATGTAGAAAGAGAAAGGGGATGGTTTAATACTTAATGTAAGATATTTTCCTAAAAACGTAAGGGTTATTTTCACGTTAATCAAGATCGTCGCATGCACTACTAGCATCCTATGTATCTCAGTATTACATTACTGATATACGCGTTAAAGAAATAAGTATACAGCTTCTACAGCTTTCTATGGAAAATAATACGTTATTGTTACAATGCGTGGTATTGTTTTTTTAAAAGTGTGTGTTAAGAACGGGAACTTTGAACTACAGCGAACCCGGACCTAATAATAAAAAAAAAACACACGAAGTTATAATTATACTTTTAAAATGTTTCAGAACTTTATTATCCAATTCCAGTAATAAAATCAATTCTCGCCTAGCTTCCCAATTTCGGGAGCGAAGACAGGCTTAATTTATCATACCACCTCTCAGCGGGATAAATTTTAATAGAGCTTTTAATTCAAATCGCGATGAGACAGATCTTGCTATCTCTGCGACAGCTTTACACGCTTGCACCCAACAGGGGTTCCAGGGGGAAAGGACAATAACAAATGTTCTTGAAGAGCACGGGTTTCTAAAAGCAAAAGCAGGAACTGCAGCAATATAGCTCCTGGTGCTTTATTGTAATGACATTGTTGTTCCGTTACGTGTTCCGCCTACATTATCAACGTGCATTTAGCATCGTAGGCTCCTAATCTGAAGGATAATATCTTTATTCACTGAGCAAGGGAAGTAGTGCTAGTGATATTTATTGCGACGTAAGAGAGCAATAATTATCAGAAATGATATACGAATGCATTTCTTAAAAAGCTTTTTTTATTTGGAAATGCATCGTGAATGACAAATGGTAAGAACTTTTTCTTTAACTCATAAATAAAAGTTATTTAAATGTTCTTTAAAGAGGATACACTAATTATTCTTGCCCTGGTAAGCCTTTGCTGATATTATTATTATTATTATTATCATCACCATTCAATCAGTGTATCACTCTTGTGTTCATATTTTCTCTAATAAATTTGGCTATCAGTGTTTAATCAGTCCATCAATGCTGCGTAATTTTTTCTCACAAATAAGTATTTTTTCGATTTAAGATGTAATTTATCAGAGACAATAATAATGCAAGTTGTATTGCGTAATAAGTGTTAAATTTTGTAAGCGGTTCTTGGCTTATTTTTGTTGGACAGTGCAGCTCTTGGCAGTGTAGTTACCATTAATCCTTCTACACTGGTTTCATCATAAAATGGTAACATTTTAGGCCGTTTATTAACATATCTTCTTTCCTTTAGAATGATGTCTGTAACACGTAAATTAGTTATATAAATTCATACATTATCTTAAAAGCATCAAAAGACAGTACTGGACAAGATAAAATCAGTTTTAGCTACAGAACAAAATAACTTAATTAAGGCGTATTTTCTCTTCTTAGCATTCATTTCCCCAACAGCTATAAATCTTGATTAATTTACGAACCAAAAGCATTGCTTTTCATCTTCTAGGAGACAAAATGAAACTGATCTTGAAGTATATAATCCAATCCTAATGTATCATAAATACACAAACTGGAAAAGCAAATCCAGCTGTCAGTGTTCAGTTTTTAGACATAAGACATAAAAAACAATTTTCTTTTTAAAAATATCTTCCCTTAAAATCTCTATCACACCAGTTTAATTTCCTCTTCGTAATTATCGACATACTCTCCTTCTTGACCGCATCTGAGACAACATCGAAACAGACTAATGGCGAAAATGGGACGCTTTTCTGAAGTGAGTTTAGATAAGAATGTATTTCCCAAAACAAACCTTAGATACTTTAAGATAAAATATTGCTTTGTATGCTAAGTTCTCTAGAATTCTCGGGTTCTAAAAACTTTTTGGAATATTAAATTTCAGTGCATTGAAAACGTTTAGCAATACTGGATCCTGAAATATGCAAATCAGAATGTTTTTTCGGTAAAGTGAATTACAGGATTAATGGAAGTTATACATAATAAAAGTCCGAAAACTGACTGATAAGGGAGTTTATTTTTCACATTATAATTTTGTAACGGGGAGAAAAAAAAATCTAACATGTTTCTTTAATTAAGTTTTCTTTTCTTTTCTTTTTTTTTTTTTTTTTTTTTTTTTTTTTTTAAAAAATTTGATTTTGCTTTGCTTTGTTTTAAAAAATTTAGTAATTTATTTTTGTAAAAATGGTGTCATTATCCGTGTAAGAAGATCTGCGTCAGCATTACGAAACTTTGTGAAGTAAAAAATTGCATTATTCATCGTTAAAGACAAAGCTTTTGGGATTTATGTATTCTTCTTAACTCTTTGAATGGTCTATTGCAATCACGACAGCTAGTGAAGCAAAAAGAATGGACTGCTGCTTTGGAGATAGTTTGAGGCTTCTTGTGCATGCTTGATTAGTCTAAGATACAATTAATTTGAATAACAAAATATATTCAGAATATGCATGCAGACATGAATATTTCAATATTCACAAAAGACTTAGAAACAAGGAGCTTATATCACAAGGAACTCAATGGCAGAAACGCTGAACCGTCACAAAGAAATCTGAAAATTACACTAAAGATTAATTTGTATTACCTCTGATAATAATTTTGCTTTGAATTTTAATTAATGTTACGATGGAAGAATCTGCTCAGTGTTACTGAAAATTTATATCAGTTTTTCTATGACTGCGCGGTAAAAAATTTCCATTTTAATATTTTCTCAACTTCCCAGCAAATGAAGCCATCCGACACCCGTTTCTTCACAGCCATAAGCAAATTTTCGACCCTTAAATGTATAAGTAGAGAATTTGACTTCAATAACACATAAAAAGGAACCACACATTCGTAAGAAAGTACTGAGCTAACTTCCCTGTGGTGGAGCTTGACTTTAACAGAGAGGAAGAATATTTAAAGTACCAAATTGACTGTGGAAATTGGTAATCCATCGTTTCAAATAAAGCCATCGCACCGTCCATAACTTTTTCATTGAGTTCATTTCTTTATGCAATGGAATCATAAAAACCAAACATAAAAGACTTTCCAGAAGAAGCACATAAATTTGCCGGCAATTTCTGAATTCGATTCCCCACCTAAACCCCTATTTCTCTCGTTGACACGGTGCAAAAAGCATGGATGGGGATCATATGAAGGAAAAGTGCAATGAATATCCGAATAAGTGCATTTCTACCAACAACAACTTGAAGAAGAACGATACGTGTCAGATCATACATCGTCGCAACAATGGACTTCGCTGTAACCTATTCAAGTCAAAGAGAGGTACGCATTGTGGAAAATGGTGGTTTTAGGGGCTATGAGCTTTTGGTGAGACAGAGGGGCAGCATAAAGCCATGAAGCGATGCTGACGGAATCATACTCCGTGTCAATATCAACAACGTCCTGACACGATATATAACTAACGCCATTGACGCAACCATAATGGAACTTGATTAAGAGCTCAACTAGTCCCTAATGCGGAGAATTACGCGTACGGTTTTGGATGATCGGTTACAACCAGCGGTTGAGGTGGGTTGGTGAGCGACCGGCTGTCGCCAAAAACCCATGTTTACTCCGTGGGGCCCTTACCAACATTGCGAATATGCAAACGATAGTATTTTTTATCCTCGGCAGGAATAAAAAATCTTTGCTTTATTTTACAAGCATTCACCAAATATTAATTTAGACCGAGCTAAATAAGCCATTAATTTTTAGCAAATATACCTTTATATGACGAGAAAAAGGTATACATAGAAAAAGATCTAATAAAGTTAAGAAGGAAAGGAAGAGAAAACTAAGTGCAAAACATAAATAAGAGGATTGAAAATAATGTCAAGTCAAATAAACATAAAATTTAGAATCAGTTTATCAGTTTGAAGAATTTTATATTGCTTATAAAAATAATTAAGCATTTTTTTTTGGGGGGGGGGCAGAGTATTCTTCAAATTTAAAAAATGCGAAAGTTATTTAAAATATGCTGTAACTAAGCAGGATTTTTGCATAAGAGAGAATAATATAATTTTCTTATTCAAGAAATGTGAGGACCATCATGCAGAGATAAAAACCAACCTTAAATCATCTAATTAATTTATTAATGCAAACTGGATGATCAGATATGCTTTGTTTTTTTTTTTCATTGCAAGATACTTCTAAACGCATATATATATGTATAGCATAATGCCATTTACTAAGATATATCATTAGCGTAGCGCACTGCCTATGTATGCGTCTTTTCTGCTGTTCTAATATCCCGCAGTAAATCTAAAAGTAAATAAAGTTCTAAAAGTAAATACCTCCGCTACATCAATCCAGAATCTAAGCGCAGTTTGACACTGTTTGAAATTACTAAGAATATAACATATTTTTAAAAAATGATATTATTGAACGTTAAAATAGCTTTCTGTAACACGATTTCTGTTTCAAATTGGAAAACTATTTCAAAAATAAAACTACCTAGTCTTTATTACGACGAGAGCCTCCATTTGGCCTTGCGTGTACTGTATCATTATTATAATTAATAACTGCGGTGCGTAAACACATATTATATAGCTTCGGCTGCAAAGACTTTTCATGCCATTAAATGCATAAAGTTATGAAATAAATTGAAGCAATTGTTGTAACACTATCGTATAATCTGAAATAGCTACTGCCCACCAGCGGCCGAGAGGTAAAGTCGCTGAGCACGGGTAATTTCGCCCTGGGCTCGATTCTAGGTGAACGGGCTGGTGAATGGGCGTTTTCTTGATCTTCCCCGTGTGTACACGTCCCAGTTTCTCTTAAAAAATCCTCCCCGAAGGCATCCCTCTCCTTAAATAGATAACCCTGGGATGCTTTGCGAAATCTCACTAAACCAAATCAACCTGAAATAACTACAGTTTTCTATTTTATTCAAGTTTTTAGTTATCTGAAATAGCTTACCATGGATAATCGAGATTATAATTACAGCGTAATTAATAAAAATACGATAAAATGTTTATCAGCTTTTGAAAGTAGATTAAGTTAAGAATTTTCCCGATACTTATCTACCTGAGCATTCTCCACAGTTTCGTATTTAACTTAACACTAATTCAATTGTTACCAACAGATGAACTTAAGAATTTTAGAAAAAAAAAAGGGAGGGGGGAGATTAAAAAAGCGAAGCGAAGTATTAACTATGCTGCCATTTAAATAAATTAAAAAAATAATATATACGTTGTCTGGTAGTGAACAAAATCCAACTGCCTTAGGAGGACTTTCGTACATAGATGTATCTGTGGCTTTAGAGTTCCATATTTTAATAACTAAAGGGCCCAATGCAGATGCGACGCTTAGCAAACAGCAAATTCTTCGTAACACTAGAATTTTCCCACTGGAATCTAGCAAAGCCTATTCATGCACTATGCTTGTACTCTCTTGCAATAATTGCGTGACAATTGCAGTTGCAAACCAGCTAGCAATCGTTCCTGGAAAGTATAGCAGATGAACACAAAACATTATCCAATGCAAAATTGTGCATTCGTGCAAACAGAATCCCAACAAGCCTAGAATTGACCATATTTGGAGCATGCAACAGCGTTTTAAAAAAAATCATAAATTCCAGTTCTAACAATTCAAAAGGATTGTATTGATCTTTCAAACACCAGAAATAAATATGAATAATACGATTTTGCCTATTCCTCAAACATCAAAATAGTATCACTTTCCCCATCTTGTTTGCAGCCGCTACTAAGAATTTGCGGCAATTCCAGACTGGCTTCAAAATTAACTGTAGTCTCGATGTATTTACCGGAGGTGAGTTTTCAAAACGTTGCATCTAAATAAGGTTTACCTGTCACCAAGGAGCTGTTACTGGCAGCGTCGCATCTGAATTGTAAATACACACACACACACACCCACACACACACACATATATATATAATATTATATATATAAAAAAAATTGAAAGAAAAAAAAATCTGAAAGGTTTCAGATTTTAATTACGTCCAAAGGGGCGTTTATTTAACATTTTGTGTGTTAC
The DNA here is from genome assembly GCA_000611955.2 of Stegodyphus mimosarum. NCBI lineage: Eukaryota > Metazoa > Arthropoda > Arachnida > Araneae > Eresidae > Stegodyphus > Stegodyphus mimosarum. Next base: position 29,988 of record KK119713.1, read on the forward strand.
CTTTATTTATTAAATACCATGTTCTTCGCACTTAAACCATAAAATTGATTTCAAGAGCAATATCGCAAACTAATTTTAAATTGAGCATATCTTTAGAAATTTCGGTACACACTCTCACGCGCTGGAGATAAAAATGTTTTTCTGTACAACGTTGGTATTGCTGGCTTTGAAATCTTTGAGTTTGTTAATGAAAAATTAGTCAAAGTTTTAGAGAATATTGTTACGAATTTCACATTTATTTAGCTATTTATTTATAATTGTAATTAAAATTCCTTTTTATTTTCCCGCGCAACGCAGACGATTTTTGAAGAGAAAGCTACGTCAAAAAAAAATAATAATAATAATAACCAACAGAGAAAGATAAGGACTAAATTGAAAAGTGATACGCCGTTTTTTTGTGAAACAACGCAAAACGCCAAACGAAAGTAATAGTCCTTCGGGACTAAATCCCTTTGGACTAAAAAGCGAGATATAAAACACAAAAGAAAATTATTTAGTTTAGCAATAATAGTTTTTATTTCCCATTTTTTAAATTTGACTATCTCTTGTTTCTGCTCCAAAAATAGAATTTATTTATGGTGGTCAGAAGTAGGATTCGAACCCCGCCCACGGGCTGGGCAATTAGTAACAACGATATTTATAGACTTGGTTTCTTTATTTAAATCTTGATCTGCGACTGGATATGAGCTGTTATAACGCAGATGGATTCTATAAGCAAACATGAAACAGAAAGACGCAATCCAAATAGTTATTAATGTAATATTATAAACAATTTTTGCTTTTAAAACAGAAAGGAAAGATAGCCAGATTAAAATAGGGAATAAAAAAGACTGTTGCCAAATTAAAGCTAATAAATTTCTTTTGTATTTTATAACTTACACACACACATATATATAGATAATGAAGAACTAATTCCAATTCAAAATGGCCTTTCATATACGAAAAGTCAAATACAAAAATAGGCTAATACAAACCACATGACTGTATGGATCAAAAAGGGGATGGTGAAAGAGGATGAAATGCCATAACCCCTTTTCTTTGCTTTATACGAGTGAGTGAGAAACGGTGGTTGAAAGTCGAGAACTGTGTCGAGAATGTCAAGAACTATTGCTTGGCAAACGTTTTTTTGCTCTTAAGAAGGACCTGTGTCTGCTCACTCACGAAATTGATAGAAATTTTCTCAAAATCTGGGCCAAACTACGATCGCTTCTTATCAAATCTTAATATAACAACCTCTCGTTAAAGCGATCATTTCAGTATAACAAGCGCGGTATAAGAAGTCTCCAGCTGATCAGGGCCCGTTATATGAATAGTTATAGTGACTACTCGTTAAAACGTCTTTTTTCTTTGATATGCAAGGGATTATAAGGAGTTTTGACTGTAGTTTCTTTTAATTCGACTGTTTTTACATACCCTTCTTCCTAGATGGCGCTAAGTGCCGTCTTGTTACAGTGTTTTATAAAGTGTGTTTACGTCGACTGAATTCTCGCCCGAGGATTCCGCTTCTCAAAATACGTGGCGCAGTGATTCACTTTTCTTGTTCTACTTGTTTTTGTTCTGTCTTTTTCTTCCTTTTCTCCCGAATCAGCATCAAAATAGGGGTAAATTTTGACGCTTATTAAATTTTAAGTGGGTTCTCCTCTCCTGCGAGACTGATGTTTTTAATACTTATTTAGTTATAAAACGTTTTTAATATTCCTTTATTTCAGTTTTTACAGGAAAATAATTTTATCTGTTCCCTAGATCCCTTTTATTTCTGTCTTACAAATGTAAATAAGATATGTACTGAAATAAAAGTTTAAAATCGAGTATTTTTTAAAGCGATTATAATGGTAAAAAGGCCTCATGCAAAATTTCTGCTGTTGGAGCGAGGGTAAGCAGTGATGCGGAAAGCTTCGGGTAAGGGGGTGCAGAATAATACCCTCTTGGTTAGTCCCGCCCCTTGTGCACTTCATCTTTCGATCGTTAGCAATTGACACTAAAGTCACATATTCGACACTGTCCCTTTACGCTCCCCGGGAGTATGATCCCCGTAAAAGAGCGGAAACGGAAACAAAACTGTTCCTCAGTCCTTTATGTACGCGTGTCTAGGGAGCGTCTTCGCAGTAAATTGAAGTTTTTTCTAGTGTCAGTACCAACCTAGAAATGTAAATTACATTCAGTGCTTAAAATGGAAATCCTCTCTTATAACAAACCGATAAGGATCGAATAGTTACGGGTTACATGAGAACACTACACCTCCTTCGAGGAATAAAATAAAATACATTTACGATTGAAAAGCCTTCAGAGATTAACTTTTACTGAATATGGCAAGACACACAAGGGTTATCATCCTAAGGGTAAGGATGCCTTTATGGAGAACTTTCTTAGGGAAATGTCTCATATTCACGCTATACACGCGGAAAGCCTCGAGAACCAACCAGGCAACCATCCTACTGTAGAAAAATGGTATAACACCAAGGTGCCTGGGTAAAAAACCCTACCCCATATAAGTAACCAGTTAAGCCTACCCCAGTTAAGTAATTGCGAATAATGTCAAGTGCATAACTTGAGAAAAAGATCATAATATATGGCATGTCTTACTATGAACAAGATGGACTAATTGTGTCTAATATATTATGGCGTGTCGACAATCAGAAAAAAAAGGGGAACAACCTGCAAAGACACTTACTACTAAGCCTATAAACAGATACAAGTGTGAGTCTCATGGTGCTTAAAGGTAGGTGAGATTTTAAGGGTTAAGTTACTAATTAAATTACATTCTCTTTACTATAATAAAAGCTAAAATCTATTAAAGCAGAGGAACACATATCACAGTTAGTCAAGATAATTACTGAGTATGGCCATAGGCCGTTTGCTATTGGCTACATCATTTATATCATAATCATAGACCCGTATAACTGGGTTGTTAATATTAGGTAGATTATCATTAAATTTCCGGGCTAGCCGGCTATAGAAGAAATTAAGCTTTTCAATTCGTAATTCTTCATGTATTTTTTGATTCCGAACATTCCATGGTGAGTTGGTGATTTGCCTTAACACACTATTTTGTGCAGATTGTAACTTTTTTCTTGAAGATTTACAAGAGTATGCCCAGACTGGGCAAGCAAAACGCAATATGGGACGCAGAACGGTTTTGTAAATGAGCAGCTTGTTGTCTATTGAAAGTAAACTGTGTCGAGAAATTAAGGGGTGAAGTGTAACTTTACAACTCGAAACTTTCTGATGATAGATGTAACGTGTAGGGCTCATGTAAGGTTTTCACTGAGGATCACCCCAAGATAAATGACTTGCTTGGCCCATGGGATTTCTTCTCCATAAAGCTGTAGTTTGCTGGGGAACTTAATCTTTTTAGTGAATAGGATTGCCTGTGTTTTGTCAACATTTGCTTTGATTTTCCATTTTTGGAGCCAAGACTCAAGCATGTTAATGTATACTTGTAACCGTTAAATAGCTGGGCGAAGAAATGTGTGAGAATTGCAGTGTCATCAGCATACATTGCAAGTGTTGTGTTGGGTGTAGTGGGAATGTCGTTCGAATACATGTTAAAAAGAGTGGGTCCAAGCAGACTCCCCTGGAGGACGCCTGGATGGGTCTACATGTTGGGTGTAGTGGAAATGTCGTTCAAGTACATGTTAAAAAGAGTGGGTCCAAGCAGACTCCCCTGGAGGACGCCTGGATGGGTCTACATGTGGAAAGTGTAATCAAAATATGAACGACAAAGTGGCTACCTGTTAGGTAGGATTTAATTATGTTTGTGATGTAACCTGGGAAGCCCAGGTTGTGTAGTTTGTATATGAGTGCAACTAGTCATATACGATCGAAAGCCTTTGCTATATCCAGAAAAAATCCTAAATAATTATGATGCTGCATTCCTTCGCTGATGAACTCTACTACGCTGTAAAGCTGATTGACTGTCGAATGTTTGCTCCTGAATCCAAACTGGTATGGAATTATAATATCATTTTGCTCCAGATGTTGATTGATGCGTTGAGGTATAACAGCTTCTGTGATCTTGCTGAGCGACGACAATAGGCTTATTGGGAGGTACGACTCATGCATGCAAACATCCTGCAACCATCCTGTTCACCTGGGATCGAACCCGGGTCGAATTCCGAATACTCAGCGATTGGCCACTGCTGGGACTAAATCTACGTGTGAAACTGTACCGAGAGTTTATTGAAAGCCATTTATTCTACATATCTTAAAGATGGCATAAATAAGTTAATTATTTCGTCAGTGTAATGAATGGCAGATGGCAGAAATAAGGCTGTTTCTGTTGCTACGTAATAACAGTAAGTAGAAGATACTACATGATATTGAAATGTCCTTTGGCGTCGTACATCTATACGAATTTATGATAATCCATAGTTTTTATTACTTATCATTTGCTAGGTTTGGATTTGTTCGTTGCATGAAAAGATACTCTTGTATTCATAAAAGCAAGTTTAAAATGAAAGTGTCCAACTCATGTCAAGTTTAAAATGAAAGTGAAACTTTTAATTATTTCACAAACTGAAGTTATTGTTTTGGATCGATAGCAGTATGGACAAGATCAGAAAGTTGTTTCTGTATTTATTTTGTTAGCTATAGAAACTCGGCTTTTTATAATATTTGCAAGTTTCTTATGTTAAACTAATCAGTTATTATGATTTTGATCTTTACTTTAACTTCATCTTTCCGTATCCTCACCAGAATGTGAATTACTAGTTTGCAGAGTATTTAAGCTGAGAGCTTTTGGATTTAGAGAGGCAGAGAGTTCCTGGAACCCTCGTAGTGTTTTAGAATTCTGCCAGCTCTAGCTAGATGTAATTATACTTACTATTAGATGTAATTATAATTATTATTATGGCATTGAAAGTGCTACATATACTTATAATGCCATTGATGATAAATATGACCTTTTGTCTTCCTAAGAAGCACACTTTCGTATTGACTGTAAAATATTATGCTTAACAACTTTGCTACAGAAGAATAATTTTTCTGAAATGCTGATCTTTCACTAAATTTTTTTGCTCCGCAAAATTCTCTGCTTCTTCAGCTCATTCGCCCACCAGCGGCCGAGAGGCTAAGTCCCTGAGCACTGGTAGGTCGTTCCAGGGTTCAAATCCCTGCGAACGAGCTGAATTCATGGGCATTTTCGTGGTTTTCCCTATGTCTAATGTGTATTCGAGACAGTTTCCCTTAGAAAGGCCCCGACGAAGGCATCATTTCCCTAAGGCTGATAGTCAAGTCTTTTGCCATAATCCGATAAACCAAACCAAACCATCTTTACCCCAGAATGACTGCCATTCAGACCGACAGTTTCGATGATGTATAGCTGGATGGTTGCTTTGATATAAAAACATGTCGGGCTTGTAAAATCTAAATTTTGATTAAGATTCGAATCCAGGTCTTCTCTGATGCAGGAGATCATGAGCTATTACGCTATTACGAGAGTCGACAGCTATCTTCTAATAATTTCTGTACGAAATGATAATTTGATAATAAACGTTGCTTACACGATTCGATTTTTAGCCCAGTATGACCGGATGTTCCCCCTTCACATTACAATGAGTGACTTTGAGACCGATGTTCCGTAGGGGGTCTAGGACTTTTCGCCGTCAAGATATATTTTCCTTTATATGATTGTATTATATCTTGCCGTATTATACTCGTATTAAGTTTATTTAGTTTGATAATTCTTTTTACCTTTTGTACACTTATTAAAGGTTGCTTATAATATATATAGTTCTTTACAAATATGCGATACAAAGAAATTACACGTAGTTAGTTAGAAAATCATGTCAGTAACAAAGAGAACTGGGACTAAACCCCTGATATAACATAAATTATATTATCGATTTTAAAATTATGCCGTATTATACTTACATGGTACAATATTTACATGATTCTTGAAATTTTAATCGCCCAGTTCAGAGAAATTACTTATGAAAGTAGGAAATTCACATTTTTATGAAATCTGAATTAAGCAGGAAATTGAAATTTTTATGAAATCTGAATTTAAAACGGAATTTGGAATCTTGTCAGAATGTTATTCTCTTAAAATTAATCCGTGATGCGTAACGATGCATTTGTATAAAATTGTACACAAAAACATTTTACATGAAATCTTTTTTAAATTAAATTAAATTATAAAACTAAACAGAATTATTAAACTAAATCAGCTTAATGTAATATGGTAAGATATAATACAGTCGTTTAAAGAAAAATATGTCTTGATGGCGAAATGTCCCGGCGGCGAAACGGCCACGGCGCATAGTCCCATTCCCGTTAAAAATGCCTTTTTGAGAATGTTTTCTTTTTCAGGAGTTCAATGATCTGAAGTCGTTTTCCACTATCAAAGAATCCTCTATCCTACGATTATCCATAAACTCTTTACGAAATTTTCCTCCTGCCATCATAAAATACATTCTGCTATTAGAAATTTCCACAAATAACCTTATCATTAATAAACAGTTATATGTAAACAGCAGACAAGTAGTTCCATGCAGTGCTGGTAAAGAGGGCTCACCTATCCATAAAGATTTAAAATTACTCGAGTTCCGCGGTAAGTCTAGTTTTTGATTGCGTCTTGAATCAGGGCAACTCTTGGAAGACGAGGAAGCTATCGTTGCACTATTGAAGCCAGCAGCCAAACTTCTAATAATTGGGAAATGTAAACCACATATGAAAGATTGATTCAGTTCAGATTAGTTTGGTTTATTTCATTACGGCAAAGCACTCGAGAGCTATCTGCCTAAGAGGATGGATGCCTTCGTAGAGGACTTTCTAAGGGAATCTGGCTCGTATACTCGTTATACATGGGGAAAACCTCGAAAACACCCATGCAGCCAGCCCACTTGTAAGATTCGAACCTCAGTATGAAACAATAGAATTTATTTAAAAATAGGACTTCAAAAGTTTAATATTTTCTGAATACCTGAGTCACATAGCAGCTATAAATCTGTAAAATAATGCCACAAGACTCCTAAATGATATTCATTTCACAGACATATGGAATTTTCTTGATAATTATCGCGAATATTGAGCCATTTCAGAAAAAGGAAACTGTTTACCGATGGAATACTGAATATTACATAGAAAAAAACATTTTTTTTATTAAGCATGAATGGCATTGTTCCCATACCTTTTGCAATTAAAAAAAGAAAGAAAAAAGGAGGAAGGAAAAAAAAAGAAGAAAGAGAAAAAGAGGAGGGGAAAGAAAGAAAGAGGTCAGTGGTAGTGCTCTGGGGTGAAATTTCCACATCATGGGTGTAGAATTGAAAAAATGCGTTGAGGCTGCAGAAACGAAACGAAACTGAAAGAAAAGCTTATATGAATATTGTATGAACAAGCATGCATTACGCATTCTTTGTATTCGAACAGTTCTTATTCCTAGCCTTGCTTACAGACGGATTGATAAAATGATGTTATGACGTTGTTAAAATTCGTGCATAACAGCATGTCACTTTTCTGAGTTCCAATACTTGTTTCGAGGAGCAGACAAAAGATATTAAATTCTTGTCGTTGTCTTGAACTCCGAAATCTTTGATATTGTTATCGTAATTGCTTTAATACTGAAGTCGTGTAAAAGAAAATTAATTAAGAAAAACCTAGTTATTCTGGTATAATGAATTCGTGAAATAACTAATCCTGTTACACTTTGCAGCTCCAATTATTAAATTAATAGCACGAATGTCTTGTAAAGGCAAGTGCCATAGTTACTAATCTCCTGGCATTTGAAAATAATTCATGGCATTATTTTTCACTTATTTTATCATAGGCTATGTAGGCATCATAAATAAATAATAATAAATTTTTGGTCCGGAAATAGCACATTTTATTTTGAAGACATTATTGAGAGGCTGGCATTGATTCAGCAATCAAGAACAGTTTTTAGTCGTATATTTGTTAGTTTACGTTGTTCTTATTTCGTACGCTTTACAGTCAGGATTCAGGAGTAATTTAATTGCCTGAAAGGATTTTAAAAGATGCAATATTTATATGCATTATCTTTCTTTCCCTCAACAGTTCATTTTTCAAGTAAAAAATTTTGATAGCGCATATTTTTTTATTAATAATTCACTGAAAAAATTTAATAATTTGCTAAAGAAGTTGCCTTAGTGAAGATTAAAAAGAATTTGTTCCTATTTTTAAAAAAGCAAATGAAAATTAAAATGGTAAAAAACCTAAAAAAATTGTTAAAAAACTTGCTTTCAAGGAAATCCGTTTATTGTTATTATTAATAAATGAATATACAGGGATTTTAGAAAATTTTCTATAATACAAGTTAAATGAAAGTTGTACATTAATTTTAAATTACTTTTACTTATATTACAAAACTATATCGTGTTTAAGTATAATATTGGTCACTTTATTATCATGAACTGGAAATAAATTAAAGGTTTTATTATATCTAATATTATTTTTTGAGTATTTTTTAACACAGATAAAGGGAAGATAATAAGAAAAAAAAAAGAGAGAGAGTGACAGAGAAAAGCTGTTTTTCAGATTAACTGTAAAATAATGGGAGTTTAACAAAAGCAATACTTCAACATTTGCAGGTCATTTTGTTAGACGATAATCAGATTTTAAATCTGTAAGATTTGATGAACAACAACTGAATGATGAGACTGCTTTAATTGACCGATAAACAGATGAAATTTTACCAAATATAAATATCCTATAAACTTCAATTTAAAATTCTCTAACTAAAGAATGTTGTTTCTATTTGACAAACGAAAATGAATTCTTAGATTTAAATGGCTATTAATTGCCGAATAAAAAATCAATATAAACATATTATATTTCTACAGAAATATATTTTTATAGGAAGATACCAGTTGAGAATACAAATTAAGGATTCCAGGCTACCTGTTAGGGAATGGAAGTAAGTTTTATTAATAAATATATTAACTTAAGTAGCAATATAGGTATTTTGGTGTCAAAAAATATTTCAATCATCTATTGAAATCAATACATATATAGAAAACTGTTACCTAAATTCCTTCATTTGTCAAATATTTTCGCTTTAGATAAAAGGTACAGATAGAAACATAAAACCTTATGATAAAATTCCAGTTGTCCTTCTCTTAAAATGTGTACTAAATACATACTAATTACAAAAGCTACAAATATTTATGAAGGTGATCATAAAAACTTTTTGTCCGGTAAGATTTTATCTGTTACGAATTCAAATGCGATTCGTCCGTTCAGTCCGCTATTAAAAATGAATCAGACATCTTAGTCTTTTTTTTTTTTTTTTTTTTTTTTTTAGATCTAATTATTCACAATAAATCTGGAATTAGCATTACTATATCATTAAAAACCTTTTCGTTTGCTTACAGAATGTTTATGATACAGTAGTGAGAATCAGTGCGACATCATGTCGTCACGATGTGTTGTGGTTTTAAAAATTAAAGTCGCGTACTAAACAGTTTGGGAAGACTAGATCTGCATATTTCTGCTATACAAATGGCAAAAATCAGTAGGTGAGACTGTTAAGACTTTCATCTCTTGAAAATTTCATTAAAAACTGAATATATCTATGTATTTTCTTTTAAAATTTAGTGCTTAAGTATTATGGCAACCACCTTAGTAGAAATCGCCAAATTTTCAGAAATCTCCAAACTCGGACAACCATACACATTACAGCTCTTTCTGTAACCATATACATTCTATAAAATACAGACAGAAAATTCACCCATTCACATTTTTCTTCGGAAAAAAACTGCCAAACTGTGCCAAGATTTTAGCGCACTAATACTTAAGTACCTAAAATTTAATTTGGAAAAGGCTTAGCAACCAGGGCAGGCGCAGAGCCGGTACAATCGGTTCGCAGC
>KK119713.1:39906-61535 GCA_000611955.2 Stegodyphus mimosarum
GGGGGGCAAAGTTTTTAGAATTTAGAGAAATATCGAGGAGCAAAATTTAGGAATGGCAAAACTTTTAGAATTTAGGGGAGGAACTGAGAAGCAGAATTCAGGAGAGGGGCAAAATGTTTAGAATTTAAGCAGGCACAGGGCAGTAGAATTTACGACCCGCAAAGACTGCAATGGGCGACAAAATGTCTAGAACTGTAGGCAATATATGCAAAATCAAAAATACCTGGCTTTGAAAGAAACTTTTTCTATGCAAATAATATCCGCGGATAATCTGAGATTTTTAGAAATTGTGCTTTGATTGCTTGATGTTCAGTGTTATGCTTGTAGATAAGAAGCAATCTCTTAACAATAAAGTGAAAAGGAAAGAAACCTAAGTCCTGGCTTTAGATAGCCTGCCTAATGAGAGCAACAGCAGGGGGCTTAACATGGCATGTCCTTAAAGCTCTAAACTTGAACTTTTGTCTCAACTTTAGCTCAGCTTGCCATAAAATGAGCGCTAAATCTGTCGCCTGTTGAGTGCATTCATGAAAAAATTTGCGGTGTCATTTTATGCGATTACCCGCCGAACGAAACGCTCAGAATACTAAGTGTCTAGAGTACTTGCTCACAGTGTGGTATCTTACCTATATCTCAACTTTATAAATCACAGGAATGAAAGCTTTACTGTTCTGCTGTCTAGTTTTCGATAAATATAAAGGATCTCTTAAATTAAAGAATCAGCATATTTTTAAGAAACATTTCTGGCTCGTATGTTTTTAGTGAAGAGCTTCTTGGTATAAATAGTCCTCCATTTGAAGATGGTTGTGTCAACAAGAAAAGAAGAAGCTTTCCGAGTTTACAGTGGGGATGAAGAGGAAGCAGGCAAACTGACATGCTACTTGGCAGCATCTTTTTCTTTTGGGGCAGTGATAAAATAAATGCATACGTTTATTTATCTCATACAGTTTGCAGTTCTCGGCATTATTTGCATCAATTTTAAAGAATTAATTCTTTAACTATATTCATTTTAAATATTTTCAGACTCGTAGCATTTCATTGACGAATATATGCTCCCCTTTGACAATAGCATATATTCTTAGACAGTTTCCATCGCATTTTATGCTTCGATCATTTATATCTTTTCTTAATGATGCCTTTGGAGTATTCAGTCTTGGCAATGATGAATTTGTTTAGGCACTTGAATTAATTCTACTTTGAAATTTAAAATTTGAAAAGTGATACTTAATTGATTATTTTAGATTTGACAATATTATTTTCATTCTTGTTTTAATTTTAATGTTTATTTTATCATTTTTTTTTTACTTAATTTCTCTTCCAGAGCAAGAGAAAGCTGATGAGGAAATTTCCACACATTTAAAAAAAAAAATATTTGAAATTCTATAGCAAATTTAAGCGAGCAATGTACATCCCCAAACCATAAACAGTTGCAAAAACTGTACTATGACACCAGTTCGTCCAAAGTAAGGCACTAAAAAACAATAAAAAATAAAATTAAAAACAAAAGTAAAAATTAATGAAGGTGAAGAATAACGACTGGAATAGTATGTCTTCTTCTAGAGCTGTATATTTATCTTAATCAATTTGTCGCGATTTCAGTTTAATTTACTCCTTACAGCAGTTTCTTATGGCAGAATAATTTGTCCAAATTTAAATAAACTGAAGGAATTTAAGTTAATATCTAAACTGGCAAGGTAAATCACCATGTGTGATGACCGCGTCCTATAGAATTTCGCAGTAACGATTGGTGATCGACAACCATTGCCAAAATTTCCGCTAACGGTCGATGGGATAATACGTAAGTATCTTAAAATGTGATGATGATAAAATTTGTATTACTGATATATAAATAATTCAGATTATTATGACAAGCGCGAATATTTTATATTTTTTGAACACTTGAGATAAACTACTTGCGGTTCCATTTGGTTAAGGTTAGGTTAGGTTATTCAATTATGGCAAAGCACACGAGGGCTATCTGCCTAAGGGGAGGGATGCCTTCGTGGAGGACTTTCTAAGGGAAACTGGCTCGTATACACGTTACACATGGGGAAAACCACGAAAACACCCATGCAGCCAGCCCGTTCGCGGGATTCGAACCTCGGACCGAACTACCAGTGTTCAGCGTCTTTACCGCTCAGCCGCGGGTGGGCCTCCATTTGGTTAAAATTATATGTTAGCGCGACATGATCAATATATTGTTATCTGTAGGCAAACTGGAAAATTTTAGACTTAAAATGCGTTATTTAAAGCTGTGTTACTATTACTGGAAATTTTTAATGTACGCACTTTTATTACTAATTTTTAAAGTACATTTCAAAAATTTATATTACGTTCTGTTCTTAATAAAACATTTGAGCAATTTATAGATGATTAGATTTTACGTTTTTATTTAGATTTCAGTAATTTATTATTTCCCTTCAATCCTTTTAATTTCTATTTAAAACGTTATGAGTATTTTCCCTACCTTTATCCCGAAAATAATGGCAAGGGTTCATTAAAAAGAAAGGAGGGAAGGGGGGAAAGAAACCTAATGCTTCTTATCTTTTTAATTTTGATGGAAAGGATTCTGATGCACGTGCGATAAATATAGTATTATAGCTATACAAAATTAAACGCCTCCGCTAGGAGATAGTCAACAATGGATGCAAAAACATTGTAAATAGCTCTCTGTTAGTGCTTTAATTCAAGGAAGCAAATAAAAATATACATCGCATCTTTCATATGCTATTAGGCTGGCATTTAATCGCATGCAAAATAAAAGGCACATTTTAATGTCTTTATACGTAATACCCATTACTCACAAAACAGAAATTTCCGAAACAGGATGCAGAGGCATTTCTGCGCTTCAAGTAACTCCGCTTATGTTAACTTCTATTTTCTTATAATAACCGTTGATATTTAACAGCAAGTTTTGGGTCGAAAGAATTTTTTCACCCGACAATCATCTCCGAAGAAGCATCACCGCTTTTCCCCAAGTGATTCTTTTCCCCTGCTAATTGCAGCTGTCATCACTCGGACGACAGTATCACGTGTGAAGCGTAACAGAATTCATCCCTCGAAAGTGCAGTAAATATTTCGCCTTATAGTGTTTGAAAATATAAACAGAACTTTCATTCACTGTCTTCACGGTACTTGAAAAAGTAAACGGAGTTTTCCCCCTACCTCTCGTTAAAAGAATATTGATATAATAAATGCTTGACGAATGGTTGCTGAATATGCAAAGTCTGACTGCATATCAGACTTTTTTTTTAATTTATTAGCCCAAAGACAGTTAGCCCAGAATGGCTATTAATTTCGTTTTGGCATTTTGCGTTGATTAACTTTTCAGACTGTTGCCACCAAATATTACAGCCCTGTATTATACTTAATTAAATTAAATAATGAAGAATCTGCATAATGTATGTATGTATGTTTCTCGCACTGTGATAAAATAGCGGTAACTAGAGCATCAAATTTTGAATAACGTAATCCTCTACCTAATATGGGCATCTAGAAGCCCTAATTTGGAATTTGGAATTTGTTTTATTATCTATTTCATATTTTGTCAGATGTTAAAGAAATTTTGATAAACAAATTCAACGATTTCAAAGCAAGGAATGGCAACACTGTACGGGGGAAAAAATTATCTCCAGCGTGCGAGACTGTGTGTCAAAGATATACTCATTTAAAAATTATTTTGCGATATTGCTGCTGAATTGAATTTTATGGTTTAAGTGCGAAGACCATGATATTTAATAAATAAAAGTAACACACAAAGCGTTAAAAAAACAACCCTTTAGGCCTTTCAGATTCAACCTTTTCAGATTTTATATTAATTAAATTAATATAAAATCTGAAAGTTTTGAGATTTTTTTTTTAACTCTGCTTTCGTAGTGTTTGTCATTTATCATCCGCACAAATATCAAATTAAAAAAAAAAAGATTGAAATGATATAATGATATACTGTTGAGATCCACGCCTGTTAAGTAAGCTAAGTTACAACTTAAAAAATGAGCCGTTTCGTTCGCATAGACTAAACACGAAATTACGATATCAGTGATAGAATGCAACAGACGTTTTATTCACTGTCACTTGAAAATGTAAACAGAAATTTATTCACTATCTTCACGGCACTTTAAAAGGTAACTGAGTTTCCCCCCCTTTTTTTTCTTTCTCTTTCGTTAAAAGATTAAAAGAATATTGATGCAATGAACGCGTAACGGATGGTAGTAAAAAGCAAGGTTTAAAACAACGTATTAGATTCCACCCCTCCCCTTTTTTTAACTCTTCTTTACCGAGCTAATAAGCTGTGCTTTGATATCGTATGCCATTTATCATTTACACGAATTTTAATTTATTAAGCTAAAGTAAAAACTAAGATAATTAAATTAAGATATTTGATGAGATCGACGCTTGTTAGGTAAGCTAAGTTTACAAAAGAAGCGGTACAACTCGCATAGATTAAACTTGAAATTGTAATATCAGTAACAGGAATATGACAGAACTTTTATTCACTATCGCGTGAAAATCTAAACAGATGTTTTATTCACTGTCTTCACAGTACTTAAAAATGTAAAGGAGTTTTCTTTTTCCTCTCTCTCGTTAAAAGAATATTGCTGTTAGGAACACATAACGGATGGTAGCTCAATAGATAAGATCTAAAGTTTACTTATTAAACATTCTCTCTCTCTCTCTTTTTTCTTAATTCTACTTTACCGAGCTAATAATAAGCTGCACTTTGTTTGTGTATGTCATTTATTGTTCGCACCAGTGTCAAATTACCAAAATGAAGGTTAAGTGAAATTAAGCTATGTGATGAGATGTACGCGTTTTAGGTAAGCTAAATTACTATTTAGAAACGAAGTGCAATTCGCATAGAATAAAAACACGAAAATACGTAATATTAGTAACAAAAAACTCGTTATGCTCTAACATTAATGCTTTTATGTTTACAGAAACCTATCAAAGATATTTTATAACTCAACTAAACTCTCTCAATATTCGGGTTTCACAAGTATTTAAAAGCTTGCATTTTGTTTACAGTCACGGAGTCAAATTGTTTAAATAATCACAAAATTTATTCACAGGCAGACGCAGGGTCAGATCTTGTCACGCAAGTTCAGGTAGCTGCCAAACTTTCTTTTTAGTTGTGCTACTCATCTTGCATTGACAGATACATCTTCTAAAATCCTCGTTATATAGGGTGGCCTAAAAGTTGCTTTAAAGAAAGAAGTTTTCCTTGGAAGAAAAACAGATCAATATATAATTATAGATTTTAATATTAAAACTGGTGTTAAAAGTTTCAAATAGTTTTATGTATTGGTTTTTTTTACTTATTTAATCCATAATCTTTATCTAAGTTAAGTTTTCCCCATGTGTAACGAGAAAGCGAGCCAGTTTCCCTTAGAATGTCCTCCACGAAGAAATCCCTCCTTTTAAGCAGAGAGCCCTCGTGACTCTGCCTTTTCAAATAACATCCTAACATATCCACCAAATTTAACGCCATGCCGATTTCCAGTTTAGGGAATGATAAAGAAAATTATCTTTAAAGAAAAAAATCAAAAAGTATTGAATAAAGTAACAATATGTACTGAAAGAATAAAACTACGGCACAGTCTGAGAGCTTGAAAAATAGTCACAAAAATTCGGAAGAAAATTTGTCCTTCAGTTTCATTTAGATGCAAGAGGGAAGAAGACACTTCGCAAATTCAGTTTAGCAAACGTTTTGTTAATTCCATTTGTAATGTTTTACTGTTAAAATTTTGGTCACTATTTTGCTATTATTTACTCAGTCTTTGAAAATATACGTCTGAGTTTTGATCTACCTAGCATATAAGTACTTTTGGGCACAGCCGAGAGAGTAAACGCTGAAAAAAGACTGAACTTAATAGTTAATATAAAATTGCGTTAATGCATATATCCTCGTATTTAGCAAATATTTATTACATATTTAGCAAATTAGATATTACCAGAGTATGCTGTCTTAACGTTACCACGGTAATTATCATGGTTTAGTTATTGAAGACATACCTGCTGCAAAAAAATATGGAAAACTATCTTAAGATATGAGTAAAAAATTGTTTATCGAAGATTGTGGACAAAAGCATAACCAAAATCATGTAATAAAATTTTGAAATCTGACAAGATATGTAAAGTTGCATCTTTTCGCAAAATCTAACAGCAAGTAATTATTTTCAAAAAATTCGGTTTTAGCTTGAGAAGAAATGTACTAAATGTAGCAAATTCAGCTTTCAATAACATTCTTAAAAGTAAATATATTAATGGTTTTATTTGCTATTATTTGTAACTTAGGAAATTAATTTTGAATAACTTTAAGAAACCGAATTTTTTTTTCTATTAAGATTTCTATAATAAATTAAATTTATTTATGTAAAATTAATTTTTATGTAAAACAATCTATGGGAATAATTGATTTATTTTATGTAAGGTATTTCTCCCTTTTTAGAGCTTGCTTTCATGATATAAGTCAGAAGTGCATCCAATGGCAGTAAAGAGATCTAACTTCCGAATCCCGGCGAAAGCACTGCATATTTTTTATATTTTTTTGCTTTAACAAGCCAAATGATTTTACAACTGCACTTTAATTAAAAATTGTCGACTACTTCACCACACCGAAACTTCACGACTGCGTCCCAGCCTTCCCAGTAATCTTTAAGTTGGGGAGAATGTAAGGCATTTTCCTCCCTCCTTACCGCATGCCTTCGAGGTGTAATTGAAATCACGGCCGGCTAGCAATCGGAAGTCCAATGTACACACTTCTGGAGATATAGCATCCTAGGGATCAAGTATCTCTATGTGCAAACTCTGGCTTTTGAAAGACAGAGTTTGCTCCTAATACATGACATGATGAAAGGAAATTTATACAGTAATATAAGGTTCGTTTCTATGTATTGGGTGTAAAACGCAACTCTTCTTAATTTGGTGGAATTTGTCTATGAAAATATGGGAATATTTTAATGAAATTTTTGCTTAAAATATGAAATTATTGTGAAAAATTCCCTCAAACTGGATGTAAAATTATTCAAGGAAATCATTCACTCTTTGCGATAATAAACAACAGTATGCACATCTAAAGCAAAATCCATTCAAATTTATCAGCCAATCAAAAAGTGGATTATCTGATGCCGATTATGATTCTCAGTGCTTGTATTATATGAGGGAAGATTAATTTTTTTCGTGTTAATAATCCTAAACAAATGGAGCTGGGTATTTTTGCTTGTAAGTCAGATCTCAAAGGAAATGAAAAAGTGTTCATTATGTGAGTCAAATAAAAAGATATTTAAGTTTTTCTGGATCTAAGAGCGATTGCTAAGGAGAAAGTATTTTCTCTGAACATTCATTCTAGCTGAAAAAGTTAACAAAAATGTAGTTAGTTAGAACTCTAGTTAATTGCTTAATCCAATCACATTAAGAACTTCTGTAATTGTAGCTTCTCAGTTTGATACTTTTAATGTTTGAAAATATCTTCCAATTTTTAGTGATTTTTTTCCAACTTTTCAGTCCTTCTGCTAGTGCGATTGTGTATACAAGCTTTTTGAAAAGAAAATATTAGTTTTTTTTATAATTTTAATTTTAGTTTGATTAATTGATTTATGCTGATAATTTTGTTACAGATTTGCAAGATCAAGTTTCTGCAAAAAAGTTTTTTTTTTTTTTTTTTTTAACAGATTTACTTCTAATTATAACTAAGAAATAAAAATTAAATTGCTAAGTGGTTTAAAATACCAATTATAAATTATAACAGGTATGTTTTTAAATTATTAAGCCTAATTTATTTAAATTTTTGACTAGGATGAAAAAATATCTCTAATTAAAGGATTTGGTAGACCTTGATATGGGGGATACATAATACTTTTTTAAGAAACTGAAGTTCATTCAAACATTACTAACATATTTCCGATTAAATGCTAAGTGGTTTAAAATACCAATTATAAATTATAACAGGTATGTTTTTAAATTATTAAGCCTAATTTATTTAAATTTTTGACTAGGATGAAAAAATATCTCTAATTAAAGGATTTGGTAGACCTTGATATGGGGGATACATAATACTTTTTTAAGAAACTGAAGTTCATTCAAACATTACTAACATATTTCCGATTAAAAATTATCACGCTTTGTCAGGAAAAGCTCCATAATAATTATATCGAGAATTTTTTTTAAAATGTTAATCTGCAGCAGAGAAAAAAATTAAAAACTGTGAAAAGGGAAAAAACATCCTTAATGTCTTTAAATTTTGAACTTTTATTATACTATGTAAATCGCTGTACGTTGTGCTATAGTTATATAAGAATTATTCGCAATAAAGATTGTAACGAGTCTTTAACTAATATTAAAATTAAACTGAGTAATCTTAGTGCTCACTAAAATTTTAATCAAATCTGACTAGGCTCCAATAGCTTAGCTAAAGGGAGGTGGAGGAAGCAGTCTGCGTGTGGCGGTACGTTTTTGGGGCGACATTTTTCATGTGAAACATATTTTAGGGATTAGGCATATAGATCTTTGGAGCAAAAAGACTACTTAAGATTTATTAACATGTAGAAAATTTCGCTGCGGTTATCTGTGTAGTCTTCGATGAGGATTAAAATTTTCCGCGAAGGGTTTAAAAAAATAAAAACTGGTTCATATTTCCGTTATGAAAGGTGCCTGTATTCACGTCATGGATACGTGAATACGACGTGCTCTATACGCATCGTAAACTACATAAGGTAACGAGCTCGTTGTTTGTGAGTTGACTCCAACTACCAGTATTCAGCCATCTTTTCCGCTCGATCATTGGCAAGGTAAAAAAAATCATCAGATGCCGAATTTGATACGAAACTGAATTGGAGAGAGAATTTTTTTACATAGGTGTTCAAAGAAATTACAGCGAGACTTCAAATCTTCACTTTCTTTCTATGCCTTCTTTATCAAAACTTTTAAGTGGAAAATGACAATTGACTACTATTATGATCTTAATGAAATAAATAAGGAAGAGATCCTCACAAAGAGAGAAATACTTCAGATTTATTTCTACTACTGCTTACGAAGACGAACCCCGAGAAGTAGAGATCAGTCGTTTTGAACTTTTGCATTTTAATCTAAAATATAGTCACCAAAATGAAATTCAAAATATTGCTATTTTTCTCCAAGTTTTCTTCACAATGGCTCTACGTATTACGTGTTATGAGAGAAAATTTCCTATATAAAAATGGCTAAGAAGTACTTAAGACCTAAAAATGAGTACCTTGTATTTAATAAATACGGTATTGTCTGAAGAAGAGCAATTGCAATGATGAAAAAACTTCTAAAGTATCATTGACGTTTGTGCTAACAGAAAAACATGCAAAATAACACTTTAAAATGTGCAATTAACATTTTATTATAAAAATTAAAACACAGCTTTTATTTATGTGGTTTTGACATATTATTGATCTGATGGTGAATTAATGAATATAAACGATGTTTGATCCATTTTGATGATCCGAAATGATTGACCCATTCTGGTGTGCCTTGAGAGAGGCGGCAAATAGACTGCCCCAGGCGACGAAAGCTCTAAGTTACTGCTGGTCTCAACTCATTTAACTTACATTTATAACTGTGACTGACAGTAAGAAAATTTAATTTTCAAGTATTTTATTACTCATTCGCAGTTTTTGTTCGACGCTAATATTTTGATCTGAATTACAGCTAGGCTTATTTTTATTTTTATTTTTTTGGTATACACAATATTTTCCCGTAGTGTTAAAATGCATTTCAACCTTCCATTAGTATGGTTTTGAACGTTGTATGGTAATATTCAGACTTATTTACCATTTTCAGATGCTGATTTTTACCAAATGTAGTGTATTAGTACATGTTTTGACTATGGCAGAAAGAGGAATAATGAACATTTTTTAGTATGATATCTGTAAACGGACGCTTTTTTATACCATCCTCTAAAGATCGAGTTATAAGATGTCCATTGATGGCTGAATATGTGTATGTTATTCATATTCTTGAAAAATTTCATCAGAAACATAAGTTTCACCCATTCCAGAATCACATATATCTACTTTTGGTACGATGTGCATGTGTAGCGTATAAATGAAATACCTAAATCAGAGAAACAAAAATCATGAAATTTAATTAGTAAGATACGAATACTAATATTATTTTTAAACGATCAATATTTATCAGCTGAAATGCTTTTCAGATTCTAATAATTTTCCTTGAAACATAAGCTGAAATTATTTTTCAGAGACTTATTAAATAAAAGAACGTTTTAACTTCAAACAAACACAATCGTTAAACCAGAAATGAGCAATCTTAAGTAGCTCTGGAGCCAAATTATGATCCTCTCGTTGACAATTTAACCTCAGAACTACTTAAGTAACATTCTGAAGCTACTAAGAATATTTTTAGAATACAAAATAATGGCAAAATATTATTGACGAAAATTTAAAAGCAGAATAAGTAATTTAGTTTATAAATTATTTGAAATGATAATTTTATTAATTAAATTAATAAAATCGAAAAAGAATTATATTAAACTTCACGCTATTTTAAAATTATGTGCCATTTTGCTCTAGGGTAACTTCAAGTCAAGTCATAGTACTTCGCGGTCCACGATTATCCATGATTGCTATAAATCTGGCTTTTATACCAGTGTCCAAAGAAACAGGACTTCCTTTTTCTTCTTTTCCTTTTTTTACAGACCGAGGTTAATGCTTATGTTTTCAGTTGTTTTTCAAATTAGTTCTTATAACTGATTCTATTTTAAAACTGCTTGTTTATTTAATATATTATCAAAGTAAAGAATGAAAAAAATAAAGGTGACAAAGCATAAAAAATAGCGATATTATGATCAATGACAGAGAGTGGCACGAAGCATGACCTTTGACTTGCCCCCCTTACCTTCATAAGTCACGTTAGTGAGTTGCTCCCTGATAAATAGCGACCCCTGCCGTCAACCTGATGAAACCGTCACTGGGGCGACAGCATGCCTTCTGACCGAAACGGCCCCTCACGGCAACATGCGCAATTACTAGAGTAATCTCAATACAAGCCTTGTCATCTGAGCTGACGTCTTGACACAAGCAACCCCACGGTCGTAGAATGTTGGACAAACATACTTGCCGCATGATATTCACCAAGATTTCTGAAACTGATCCGGGAGATCGAATCTTGACTTCTTAAAGAGACTTTGCGTGTCCGATAACATTTTGGTACGCCTGTCTAGATCTTAAAATGGCAGTTTTGGGGTATTTTTTAAGAAAATCGATTTTGAAGGAAATATTTCTGGAGGAAGTTTTTCTGGGAAGAATTATCTTCTCTGTAGAAGCAAACAATATATTTTTTAATATATATTGTTTAACCGTTATTTTTCATATTTCTTACAATATTACTAATAAAAATTGCAGAACCTGTTTAGACACTAAAATTGAGTCAAACGGGCAAACCATCAGATACTAGTTTTTGACTCATTCGAAATTTGATTTCTATTTACTAAGCCTAATAGTTAGCTATAAAGATGCCCACAATCAATTGTAACAGCCTATGCAACTGAATTAATTTTTTTCAGTACATTTCGAACATCTTTCACTGCGAAACATTCCTCCGAATACGAATTATCCAAGCTAATTTATGAGCAATTGCGTTAAAAAGTATGCTTGAAGAGTATTTTATATTAATTAACTAATTATTATGATTTAAATCTTCACTATAACGTCTCCTTTTCCATAGTTTCATTAGGATGCCAATTACTGACTATTTAAGTCGAGGGTTTTGAACGTTTTAGAGCTTTTGGTAGCGTCGCCTGCATTTATGTTATATGCCAAGCTCTTCCAATGAATAATATCGCCAGTCGACGTTAAAACGCGCCATTAAAAAATGTGAGCCAGCTTAAGTAGACACTTTGTATAGACTACGTTATCTTGTATACGCGGTGTTTTGATTTTAAGCACTAATTGCGGGATCTGTTTAAGTTCAAGATTAAATAAAAAGACTGTTTAAATATTTCTCAAATTTATCACAGTATTTTAAACAGAGCGATAATCACTTTCTAGTCTCATAGGGTCAAAAGTACTTTAATTTTTACACGCTGTGACCCTATAAGCTTTTCGCTTATTAGATTTTATACTTAATGACTTACTTCTGTATTAAAATGTAAGTCACTGTTCTCTTCCTTAGTCTTAATTATGCCGCAAAAATGCTTCATTCCATTAAATCGACCAGCGTAAAATTATCAGACAGGTTCGTCCAACTTTGAATTCCAGGTATTATGCAAATTTCTATCGGAGAAATGGAAAGAATTGGATATTTATTTTTGTCCCCCATCCATATTTTGAAATTAATGTGTAATGCTAATAAAATAGTTTTTACTAATGACTCAGTAAATAATCAGTTATTAATTATCTCGTTTTATTTTATTAAGTAAGGTAAGTGTTTAACACCAAATAAGAACAATTACTTATAAAATGCACTTTGTTAAATACGCGAATTGACTTTTAATGAGGTTCCACAGACCATGCAAAGGAAGTACCAAAGAGGAAAAGATTTCACATATACAACTGTGATGGCATGTTACAGCATATGTCTTTTAACTTATGTCTAACATATAAAGACATATGAACATATGTCTCATGCTATGTCGTTTCACACATTCCTGTTTGCGCTCGCAGCGCGCTTGTGTAAGAAATCTAACTACAGGGCTGTTTAGACGCCGCGCAACATTTCTGTCATTCATAAATATTAATAAAAATAGACTGTATTTCCCTTTGAAAAAGTATTTCTCAACTAATACTCTCTAACTTTCTAAATTTTTTAAATATTACTTGTACTGAAATTCTAGTTCGGCCGTCCATCGATTAAGGTGTGGCAAAATCTCGAAATAGAGTCACTCATTGCGAGTTTTGCCAACATTGTTATAAAAATAAAAAACGCAAAAATTACAGCTGTCTTTTCTTTGGCAAAATATTAGGATTTTGCTATTACATCTGTTTTGCGCCCTTGTCAGACCCAATGATACGACAGCATTATCTCCAGAAACGACTTTCATTTATGCATATTACGTATGTACACTGTGCCAAAAAAAAAAGCGAGGATAATTCTATATTTCCCGTTCTACTCAGACGATTGACAAGATTCAAGTTACGTTTTTCATGTCTCAAAAACGCGGCTTAGAATATGTATTAGATTTTTATATAGCATTGTTCTAATATAGGTATTTTGACACAAAATCGGACTTCTTATGAAATGACATGCCAGTTGTTTTTCCATATTTTGATTCTATGACTTAAATTATGCCAAACTGCTAAGTTTTGTAAAAATGGCAAGATTAGTTTAAAAAAAAAAGCTCTCAAAATTTTAGCTCCTCAATGTTAATTGAATTTGATATATATTTATTAATATATCTTTTCTATTAAACTTATTGATTCTTTCTTTCAGAATTCGAAATTTAGACTTAATCCAAAATATAATTCGCCCATTTTTTACGATTTATTTTTAAATATTTTTTTTATAAATTTTCGAAAACATTTTTATATTATAAGCTATAAAATTTTTATCATCACCTTAAAGTATACGTTTTTTTTATTCAAAATTTCCTAAGATATACGTGAATTTACATTTTGGCACGTTTTGAAATTTGGCGTATTAAATATAAGCGATAATAACGAAAATGCGGTTTATGCACTTTGTTAAAATTATTTGAAAGAATAAATGATAAACCTTTTTTCCTCTCGTGCATCAATGAAAAAAAAAGTTAAGTAACTAGGTTACTATAAATTAAGAATTCCGCCAAGTCAGTTATTCTTGCCGCAAACTGAAAAAGTGCGCAAAGATAAACTTTTAAATTTTTCCATAAATTTTTCTCTAAAAATTACAAAATTTAATATCTAGGCATAATTTGAGTCGTAGAATCGAAATACGGAAAAAAATATATAGTTATTTCAGAAAACGTCCGATTTTGTGTCAGAATATATATGTTAGAATAACTGCTATATATAGATCTAATATATATCCTAAGAAACTTGAAACATGAAAAAAGGCAATTTGAATTTCGTCAATCGGCCCAGTAGAACGGGAGATACAGGACTGTCCATATGTCCCATGTTTTCTTCCGCAGTTTACATTACGAATGCTCATTAATTTATATAAATATTAACATATTGCACACACATTAATGCATATTACATATGTATGAATGTAATACATGTTTAACCTGATCTTTAAAAGTACAGCAAAATTTTATTTTTTGATATTTTCCCTTCGTAATTTTACTTAGCGTAACTATATATGTTGGACTAGTAAAAAAGTCAAAAGGAAGATGTTATAAATGGAATGGTTAATGGAGGGTAGTACAAAACAGGAAACTGCGAAGGGAATAGTACTAAAATGAGAAAGAGGAAAGCCATGTCTGTACCCTTTAAGTCAAATAAAATTAGGCAAATTAATTTATTCATTTATTTTTTATTTTCAGTACATTTTTAATTGAAATAGGAATCGATTGTGTGTTTAGAAATATTAAATACAGTTTCATTGTTCAATTTGATCTCAAATAGTGTTTTGTGCTTTTCATTTATTTTTTTTATGAAAATGGGAGCAATTTGAGGCAAAATATTCTTTGCTGAAAGTTTTGGCAAAGTAAAAGTGGGTTTTGTGATTTGCGTTAAAGAGACTGTAAGATCTAATTATTATTATTCATTCTTTCATAGTTTTAATAGTTTGTGCTCACTTATGCATCATTACTTATTTTTATTCATTTACATTATTATTTACTAGATTTTCTTCCTTAAAGACATTTTGCGACGCTTAGCCGTAAGAATTGAGCAGCATAAAATCAGCCAAAAACATACTAAAATGCGAAAAACATATTAACCAGAAAAGTTAACAGATTTTTAAAGTGTAAGAAAATAAAGATTTTGGTTAAATAACACAGCATATCGCTTAAAAAAAATAAAAAAAGGATGAAAAGAAAAGGGCGAAAAATTAAATATTAAGAAAAATCATCACAAAATTGAATAAAATTTCAAGAAGATATTAAAAAGCAATTAGTTCTGTTAGATGATGTATTTTATTTTATTCCTCTTCTCGACTGTATAAATGAAAAATGCAAGGAAATAATTTAGATACCTTCAAAATTATTGTTTCGCCTGAAAAATTTACTTTGTTGCCCATCTCAACGGGTACTCAGATATATAATCTTAAAATGTAAGTTTTTCTGGTGAATAAAGTTTGAAGCAAGAATGTATGAGAATCAAACCTCTTTTTTTTTTTCCTTTTTCTTTTAACCACTTGGCTAAAATTTCGCTTCATGAAATTAGAACCTAACAGTAACCATTCAATTTTTTTTTAGAAGTGAACTTCGGTGTCATCGTCAGAAGGTGTGAAGATCCCTATGATGTCTGAGGGGAGAAGATAACATTTTTCTTGCAGATGGCTTTAGGAAGTCATAAAATCCCTTGCGCAGTTGGCATGTCCCCCCCCCTTTCTTGCATACGTGGATAATGCCAGCGACCACCAAAGTGCTTAATTTTACCATCAGATTAAATTACCAATGTGGTATACAAATCAAAATGTTATACTTTCCGTTTATATGAGCAAAATTACTTTTAGCGGTAAAAGTAGCTAATCTTCAGTGCAATATGGTATGCTTTGATTGTTTATTTCATTTGATAATGTAAGCCTCACGAGGATTATCGTTAGTATCATATAATTTATTATAAGGCTTTCAGAAGCTGCAAGTTTAAATGATTTATCACATTTTCTGTGTTGTTTATACTAACATTTTCATTTCTTGTGAGAGTAGGTGGAGCTAATAAATCAACGTTGAAATAACGCCGAAGTAGTTACTATTGGCTTTTAATGGTACTGCAGCCAGTTATGTTGATTTCAAATGTTACAGTAGAATGTATACGCGCATGTTAATTTTTTAAAGAATTTTATAAATCTTAAGTTTATTAATTTAAATTACAATAGTTGCAAATAAAAAAATAAAAGCCCTAAATTTAAAAACATGGCTGAATTTATAGAAGTCATTCTTAATAATCTGTCTGAAAAGGTACTTGGCAGACCTTCAATGAATCAGTTTTAGTAAGTAGTGGTTTGGTTTTACTTAATTATAGCAAAGCACTCGAGAGTTATCTTAAAAGAGGGATGCTTTCATAGAGGACTTTCTAAGGGAAAATGGATCATCTATACGTTACATATGGGGAAAACCACGAAAACACCCATGCAGCCAGCCGGTTCTTCGGGACTCAAACCCCGGACCGAACTACCAGTGTTTAGCGACTTTACCGCTCGGCCGCTGGTGGGCCTAGTAAATAGTGAGTTAGTGAGTGTGTAGAGTTCTGCGTGTAAAAATGTTTAACTCAATGTTCTTCAAACCTTACTAGACTGACAAGCGAGTTATTAGACTTGACTAAGTCTTAAGAAGGTTAAAATAACCTTTCTTATTTAACTTCCTTCTGAAATGAACGCAAGGCACCACCTGTGCTGCAAGACGAAACACCGTTACTTGCGGTTATTTAAAATAACCTAAAATGGAGTTAAGATAGTTTGAGACAGCACACAGATTAGTCTAAGTGATTAACGGCGAGTGCTTAAACATCGGAAGCAAAGTGGCTAAAGGCAGAATAAACTTCGGCAGAGCTGGCGATAGAAATTAATTAGGAGGCTTCCAGAAGCTCTAAAATATTCAAACGCTCTGCTTATAGATACACAACTAATTTACATTGTGGTGAGGAATACGGAAAGAAGAAGTTAAAGTAAAATTTCAAATTATAACAACTGGTAAATTAGCATAAAATCTCATAAGTAAGTGTTTTTAAAATTTCAAGCAAAATTTAACCCAAAATTTTATTTAACTTTGCTTTTGATTTTCATGAGAGATCTTCTTTTCATATTTTAAGGTATGATTTAGAATAATTTCGAAAACAGGGCGTAAAGTTAATTCTTAATTGTTCATTCGTATTCATAATTATTTATTTGTTCATTTATTTACATAGCTAGAGTATTTGCTACTTATTTATGTAATTAATTTGTAATTTTATTTGTATAACAGTATTAATAAACAGACATTTTACACTTCAACTTAAGTATATACAGGATGTTCCATAAATATTGGTACAAACTTTAAGGACAGATAGGGCACGGCAAAAGGATTGAGAATAGTATAGCAATCCATGACTGGCAACGTGATGGGAAAGTGGTGTCAGGATGGCAACA
The DNA here is from genome assembly GCA_000611955.2 of Stegodyphus mimosarum. Taxonomy (NCBI): domain Eukaryota; kingdom Metazoa; phylum Arthropoda; class Arachnida; order Araneae; family Eresidae; genus Stegodyphus; species Stegodyphus mimosarum. The sequence goes on from KK119713.1 coordinate 57,094, forward strand.
AGTGAGTCCCAACATACCTGTAGCGCCTTACCAGTCCCCAACCAAACCAGTCGTAACGTTGTGAGCAACACTGCCTAGCGGCGTACAATTACGTTTGCAGTCATAAGTTATTGTGCAATTCTCAATCTTTCTGAAATGTTCTTCCTGCCCTTGAAGTTTGTACCAATACTTATGGGATACCCTGTATACTTTTTAGCATATTCCTGAAGCCATGAACAGAATAAATGCATTATACTCCAAATTAAGCCGCCCAAACGGGATAGCTGTTAGTGACTCTGACTGCCGTATCAAAGAGCCCGGGTTCGAAGCCTGTAGAAGGCATGGATGTTTGTAAATGTGTATTTTCTGTGAGATGTGGGGGCGCTTTAAATATGCGACGAGCAGAAAAATAAAAAGAAGTTGATGGTAAAGGAAGAGGGGTGGGAGACCCTCAGATCCGTCCTTCCGGGTGCTCTCTCTCAAAATTGGGGGCGGAACTAAGCAATAGTTGGGCTGTCACCTATATGGTGCTCAAGGCTCTTTCCAAGCACACGCACATATGACTCCTTGCCACGATAAATGTCGTGGGTTTATGCTGACCTTCGTCAGACAAGTGTGACTGGTAACAACAACAACAACAAACTGACAATCACAAGCCCGTTAGCTTCTCTAACATGACCACTTTCACAAAAGAAAAATGTCCGAGCCTGTGGGTGATCATCTTAGAGAGAATTCCTGCATGTAGATTTATTTATTTCCTTAAAAATTAAAACAATAATTATATCATTCCTTTTTATTTGCGTTTTCGGTCCATTATGCAGAAAGACTGTAACTGAATTGTATTTATTATTATTTAATGCATCTGAATTAAATTTTATACCCGATTTATGAAACATTATTTCGATAACATATGTCATGATTGTTAATTGCCATTAAAATGAAACATAGTAGATTTTAATTCAATCTTATATTTATTTCGCTTTAAATCTCAGCTTTAATCATTATTAATTTATCATTAAAGAGATAAATGCACCAGAAGCTAGGAAGAATAATAAAATTTGATGAAAATAGTGAGGTTATAAGGTATTTCTCCAGCCTTCTTGGCATGCCTTCGTGGTGTAGTGGTCAGCACGCTCAGCGCGTATTCGAGAGGTCCGTGGCTCGAGTCCCGGCAAGGGCATTGCTCATTTTTCATCTCTCCTGTTTCTAAATAACCTAATATCTCTACAAGGTGATTTGAAAAGGAATCCGAAATAATTTTTCATAGGAAGAGATGCATATAATTAGTGCAATGGAAACTGATTATGTTAAAGAAATCGAAAGTAAAAGGCTTCTTATGCCTCTCAAGATTGACCAGTAATGTAAGAAATTACTATTAGAAATATATTTTTATAAAATATTTTGTTTTTCTTATTTATATTTCTTATATTTACAGTAGCAATATTTTAGAATCTGCATTTAAATAGACTGTTACTTTCAATATTTAGAAGAATTTGAAACATTAAAAATGCAGATCCGCCTGCATCAGATTTTTCAAGAAAAATAAGAACATTCATAATGTTAAGCGAGAATTAAGGGGACAGATGCTTTCATTGAGGAACTTCTGAGCTGACAGTACATTCGCGGTTTTTCCGTGGTTTTCTTCCGATTCTGCTTTATGATGAGCCATTTTCTCTAAGAAAACTCATCAAGAAGGAACTCAACTCAAATCAAGATGTTTTGAATGCTGTTTTGTCGTTAATCTGTTCTATACTCATAACGATTTTCACTAACATTATAAATAAACACCTGTAAACCTTGCAGGTATACTAGTGTATAGTGTATTTCTTATACTGTTACTAAGAAAATATATGTTTCTGTTATAAATAATCTATGGCAACGCAGTTTCCATAAGTATTTTTAGTAACTTTTTTTTACTTCTTTGTACGAAGTAAAGGAAGTATTATAATCTCGAAAAATTTCGGCTATTTTATTTCACCAGAAGCATTCATTTTCCCCTTTCCCGAATACATTTGGAGGATTTTTTTTTTGCGTGACAACTGTACGTATGGACGGAATAAAGGACCCCCCCAAACGGATTTTAAAATGGATTTTTTTTGTGACATATGTGCGTACGTCCATGTATCTTGCATAATTAAAAAACGATTAGCCGTAAACATTGAAATTTTATATATGAGACTGCTATAACATCTACTTGTGCACCTCCCTGTTTCATTGCAATCGGGATAAATCAAACGCATGCATCTTTAAATACCCACTCCCTTAACCGGCTTAAAAGTTCTTACCCAGCCTATTTTCGCAATCGCTAGTTGTAGACATAGGCTTCCAATTACAGAAGTGTTTTTAATGACGAAAATATTTATGTTTGGGCAATGTCAAATTAAAAAAAAAATTAATAATTTTCGATAAGTAACGAAATCTAACTTTTAATGCGGTCCCCCGGTTCCTATATTTATATTTAGAAAAGTTTTATACTCGTTATGAGAAAATAAAATTATAAGAAGTTTGACCTTCCGCACGAAAAAAATAGAGCGGAATATTTAATTTTGAAATTTGCAATTTTTGATTTGGTTTAGAGTAATTTTCGAGGAAATAAGTTTGAATGAAGTGAAAAAAAAATGCATTTAATTTAATAAGCCGTACAGGGAAGTCATATGGTTTCCACATCAAATTTACTTCTTTTTCCGGTATACAGCTAATTAAGCTTTTCTCCTATTTAAATCAAAACTGCATAAATATATATGTGATAATTTACATGTTTACGCCTACAGGTAATAACAGTCATCGAAGCCGGATGAACATTTCTTTTATTTTAGACATATCAGCCACGCACAAAAAACTATACATCGGTACTTGATAGATTTTTTTCAGCAGGCTGCATACTTCCTGCAGCAGGAGTTTCCCAGCAGGTATATGAATTTTCTTGATTAAAATTACTGTAATAATTTAGATGTTTTTGATATGTAGATTCGTAAAGAATTAGTTGCAGTCGCGGCTGATTAAACAAATTTTTTTCTTTAGAAGCACATTCTTTAACATGAATTTCACAACGCAGTTTCTTAGTCTGGGCTTCCGTCTTGATCCCACTTGTCGCTTTACTGTAATAACTTTATAACAATTAATTTCTACAACAGACAAAACAGCGGGCGACAAGCGGTTAACAGCAGAGAAGCGAAAAAGAGAGAATTTAAAATCAAATATTGCTTCTTATGTGATTACTGTAGTATACGAAGCTTCAAAATTTAAATTCCTGCTATGCATTAAATAGCGAATCATTTTAAAAATACTCATTGCTGGGCGGCTCGCAAATGGCTTTTATATATCAGGGTATATAGTAAGTATCGTTAAAAACATTTCTTATTCCTACAACAATGATGCCAATTTTTATAAAAATCAGGTGTCTTAAAACTGACATAAATTAAATAGGTTATGAATTATTATTACGAACACATATTATAAAAAATGAATGAAATGTAAGAAATTAAAAATGAATGAAATGTAAGAAATTAAGAAATATGTATGTAAGTTGTAAAGAAAATTCCAAGACATTTTTTTGCTTAATTGGTAAGTCCAGCAAACTTGCCAAACGATAGTTAGCAAACATTACAACATCTCACCTTACTTTTCGAAAGATATCGTGTGTTTACGGACGGAATTTTGGTTGCAGTTAATTATTTTCCTTTGATTCAGTTGTGATTCGAAAGTTGAGCTATGAAGTGTTGTTGTAAAGCAAGAAAAACAGCAATGGAGGCTTCTGAAATGTTGTGGAAAACATACGGGGATCAAACATTAACAGGATTCAATGTTTTTCATTGATGCGGATTATTTCTTGAAGGTAATAGAGATCCTCGCGATGAACTCAAGAAGAATCACCTTTCTCAGTTTCGAATGGATGAACAATGGAAATGTTTGAGGCCTGTCTCTTCAAATAATAACTTGTAGAGACATTAGGTATTTTTTTTTTTTTTGGAAGCAGGAGAGATGAAAAATGAGCAATGCCCTTGCAGGGACTCGAACCACGGATTTCTCGAATACGCGCCCAGCGTGCTGACCACTACACCACGAAGGCATGCTAAGAAGGCGGGAGAAATATCTTGTAAACTAAGGAATTTATTAGCAGGAAAGGTAAAACTTATAAAATTGCAGTGGAGGATCTTGAAAACAAAAATTTGTTCCTGTTTTATCCTTCCAGAATAAACTGCAGAACATAAAGAAGATCTAATTTCTGCATGTTATGATCTGTAGCTATTAATGCTGACTTTTTCAAAAAATTATTTAAAATTCGGTTTACTAAAGCAAACAAAGGACAGATTTTAATTTGCCACTCTTATAAGCAAAGCAAATGAAAATACTATTCGCATACTGGTGCTTTCATGTAAAGGTGCTCGCACTTTTATCTAGATTATTTTTTTAAAAGGCAAAAACTAATCTGCATAAAGTTGTCGGTACCTTTATACCGAGGC
>KK119713.1:61571-102375 GCA_000611955.2 Stegodyphus mimosarum
CTACAGTGGCCGACTTGCATAAAGGCGATGACACCTTTATGACAGGGAACCGTTAAGACGTCCTGACTGTATCTAGACAATCATTTCCCGATTAGTTATCTGGATTGAAAATTAACTGGGCCTTGTATAAAAATAATTAAATTCTTTTGAATCCAGAACGATGAAAAAATTACAGCGTAAAACGAAACTGTCGATAGATAATAAAAGAAGGAAAAGAAAAATGCATAGGATAACAAATGATGGTTACCGGATGAACTCTGCTACAGAACAAACAGTTCAAATTGAATTTTTTAAAAGAATTTGAACTGAATGAACTTATGCAAGTTCTCTTTTAAATGTTGCTTTTGAATGCCATTTTTTACTTTCTCCACTAATGTTTGTTTTTCTGCTATTTAGAGTGCGATATTTGTGTTTTGAATACTTATTTAATTTATGCAATCCAATGAATCTATTATCAGATTAAACTGGTTGAAACACAATACATTACTAATACTATTTTCTCTGAATTATAATATGGATTATTCATCGTTCGTGTTCTTTTTAACCACTGTCAAATTAACCCAGATTTTAATCCCGTCCCCAAGATTGCCTATGTAAATTAGAATTACTACAAGTTTTATAGTATATTGCTACATATTTTAACTATATTTCACTGCAAATTTTATTATCTTTATGTTTTATTCTTAAAGCCGATTTTAACTTTGAAACAAATTTTCGAGCCAAAGTATCTATTAACTTAGGGGTCTCCAAGCATTTTAGCCCGCTGGGCGTATTGGCTGTTTCACGAAGCTTCGAGAGTCGAGACCTAGTTTGTTCATCATATCATGGTAGTGTTATTATGATGACTAGTATACACGTTTTTGAGAAGACAGCGGAGATTTTTGCGATTGGATCTGTACCGCTATGCTAACACGAAGAGACCTTAGTTTAGCCTTAACCAAAAATCCCCAAAAGTGTTTAAACATTTGCAAAAATATTGTTGTCCCAGAATGTTAGAGATTTCTTCGGTTTGCAATGTAATTTTACTTTTAAGTGGATTTACCTCCCACTGTAACAATTTATTAGTGCATTTTGTTTACAATTTGGTCAGGTGCAAATTTTCACTCACAGGCATTTCATATTTTGGGCAACTTTTGTGTGGAAAAAAAATCGCCAAAATTAAAATAAATTACATTATACGTATATAGAATAAAAATTAAGATTTCAACAAAATCGCTGCTAAAAATTTTTATGAACAAACCTAGTAGAGTGTTATGAAAGTAGGTAAAGATAACACACGAAACCTTTATTCTCGTAAAATGTACAATAACAGAATTTTTAACAGAGTGCTATAGTATTTCACGCATTGTAAATTTAGAAGCGGTTGCATAAAGTTTATAAAATGCTTTACAAAGAACGTGCATAGCAGGTAATGTATTTATAGATTGGTTGTTATATAAAATAGTCAATGTGTCTGTTATCTTATTTTATTATATATTTTTAATTTTATAAAATTATTAAAAAAAACCTTTGGAAGGTCACATTGATAGTGCTCTCGGACCGTAGTTTGAAGACCTCTGTGTTAACTCATGTAAAGATAAGTATAAGTACTGAGGAGATGGAAGAATGAGAATCCAGTGACTGACACTTCTAATATCCTGTATCAGGTTTAATATCTGGTATGTCACGCTGCAGGTTAGGATGTTCTTTATTTTAAAATAAAATCTGACCTTTTTGGAAATATTGCGTTGGAGGATACATTTATTAATTCCACAATTGTGTTCCTTTAACCCCTAACATTTTTTAACATAAAATAAAAACAATTTATTTTTTAATTTCTACAGCTACTTATTTTGCTCCCTGGGAATTTTTTAGGAGGTGGGGGGTCCTGGCTTTTGACCTCTGTATTCTTCCCCTTTTGCTTTTTTTCCTTCTTTTTATATTTATTCAACGGTGAATTTTTTTGGGGGGGGGGTAGAGGTAGCGGATATTTATATTTTACCTTCATTATCCTGAATGCTATTTGTTTACTTTCCTCTAGTGAAATATTATACTGTGCAGAAGGTTAAAGTTGTTACATGTGAGGTCATGTTTGAGCTTTCTGTATTTTATTAATTTTTAGTCTTTAGTTAAAGGAAGGCTTAAATAGAAGTTCATTAAAGTGCTTGTCTACATTATTAACAGCTTTATCTGTTGGCCTTTGCATGTGATGCCGAATACAGACTAAACTATCTGCTAATATTTTGTCAAGCTTTCAACTGCGTGTTCTGCGTGTTAAATATTCTCTTATGGTGTTCTATGTACTTTCCATCTGCAGGTGTTTATTATAAATTCTTTAGGCTAATCTGACTTTGATTATTTAGTTGACTTATTCCCCCAATTTTCTAACAAATTTTACCTCTTGAAAATTAAGAGAGGAAATTCACGCAGCGTTTGTCAGTTTTATGGGAGGTTAAAGGAAGAACTCAAAAGAAGTTTTTAAATCGCGTTCTGAATAAGCAGAAGATAAAGAAATATGCGAGTAAATACTGCATTTAATTAGCTGTCTTTCATTATAAGACCTGTTGTTAATTTTTTTGATACTCTTAAGAACCATAGTTAGCAAATGTAAAGTTTAATAACCCACTTCACATACAGCAGCAGCAAATTCAAATTGTTGCTCCTTTACAATTAAACGTGATATTTTTCAATTCAAATTCTTTCATTGAAACGGAGAGCAATGAATAAATTCCTGTTAGGTGAAATCTTAACCATTGAGTATATTGGAACTGCATTTGTTGCTGGCTAACTGTTTAAGGACTTAATATCTGCTGACAGACAATCTAAATGAAAACGGAATCAAACCGGTACTGCCTTTCTTATTCTTCCTGCTATGAAACATATAATTTATTAAAAGATTCTATAAAATCTGATTAGCGTTAAACATACATCTATAATGCAAGTAATTCCGCAAGTTGCTTTCGATTTCAGTCAAATTTTAAATTGAAGATGAAAAGATTAATATAAAAATTAATATATTAAATTTTAAGAGAGAACCCTTTCTTTGCACTGTTGAGTAACAAAAGGTTTTCTTGCGTTAAAAAATACAAATACGTAGATTGCTATAATTTTTTAAGAGGTCCTTCTTCGTGAGATATTTTTATTGCAGAACCATTTATGTGAAAAAATTTAGTTTGTGAATACAGATACTGAAATGATTTCTCAAAAGCATTTTCCAAATTGCTCAGGAGCTATTTAATTGTGGGTTACGCAATTAAACATAAACTGCACGGGTTGCTGTGGCATTCTCATCATCCATATTAAAAGAGAATGACATAAAAAAGATGCTATCAAATAAATTTTTTACATTGATATTCAGTCTGGCGACAGCGAACAGTTAGTTATAAAATCACTGGACATCAAAATCGAAGATACTTTCGACGTCCTTCTACTGCAGAATAAATCAGTGTCAGTACTCAACGTGTATGCTCACTTAACGTGGGGTGATAATGCCTAATTCTGACACCAATATGTGCGAGTCCAATTTTGACTTCGTTGCCCGAAGCCGATTAACTGATATGCAGCTACTTGTCAGCAACTTTCACTTAAGGACTTCGACACGAGGATGCACCATGCAATTAGTAACCACTTACCTGGTTCCCCTCTTGCAGCTGTTATCATCCAATCAGGTGGCGTGGCCATTAAGGTCAGCTATCGCAGGTTATCCGGCTGAGGCTTCGGGCAATAAAACGATTACACGCTCCCTATTCGTCATTATAACTGACGGTATGTTTGTTATTTTCCTGGTGGTCTCACCAGCGGAAGTGAGCAGCTGTCAGTTTCTATTCGCCAGTCTTTCATCTTTCAGATTTTGGTGTTGACGTTCATTGAGAAAAGCTTGACGGTGTGGTGGTAGCACATTTTATGGGTTAATGTCCGGTAAACCCAGGCCTGTGGCGTGGGCTAGATGCAATCAGTAATGCAGATTTGAGTAATCAACAGGTTTCAAGTATCCCGGCAGTAGTCCTAATTATAGAGAAGAGAGGTTGAAAGGTTCTTAAAGATGTATGCTGTAACTTGTCTTCCTTGAATTTAAACAAATTTATAATATTTATGAAGGCAGAAGCTTACAATGTTTCTCAACCCACGTTCCTATAAGACGAACACCTAAAGTTTTATGGCTCCCCTGCTAAGCTCCATATGTTTTCTGTATTCACGTAGGTGTTAACGTGGTTTAGAGAAAAATACAATGATGATTCTTTTTTCTTTCTTTCTTTCTTTTTTTTTAAAAAGTACCATTTTAAACATTTCATCTAAACTGGTTTTGTCTTCTTTTCTTTAAAACAGATTTAAGACCAGATAAATAGTCAATTGTTGCGAGTTACTAGACACAATATATAAAATTACTATCTTATTCAAAAGTTTTCTGCATTTTGAGCAAAATTTACGAAAGTCTGAGAATTTTCTTTCTTTCTCCCCCCCCCTTAAATTTAGAAAAGTAGAATGCAGAAAATTTTTGGCCTTGGTAATAAACAATCTTTAGTTATTCTTTACTGTAATGTAATACTTATTGCCTGAAACCATGGCACCGAGCAAACGGAAATTCCTCTCATGGATGATCGAAAAGTCATTGAAACAGCTCTTCTATATGCAGAATAGTAGAGAGGCATCTTCAACTAGTTGCATCAATCAACTACAGAAAGGACTGCCGCAAAGAAGCGGTAAATACACGGTAAAAAGCTAATAATTTTTTTTTTCATTTCAATTTATTTATTTTTATTATAAAATTTATTCAATTTTAAAAAATTTATTCAATTTTATTTATTTGTAAAATTAATTAATTTTAATATATTTATTTTATCATAAAATTAATTTACTTAAATTTATTTATTTTTATTAGCTTTTCTTGCTTCTTTTCAGATTTAAGTTCAGACGAACCATTGACACGGTTAAACACTTACAAAGCATATTACAGTTCTTAAATCTGTTATTTGTATTATCTGTATAGTTAAATTATACTTTAAAAATCAATATGAAAATCTATTTTTTTTATTTTGTTTTCTGTATTGCATTAAATTCTCTTAGTTACGAAAGCAGGCTTAAATATGATAATATAAAAATCGAATTTTTTATATAACTAAATTTTTCTATGAAATGAATTGCATTAATGACAAAATACAACAGGGCTATCTGTCTAAAAGGAAGGATGACATACTAGGGGATGCGGGAAACAAGCTCGTATCCACGTTCAATATTTACCCGAAATGGTTGCCGTTTAGTTTTAGCCGAGTTTTCTGAAATCCGAGGTCGTATAGGTACATATTATATTTTCTAATAGTCGTTCTACTTTACTTTCAAATATGTAGCATGCTTTATAATAATCAACTCTAATGTATAATAAGTATGCGCGCTGTTACAATTCACATTAAATCTGCCCTTAGAAATTAAATAGCAAAGGTACCAATCCATTTATTTAGGATTTAATATTGTATAGGATTTAATGTTGCCAAAATTTATTAAACAATGCATATTTGATAAAAAATTAAGTATCTGAATTTATAAAAGGCACGTTTTTTGCCTAATAATGACATGACAAATTATCTGCCTATAAGCATTGTAACACAGTTCTGTCTCAGGTTCATTACGGTGAACATGACAAGTCATTTTTTGTTTTTAGACACGACTGAAAAAAAAGAAGTTAAAGCTTGCGAAATTCTATTTTACTCCTTTTGTAAGGATTTTAAGTTGACTAACGTTTGCTTTATTTTAAAACTTTACTATCATCTCTTATTTTTCACTTCCGGCCAGAATTAACGCGTCAATATGTTTATGCAAATTGTACTTGCTAACGCTTAAGTATTTAAGTTGTGGCTTTTTGCCAAGTAGAAGAAGGAAGGAGGGAGAGCCCTCTTGCTACGAGTCTTCACGCGAGCTTGCCATCACTTACTATCCGCCTTTAATGCCAGAGGTTTAAATTCTCTTGAAAGTTAAAGACATATTGTAGTTTTCCGCAGTTTGCATACTACAGACGTAATAATTTAAAAGGCCAGTCTAGTGTTAGTCATCTGTGTAGAATATTAAAAGTTAGCTCTTATTTAAATTTTAGTTAGTTAGTAGTCTTATATTCTTTTACGTTCAGACCACAAGTGGTTGGTCTTTGTATCCCGAAGTGCGAGAACGTCTGTAAAATCGATAAGCAAATAGAGAGTAATTTGAACCCTTCTTATCTTTGTTGTATCTTCTACACACGCGCGAGCAGAGCTTTTACTAAGCTTCCTGTTCTTACTCAGGACTCCAGTTATGTTTGCAAAATCAATTAGAAGACACAGAAGTCCTGATACTTTTCCTAAAGACGAATTTGTTTCTTTTTAAATCTCAGCAAACAATAAAAAAGGGAGAAAGAAATCGGTTTTGGCTAAAATTCAATTATAGTATAACATGATACACATTACCTCTACTTAGACTATAATGTAACAGATACAGTCTGTAACAATTGATATGGAGAGGAATTTTTCAACTGCATTGTGAACTGTAACGTTTTTCGGTGACCTTAATAATAAGATAAAAAAAAATTGGGTAAATACTTTTTCGACTATGGTTTGGATAAGCTTGTGCACGCTTTCTTGTGTATGCATATATATACTCTCAAGAGTTTGGATATTATCTCTTCTAAGAAATACATCTCTCTCATAAATCCTAGTTCAGACTCTCCTCTTTTAGTATACTGCCTGTTCACGGAATAAGTATATAAACCAGAATGTCCTACACATTTCTTCGAGGATATCTATAAAGGTTAAAACTATAAAGTCTGGTCTATTCTATAATTCAATGTCTTTTTTCTGAAATCAGGCCGGAAATTTCGATTTGGAGATTCAGTGTGTGAACTAAGCGAAATTAAGAGGTCCCAAAGAAATTTTTGCTGTCTGAAAGAGTTTATACCAACCAAAATAACCTTTAATCTCCTTATTACTATTTTCTATTTCGAAACGGAAACTTGTGTCCTTTTCATTTTTATTTTATTTTTCGACCTTTGACCAAACGAATGCACACACGCACACACACACACGAAAAAAAAAAAAAAAAAAAAAAAAAAAAAAAAAAGAAAAGAAACACCATTTGTGTTTATCTAAATTCCATCCTCTTTATCAGAAAATACAATTTTATTCCTTCTTTCGTCCAGTGCAAGACATGTTTGTCCATACTTATCGATGTTCTTATGCTGAAGATGGATGTAATTTCTGGTTTGGCCTTCACTTTTTTCGTTATTTGGCTTCAAGCGTCTTCCGAACTGTTCACGGGATGCTATTTTTCTGTAATTATTTCTCTACCGTCCTTGTAAGCATTTACTTCTTTGCAAGCAGTTTGACAAATGGACTCCATTCTCTTGGAGTTATGCCTCTTTTCGTTGCAGTAGTCCCTCCTGGTCTCATTTGATTTTAGTAAAATGGTGAGAAACGTTGACTTGCTTAAATATTTGGTCTTTTATCCCTAAGCCATTCACTGATTATATAACAGAAACCCTCAACAAACTACTGTCTCCAGAAAACTCCTTTGTTCGAAGCTTTTGATAACATATGCTAAGGCTGACCATCTTGTCGATAGAGAGTTATTGACGGATCGAAGCATACTTTCCCAGTTGAACCAAGGCTTTAAGTTTATTAAACCTTGTCAGATTACAGCTTTAATCTTCTTTTCACGCCGCTCATTGGTAGATCCCGACGTGGCCCAAAGGGTAGTAGTAAGCAGCTACATATTCGAATGTCAATTTACTTGGGCCCATCATCTCAAATTTTCGGTTTCTAAATATTAGACAGCTTGGACAGACACTTTCTAATAAAATTACGCAGCTTAGGACTGAAAAAGCTATACTGTGCGCCTCCACATATGCCAAAATGTCTCATTGTCAGTAAAATCTGCGACTTTTAAGAAACGTACATATCTTCACCCACCATTTATTTAATTTTAGGTATTTTGTATTAATATTTTTATTAATTATTATTATGTATTTTATGTAATATTGTGTACTTTATGTAATTTCCATACTTCGTGTTACTGTGTATGCATTGTGTGTTATTATGCTGGTATTTATATGTTATTATGTATTTGCTTTTGTATCTTTATTCTTATTATGCTTTTCATATAATTTTTGTTTCGCTTTATATGACATGTACTGTATCATAGTTGCTATGCATGTTTAGTTTTATTCAAGTATCTTTTATGTTAACTTCTAATAATTTCTAATAACGTAAATATCTACCACAAGCATGATAAGGTTCTGCTTAAAAATATGCGTAACGGTATGAGTCGGTATTGTACATGTAGACGATTGAAATTAATGATATTGATAACAATGATAAAGTTAAATTTGTAATACTGTTGCTGCAAAATCTATGCGTGTAATTTTTTATGCTCTTTTTTATGTATCTATTTTATTATTTTTCGTCTTATGTTTATATCTTTTTCCCCCTCCAATAAAATTTCCTTCTGAGGTGACATTCAATTCCGTATGGCTCCACATAGGGCGGATGTCATCTTGGTAGGAGGTAGTGAAGGGAAGTGACGACTGGCCCTAGAACGTTGAAATTTTGTATATGGGATTTTGTATATGTAGCATCTAGTTGTGCGCCTTCCTTTTTTATTGCAATCGGTTGTACCAAACGTACATATATATAAGTAAACAAAGTAATTATTAGTAATTTAAAAAGCCACATATTTGCCCTAAAGCTGCTAGGTAATAAAATAAGAACTTATTTGTGAGAAGAGTTCTGCATATATATTGTATATCTCCTATAAAAGTAAACTCAATCAAAAGCTAATTAGTATTCTATTGTAGTAAAATTTGCTTGCAGTATAATTAAAATTTTATTTCCGGCTTTTAATTATACTGTAGGCATATTTTACTTAAATAGCATACTAATTAGCTTTTACTTTCCTAGCTAATTACTTTCCTAGAAGATGATATATATACAAATCTCTTATATAGACTTGTAAACGAAATAATTTACAAAATCTAGAGTTTTTAAACTCATGTCTTATATTACTTAAAATTATTATTAACCTAGAAGTAATATTTATTAAATATTATTTAATTTTTTTAAATATTATTTAATTTTAATTCGTGTTTTAATAAAATATTAGTTCTTGGTTAGTAATTATTTTTAGTAATATAAGAGGTGAGTTTAAAAACTCTAGATTTTGTAATTAATTAAAGATTAGATTTGAATTTTAGCATTATTAAATTGTATATTATAGCATTATAGCTTAACTTTGGAAACACGAATGCATTTCCTTTAAAATCGCACTTTTTGTAGGAAATTTGTTATATTTTTTTTCTTTGCATTATTGAATTTGAATAGGAAAAGTGGCTGTGTAGAGAGGATTCATTCGAAATTTTCAGATGAACAGCAATAACAAAATAAATTAAAATTGGTCCATCAGCTAATTTTGACTGAACAGAAACACAGTGGTTTCTCTGGAAATGGGGTTCAATCGAAGTCTGATTGAGTTCTGACAAAGTTGAATTAGATTTTAACTGGATTCTTTTCCTTTTTTTTATGCATTTCTGTTGATCTCAATACTTCTTCTAATTTAAAAATGCTGAGTTTTACATTTTTCATTTACGAAAATACATTTTTTAATTAAAAATTTCAAAACAGTACTAACTTTAAATTTATTTATTTTCTTTCAAGTCTTTGAATGTATTGGTTAAAAATTATTTACTCTTTTTGTCTTTAATTAATTAAGTATATATAGAGAGTCTATCAGTACACCGGTGACAAACGTTCAGGAGAGAGAGTACTCCTAGACGATGGGAAATCACATAGCAATGTATGGTTTTAAACGCTTTCCTGGCACGGTAGTGATGACACAAAAATCAAGAGACAGAGGGCACGAACGGGGTGAGAAAACATGTTTATTATTCGGAGTACAGCAAAAACAAAGAAAAGCAACATAAAGAGAAAACGATCGTCATCAAAGAAGGTATGCGAAATTACAACCCGGACCGTCATGCATCTTCCATGCGATCTTTCGTTCGTGATGAAGATCTTCTATGCGCCGGAGAAGTGAGGACTGCATCACGTACGGGGTCGTAATTTCGAACACCTTCTTTAATGACGATCGTTGCTTATTTTTGTTCTTATTTGTTGGTTTCCGCCTAATAAAACACGTTTTGTCTCACTGTTTGTGTCCTTCCTTTTTTACGTTTTACGCCGTCACAACCGCGCCAGGAAAGCGTTTCCGACCATGCATTGTTATGTGATTTCCCATCGTCTAGCTGTACTCTATCTCTCCTGAAAGTTTGTCACCGCCGCACTGATGTACCCTGTATATATATCTATACTATATATATATATATACGAAGAATTAATAAAAGAAGGTAATTATTTGTACTTAAAAGCCGAATATTTCCACTAGAGCTGCTAAGTAAAAAATTTTAATTTATACATATGTATTTATATATATATAAATATACACACGTACACACGCATCCCCTTACCTGGCTTAAAAGTCCTCTGTCGGCCTATATTTCCGCAATCATTGGTCGTAGTCTTATACGTCCAGTTACAGAAGTGTTTTAAATGAAGTATATATTCACATTTTGGCAATATCAAATTTTAAAAAGAAAATAATTTTCGACAAATAATGGAATTTAGCTTTTAATGCGGTCTCCCGGTTCCTATACTTTTATTTGTGAAAGTTTTATACTAGTTATGAAAAAATAAAATCATAAGAAGCTTGTCTCCAGCATATATAAAAAACTGTCTGGGGTATTTAATTTAAAACTTGCAATTTTAATGCCATTTTCAACTTGCCTTGAGGGATCGGTTAATTAAGTTCGAATTATTCCAGTAAATAAACTTAAATAAAATGCAGCAAAAAAAATTGCACTATTTAATAGGCAATACAAGGAAGTCATGTGGTGTTTATATCAGATTTTTTAGTACTGTTTAACACCTCTGTTTACTTGAGATTATATGCAAATAAGCCATCGATATAAGTATAAGAAATAAATAGTTCTAAAAAACTCTTACGGTAATGTTCGACCGCTTGCATTATTATTTATCGTTTACATATTTAGTATGCATCTGTGATTTAATATGGAAATTATAATGATCAATGTACTTCTGCCTCTAATTTGAATCTTCAGTGATTTCCATCTTAAAGACAGTATGTTTTCATTGCTTTCCGCCTGCCCCTATAATGTAGTAGTTATAATTTGCATATTAGAATCTTTGCAGCACATCTTCAGGTAATTAATAAAGTAGCAAATTATGATTCTTTAAGTCATTTGTTATTTTATAATTTTCTTTTAATTAATGGAAGGGCGAAAAATAGTTAATTTTTGCTTAAATATGAGTTTATCCTTTATTATTATTTTACTGAAATTGATGTCAGCTCACCGAAAGATACGTGATCTCTGAAATTTGAATAGTTTGTATTAAAATTCCGAAAAAAAAGTGACTGCTCAGAGGAACTTAAAACAACACATTGAAAGGACAAAACGGAAAGCAAAATCAAATGCAAAATGTCATATTACATGCATAAAAAATCTGATGTGGGCACCACATGACTTCCTTATGCGGCCTATTAAATTATGCACATTTTTTGTTGCATTTCATTTAAACTTATTCACTGGAATTATTCGAACTTAATCAATCAATCACTCAAAGTAAGTTGAAAATGACAACAAAAATTTCAAATTTTGAAATTAAATATCCCGGTCATTTTTTATCATACGAGAGTGAAACTTCTTATAATTTTATATTTTCATAACGGGTATAAAACTTTCTCAAATATAAGTATACGAACCGGGAGATCGCATTAAATGTAAGATTTCCTTACTGAACGAATTTTTTTTCTTTAATTTGACACAGCCCCAATATAAATATTTTCGTCATTTTTTAAACGACACTTCTGTAATTGGAAGTATATGACTACGACCAACGATTGAAAAAATAAAGGCCCGGTGAGAAAGACCGCGCAAGAAAAAGCGTCCAAATGGATTCGAACACAGTCAGAATGGATATTTCCGTTGAAATATGATACCCGAAATTTTCGCGACTACAGTACTTCCTTTTCTTCGTGCAAGGTTGTGAAGACGTAACGATATAACATAACAAATAAAGTGTATGATGGAAGAGCATAATGGAATCTCATAAAAAGAAATCCTTGGAATTAAAATAAACTGCGCATAGTGCCACAGTTTAATGACGAGTACTAAAAATTACAGAGTAAAAGAAAAGTGCCATAAACTATAAAGAAATAAAAAATGCGAGACCTGAATCATTCAAACTAAAACTAAGGGGACATAGCATAATGCTCTCTTTTAATGGTAAAAATTTGGGTAAAAGGAAATGAAAGGCAAATTTTAGACTATTTCGCTTGGCTAGATGTTAAAAACGTCTTTTAAAAATCTAAATTTATGAAGACAGCGCTGGAGAAATGCATATAATATTTTGCAGTATGTGGCGCAATGAGAGAAGTGGAAAAAAAATTGAGGAAAGAGAGCTGATTATCATTTTATTGCCTAAGTGAGGTACGTTGTAATATAAGGAAGAACGCCTTCATATATGTTAAAATTAACTAGAAGTAACTTTATACAAAGTTAATGAATGAAATATGGAAAAAGAAAATCACTTAATAATTTTTCACTTATTTCCTTTCTTATTTTTTCTTCAAGTTTTCATAATGATTGAGAACATGCTTGTACAGTACGACATTTTTATGAACAGTATTACATTTTTATGGTAAACCATTTGTAACCTTAAATTTGTCCATTTAGCTATTATGTGTGAAATATTCATGTTACTATAAGATAAATAATATTCAAACAGTTTTGTGTAAGGGGGACTTATTTTATAGTTTTAAATTTGTAATAGAGCATTCAGTTTATGTGTGGGCAAAGTAATAAATAAAACATTAAAGTGGAAGATTAATAATATAAAAAGATATTTGACTAAATAATTAAAGGAAATTTAATTTTTATCTAGCTCGTTATTCTGAGAGAGTTAAAATTTGCTGATAACAAACACATTCAGTTCATTGTTTTTTCGATAAAGCCAATGACATTATTGTTTTCGATATGCATATACTGAAAATTCACATATAGAAACATGCAGTAGAATTCTACATGCGTTATCTCTTATTTTCAGACGCGCAGCGGAAAAATCGCTGAATACTGGTAGTTTGATTTCAGACGAATGGGCTGGCTGTATGGACGTTTTCGTTGTTTTCCACATGTGTAACTGGTATACGAGTTAGTTTCCCTTAGAAAGTCCTCCACGAAGGTATCCCTTCCTTTAGGCAGATAGCTCTAGTATGATTTGCTGTAATCAACTAAACTAAACCAACTCATTTTTTCTGATTTCATACTTGCATTATATAAAATAAAATGTGAATTTTCAAAACCTACAGATAACTTGGAAGTTTGAATTTTGTTTCAATTTATACTGTTCATAATAGCAATATTTGTTTTTTCCCATTATGTACACATGTTGAAAAGTCGATTATTCAGTTTCTCGGCTGATAGAATAAAAAAGAAGTTAAACGAAATGATATATATATCTTGCACTGCAAACATTTTTCAGTCTGCTTTTCTACATCAAGATAAGAGGAGTACATTTCTTGCGCCTGATGAATGCGAAGACTTTTTTTTTTTACTCAGTAGAGTTAAATACGCTGTAAGGGGAAAGAAATAGTAATAAGCAAAAGTCATACCCAGCTACTTCACTAAATTTATCGCCCCTATGAAATAAATAGGGTTTTCCTGTGACATTTCAGCGAATGTCGGGTGGCCTTCATATGTTACTTTGTTGATATCTACAGTTTCGAGTCGACAAAACCATCAAAATGTCATCAACCATTAAGGGAATACGAGAGCTAGGCACTTTCAAGCGGCAAAGGAGTATCTCAACGAATACAGAGAAAAGATTGAAAATAAAATCTTAGATAGACGTGTTTAAGTGCATGAATATCGAGGAATGATTCGGTGGGTGATGATACAAGGCACGCGCCTGGTGTGCGTTCCGCTGTGTTGTATTTCAACAGATGCTTGACGGGTGGAATAAAGAAACCTCAGTGTTTATTTAAATCGCTGTGACTTCGGGCAGCAACGACTTCGTGATTGACGGAGTAATTCATCGATGTTCTTCCTTTAAGTGCATTTCCTCTTCAGTATTATCCAGAAATCTAGAGACGGGAGACTTTGTTGGAGAATTCCGACAACAACCTACACCAAATAGTTTTTGCTTTGAAGAGAGCGGGGGGGGGGGAGCGGAAATAGATGCCACGAGACTTTGTCCAAACAAAAGATAAAGTAGTGACACACGGACCTTAACACTTGAATAGTTTACATAACGAAAAAAGGAAGATGCAGACGACATAGATGTCTGAATGTAAATGAAAATTCTTTCAAACTGTTTTGTTATGCTTCTCATGTTTCGTAGGACTAAACTAGCTCCCCATTGACTATTTGTGTCTTCTAGTCTTATAGTTCCCATTGTCCTATTTGTCTCTTTTCAATATTTTAAATGTATCACACCTGATGTGACAGTAGTATGTTATTATACTGCCTTTCAGAATGCTATTCTGCTGTTCGACTTTTTAAAAACAACTTTGTAATTTCAGAATATTCTTTCCAACATTCCTATCCGTATCACTTAATTGTGGATAATATAAAATGTTTACCAAGAAGAGAGATCGATAAGGCATACTGAGAAGATCCGATAAGGCAAATACTGTATTTGCGTATCTAAGTCTGCATCCATAATTCTAAAATTATAATCAAGGACTACCTGATATCAATTTTGAAACACTTAAAAAGTGATTGTGGTTTTGAAACATTGGATTTAACTACTCCTGCAAAAAGTTTCCATAAACATAAGCCTGAAATTTCTGTTGAACTGTTAGCTATACCTGAAAGTCCCGTTGCGCTGTTAATTATAGTTTTACAGTGTTAAATTTAACTATTTCTGAAAAAAGCTCCTATAAACATAAGCTTGAATGTTCATTTTATGTTTAATCATTTTATGGTAGCTTAAATCGGTAAACAGCGGAGATTAAAACTGTAGATCCCAAGCTGTGCATTTATTAAGTTTTAATAAAAAGGTTTGTTTAAACCTTCTTTTGAGTATAGATGTTTTACGAAGCCAGGGAGTCACCTGATGGTCTCTACGGAAACAAAGTTTAGTTTAGTTTAAGTCTTGGGTTTCCGCACAAATTGGCTGCTCATATTATATGCCTTAGCTAGGCACGTAAGTAAAATGCGAGAATCTTAAGTTAAACTTCATCTGCATCCAATGAATAATTTCCAAGTTATGAATAATAAAGAGTCAAACAAGAAACAGAAACAGAAGGTTAAGTGTCTAAATTTTCTGATCTAATATTGAAACCAAAAAATTTACAGAATTTTAGAACAATGAACTTAGATTCTCTCATTTTACTTACGTGCGTAGCTAAAGCATATAATATGAGCAGCCAATTTGTGCGGAAACCCAAGACTTAAACTAAACTAAACTTTGTTTCCGTAGAGACCATCAGATGACTCCCTGGCTTCGTAAAACATCTATACTCAGAAGAAGGTTTTAAACAAACCTTTTTTTTTTTTTAAACTCAATAAAATGCACAGCTTGGGCTCTACAATTTTAATCTCCGCTGTTTACCGATTTAAGCTAATATAAAATAGTTAAAATAGAGTTTAAAGTAAATAAAATTGGAAAATTACAAAAGCTGTGTTCTGTGAAGCTTTGACACAGACTTTCAAATGCTGGAGGAACAGGGCTAACAAAAGGCTTAATTTAAGTAAGTAATTGTAAGAGCTGATTTAAGTAATTCTAAGAGCTAGGAGAGAAATATTACACAGGTCAGCGTGACCCAAAAGCTTATTCCCGAACTAAGATACAGGCACGGATTATGAAGCCTTCTTAAGCTGGTTATGTAGCTTCGGAAGGTACCTTAATAAGCTAGATAAGAAAATTATGCCTCTGTGAGTACATGACTTTGGCGAGCTGAGAAAATTAAGCCTCTGAGGTCATATGACTTTGGCAAGCTAGAAAGTGAAAATCCAAAAATGATCAAGAAAGTAAGGCAAAAGTAGAGAGACTATTGTCTCACCTGCTACATGTCTGGCAACCAGATCAAAAGCGACGAGAAATAAAAATCGCGCGGCTCAAGAATACACGTAAACGTCAGCGGTCAAAGCTAGGCAACGAATTCGTGGTCTCTAATTGTGCGAATTGTCTAACTAAGTTCTCTTCTGGAATGATTTGGTAACTAAAGCTGCGTTCATACTAGTCTGCTGGGGCGCAAAGCGGCAACGCGGAAAGAAACGCTTTCCGCGTACGTCAGTTCACACCAGCGCGGCAACTTTCGTTTTAAAAGTTGTCATGTGCTCGCACTAGATGGCTCTTTGTATCGGAACAACGGGAAATTTTTGTGTGGTATTTTGACTTTTTACTCTTACATTTTTTAATTAAAATGGATTTAATTTCTGGATTAATTAATTAAAACTTATTTTACTTTGTGTAGGAGAAACAGAATACAGTGGTTTATATTAGTATGTGAGAGATTACTGCAGCAAGGAGATGCAAATAATTTAATTGAAGAAATGCGCTTGAAAGAAACGAAATTTCTTTTAATTACTTTCGCATCAATTCGATGAAATTCTAGCCGCATTTATTCAAAAGTAGAACATTAATTTTTGTCAGAATATCGCAGAAAAGAATCGTTTGGAAGACAGGAATAAGATATCCCTGGAAAGGATCGTTGTATATATCTAATTTTATTTATTTATGAATTTTGTTGAATGATAATTAAAAAAATCCTAATTTCATAACTGTATTTTGGAGAGCAAACTTTTCATGGGATAGACTACCATAAATGTTTTTGCATGATGTATGAACTTCTCTTAAATGTTTCCTTAAATGGTTTAAATAATGCAAGAAAGAGTATATTTTATTTAAATATATCTAGGATTTACAGCATTACTAATTTAAATACCACACTTAAAAAAAGCAGTTATTTTTAACCCAATAAACAACAGCAATTTTAAAAAAAATGTTTTAGTTTCTGCCTTATGTACATATTTTTTACCTTAAATGTAACAGTAATTACTTCAGTTAGTCATTCATATATTAATGAACAGCCATTATCTATTTTATAAAGTCACTTTTATATAAAATTCATTGAAATAACCTCATTTTATATAATACTACTTTATTTACGTTAAAAATTGAATTCCACAATTAGGAAATTTGCTAATGCCCATGCAAAAGTACTTTATATTAATGAAAACTTATTATCAAGATTAAACCTCTGGTTTAGTTCATATATAAATTGTTCGCAAAGTGGTCATCCATGTTCAGATAAACAAACAGGAAGCCATTAAAATGCTCGGAAGTATTCCATAAAATCAGCTACATACTAGCGAGCTTCTTTTCTGTATAAATTATAGTTTTCTTAATTTTTCTGAACAAATGGTTTACTCGTCACACTCATTTAAATTTCAGAACTCACTAAATTTTCTAATTAGATTGAAGCAGCAACTTCATACTAATAGCAGTGTCGCTTTTGCTAGTCTGGTATCAGCCGAAATAGAATCAGACCGTAGTAGTCAGATCATCTTATGAATTATACCAAATGCTCGTTGTCAAAAGAAGAATAATGCATACAATGTCGAGCGAAAATTAGGTTTATATGAATAATAAAGGAAATGAAGGGAAAAATAAATATAAGCTTCTTGTGTCCCTTCCCCCCCCCAAAAAAAAGTCGCGGTAGATATTAAAAAAAAATGGTGAATTTGTACCATCAAAGGTAGGAAAAAACAAGGTCCGAACCCGCAATACAAGTCACGCTGAATTTTTTGCTTGAGCATGTTACCTCCGTGCTAAGGTATCTTGCGAATAAATATGGTTTTCATACTTCAGCTTCATGAAACTGAAGAAGCAACTGGACTACTCTGAAACTAGCGATAATATTTTCTGTAAATATTTTTTTAAAAATACGAACTCCATTACAACACCACTCCTGGTGACACTTCAATCCAAAATCTTTAACTCAAGAAGCTAACGTTTTATCCACTAAGCAACAAGAGTAACCTTAATGTGATGTAAATATATTTTAAGAAAAATTCAAAATCTGAAAGTTCGAATTCCATCACTATTTTTTCGCAATAGTCTATTTATTGCATTAGATTATTCTCTAAAAATTATGAACCATATATAATTTATGGTTAAATATTAAGGAATATTATTTCTAATAAACTTGAGAATTTGCCTTTAAATAATTTATAAAGCTATTTATTCTATTAGCGTATACAGTTTTTTATTATTATCTGAAATTTTTATAAAGATTAGTCCATTTGACTTTTTTTTTATCACGAAGAGTTTTTGGAAGTGCAAACATTTAAAAACAGTGGTATAAACTGGACGTTTGAAACGAGATGCTTGAAACTCATGGGATGCCTTCGTTGAAGACTTTCTAAGGAAAATTAGCTAGCATCCACGTTACACATGGAGAAAACCACTAAAACGCTCATATAGCCAGCCCATTTGCCTGGAATTGCTATTTTACCGCCTTACTAGTGAATAAAAATATATAATGTATCAAAATTATGCAGTCTCAAAGAACACCTTCAAACTGAAACTGTCAAAATGCATGCTATTATTAAAATTCAAGTAATAAAAAAGTGTACGTTAAAATTTAAAACTATCAAAAAATTCAAAATGTAACATGTTTCAGCACATTACATTTTGAATTCCAAAGTGGGAAAAAGGCTTTTTTATAAAATAAAATATTGTATGTGGCAATTAATATTATATAGAATATTCTATACAGTAATTTTCTTTTGTTTAATAGTGTAGTTTTCTCCGTGACGTAAATAACTTCAGCTATTTTGGATCAAATTGAATCAAGGAGAGAAAAAAATAAATAAAAGCATGAAAATATATAATAGGAAGACTCTAATAGGACATCGTAGTGAATGAGAATACTTTAAATTCCTTCTGATGGTGTCTTTTTAGCACGTATCACTTATATCTTACGTTCTAGAGGAAGAAAGAAGCTTACAAAACATATCACAAATTTTAGAGATAAAACACAAGCTTAAATAAGAAACAAAATACACACCTGTCATTTGTTTTGAAAACTATAGCACTGATCTGCGTTACACTTTACCTAATATGACATAAAACTAAGATAGAGAAATTGCAAGATTTTTTCTTTCCAGAAAATCATATCCTAAGCAAAATGGCGTAAGGTACTCTACATTGCAATGAGAGAATAACTTCGTTGGCAGCTGGTTGGAGCAGAAAAAGAGGGCAACCAAAAGCCGTTTGGGTATTCTTATCGCAGGAACAAGATACGATTCAATTACAAAGCTATGTTTTTATCAATTATATAGCTTCCTAAAGCTATATCCCCAAATATAAAAACCACTCCTGCAATCCTAAGGAGGGGATACGAGCTTCAAATTTAAGCATAAAACTTCAGTTCCTTTTAAAGGTATTCCGAATATAGCGCTATAACGCGAAGTAATGTGACGCCGAATTTTTTTTTGTTTCTATTTTTTATACAGCACTTTTAAAGGACAGAGTTTTGTCGTTGACTGCTTTACGCTGAGTGACAAGAATCGTAAAATGTCTAAAGTACTGTATCTTATTTTTCCAGAGATTACATTTTGAAGCGAAGCTTTCACCTAATGGGAGCCTAGCGAAGCACGTGCGTTGCTTTTTAATAATTTTTTTAGCAGTATGACATCAGTTTAAATATCCGAACTTATGTAACCAGATTAGACCGGGCGATTTCTTTGAAAATCTTTTTTTTTTGGTGGTGGTGGTGGGGGGTTTAGTTTGTTGAAAAGGACCTCCATCTTTACGTTAAACGGTTCATAGTCGATCTATCCTTCCATTTCAAGCATTAAACGATAGAATTATATTAACATCACATGACTGATTCGGAGCTAATTAAAAGAATAAATGAAAATTAGAAATACATTAAAAGTACATTACAAAGAATTGAAAATAAGTTATTCATAATCTAGATTATAAATAGAGACCATGTAAGGAGCGTGGAATTTCAGATAGCTTCTGTTAATTTCTTTTTGTATATGGAAAATGAAGTTGTTTTCCATATATAAAAGATATTTGATATATTTCCATAAATGCAGAGTGCATATAGTACTTATTTTTCATTCATAAAAAGACTTTCCAAATATACACCAATTCTATACATGCTTATTTCATAAACGCAGTTTTCATAAAAATATTTTCAAAGACTTTCGAAACCTTTAACAGCTGAGTATAAATTTCTTCTTTGTAGGTCTGCATTTATTGGTGCAGTATATTTCATCCTGTGTCATATACATTTCAGGGAAATTCATGCAGCTTCTTAAATTATAGTAGTTTGAAGAAAAGAGAGAGTCACTACTGTGCCCATAGTACTTTTCATTTACTTACACTCACTTTCATTATTTTATTTTTGCAAATTTTTACCTATAAAAACTCAATCTAAAATATCTAAAAAAATTAATAATACATAATTAAACTGTAAATTCATTTGAATCATGAAATAATCTATGTAATATCCCTAACTAAAAATAAGCAAGAACTGCTTTTTCTGTACATAAAAAATAAATTTGATTGTTTTTTATGTTTGATTGTTATGTTTTGATTGTGAATGATTTCATTTATTTGATGTCACGAAGAAATTACGAATACATATCCGTTTTACTTAATTTTTACTGTAACACTTTCCGACTTCTAAATTCTACCCCTTAATTTGAAATTCTCTTAGAGCGCTTGTCCTCGCAATACTTTCTACTAATTTTAATCATTAATTTATCCTCGCGTTGCACCAGTTCAAAAAGCACATAAAATCAACAGGTCTATTTATAATGTTAAACCTAATTATTTATTAACTTGATCTTTTTTTTAACTTTCCTGTGTTTCGAACGACTTCTCGTTTTCACTCTTAACTGAAAGTCTAGAACTCTGCTAACACAGACAAGACGTAAAGCTCAGCTAATATTCAATTAACACTGCTTCCGGTAAGTGAAACTAAGATTTGACAAAATTAATACACCGCTGCTTGCAGGTCTTAGAAATATAAATAAATATAATGTAAGTAATATTAAATATGTACAGCACAAACAACAGGTTCAGTTGTTAAGGAATCCTACTGCAACCATTCGCGACTTCTAAACACAAGGTCTAGCAGATGCAAGAAACCACTCACCAAATCCAAATCGGCATAGACATGGGCGACTCATGAAATAAACTGGTTGCCTAAAACGTTGCCAAAGCTCTCTTTCTAAAGCGCACATTCACTCGCTATTTAAAACTCTACCTAATTTGAATTCTGGCGAGGCAGGTGAAATAAAGAGAAATCATGGGAAAGAATCAATATAAAAATAACTTGGTACCTTACACATTCATCTTCTTTATGAGACAATGTTGTGCTTCTACTCCTTAATAAAGGAAAAACAGGCGGGAAAAATAAAGAATATGTTCGAAAATTATAAATTCATCCAGAGCTTAAAATTGTAAACGTACAATATTTTAACACTTTGTAATAATCGGACAATCGTGCTATGTAATGTGTAAATAGCATTTCATAACAGCATTTAACATCGTTCGCTTGTTATGCAGTTTTGTGTAACGCATATTAAGTCCAAATGAGCTCATAATTTGTTTTTTCATACATAAATTTAATTTTAAAACGTTTTATTTCAAAATTGCCTCAACTGTCAAAAACAGGAAAGAACGCAAAGAACCATTGTAAATTATGCTTTTTTAGTATGGTATACAAATGTAAGTTACCTGTACTAATGCGAGCATGATATTGTGTTCTCCCACTAATCACAATTTTTTTAACATGTCTTTTTTTAGCTTTATTTATTTCCTTATTCAAAGCAGACTCATTGAACAAAATTATTGTTGAGTATAACAGTATAGCCAAGATAATTTCATTCTGTTGCATAATTTCGAACTTTTATTAACCGATCTCCAGTCGAAACATACACATCACCAGCATGCAAAACAAAAGGTCAACTCGTTGGGCAACAGAAAGGGTCTAAAGGTTTGAAACAAGTCGTAAATTTAGCCTCTTATTTGCATACAGAAAGTGAAAAATGACTCAAAACTTCCTTGTACTTCAGTAATTGAAACAATTTAAAGTAATAAATCCTTAAGCTTCTGCATCATCAATATAACGCTGATTTGAATTAGGAAACTGAATAAATTATATTCTACGGATGTTATTTATTTATACTCAGCATTCAGCTTTAGTTAGTTAGTAAGAAGATAATTACTAAAAATAATATTCGTTTACTTTAAAATTATGTGGCAAACTCATAGTTTGTAATATTCGATTGAGACCGAGAAGAAAACTGCACCAGGATGAATTGCAGTTTAAAAGACCGAGATGAATTTAAAAGAATACAAAATTTGGTAATTCCAATAAGCTGTTCATTGAATAAAATATTTATTAGGAATATAATGAACATTCCTTGAGATGAACGCCGGTATTTCCAGATGACTTTGATCTATTCACTATGTAATAATAATTTAGAATAGATGCTCACTCTTTGTGTAATAATAATTTAGAACAGATGCCCACTCTGAAATATTTTCACTTCATAATTCTCTGTTATTATTATTACTATTATTATCCAAGTGTATATTTGGATGTGAGCAAGCAATATTACATAGAATTATTTAATAACTTTTAAGGTATTTCTCCCCCTTCTTAGCATGCTTTCATGGTGTAATGTCAGCACGCTCGGCGCGTATTCGAAAGGTCCGTGGTTCGAGTCCAGGCGAGGGCATTTCTCATTTTTCATCTCTCCTTCTTTCAAAAAATACGTAATGTCTACATGGTGGCTCCCGAACAGGGACAAAAACGGTGGTGGATGATGATTCTCCACCACCAGGATTTGGCGATTGGGTCTCCTAATTCACAGTCGCTCTTTAAAAGGGGGGAGGGTATTTAAGGTATTTCTCCCGCCTTCTTAAAGTGCTTTCGTGGTGTAGTAGTCAGCACACTCGAAGCGTATTCGAGAGGTCCGTGTTTCGAGTCCCAGCAAGGGCATTGCTCATTTTTCATCTCTCCTGCTTTCAAAAAATACCTAATGTCGCTGCAAACTGTTACCCTTATATATTTAGATCTTCCACAATGATACTTTCAAAATGTTACTATCCAAGTGCATTTATTTTTACGAGCATGGGCATTATAAATTAATAACTCCTCCAAATTCAGTGCTTGCCAATATCACCTGCAAAGGCTGAGGCTGAGATAAAAAGGGAGGGACTAAAGCAGAAGGAATTCACTTCTTTCTCCGTCCAGATGCACTGAGCTCCAACAAAGATTTCAATGCTAAGCAAAGAGTGAATTTTTGAATTCTATCAATTATTAATATACAGTTTGCTATACAACTGTTACAGAAGCATTGTACCTCACATTCGTCTAGCATTTCTCAAACTTTCCTGGTTTACTGCCCGTGTTTAAAAACAAATGAACGCTCAGTGGTCCCCTAGGAACCCACATGTATATTTTTAATGAAATATGTAGAAGAGATAAAACAACTGGGATATTTGTATATTAACAAAATTAACAGTAAGATCACGGTTATAAACTAAATTATACTATAAAAGATGGGAATTTAAAAGGTTTGGTTTGGTTTAATTGATTATGGCGAAGCCCGCTATAGCTATCTGCCTAGAGTGAAAAAAGCCTTCGTGTAAAACGTTCTAAGGGAAACTGGCTCATATGCACGTTACACATGGGGAAAATCACGAAAACGCCCATGCAGCCAGTCCATTTGCCTGGATTCGAACCCAGGGTGGAACTACCAGTGTTCAACGATGTTACAGCTCGGTCGTTGGTGGGCTGTAAAAGACGGCAATAGCTTTAAAGTTATTCGAGTTGCTACTGCACTGAACCAGTGTTTCATTAAATGAAATGAAAGATATGCTGTGATAAATTTTAGTACAATATTCCATAAACCAAGATTAATGATATCTGCTTCTTTAGCCAAAATTCTTGATATCCAGACCTAAATTTAAATTTTATCTTTTCATTCAATAAATTCTAAGTTCGGAGGTGCTTCTAAATTGCACTGGAAAGGAAAGAACACAAAGCAGTCGGTTATATCTATTTTTAAAAATATCTTAAAAACATTTCTTGAAGCTCAGTTCCAGAACTTCCAACTAT
Organism: Stegodyphus mimosarum; assembly: GCA_000611955.2. NCBI lineage: Eukaryota > Metazoa > Arthropoda > Arachnida > Araneae > Eresidae > Stegodyphus > Stegodyphus mimosarum. The sequence continues at coordinate 85,737 of KK119713.1, forward strand.
TGGCAATTTTCAGCTAAACTTTTGTCATTTTTCTCACTATTGACAAATTTGAGAATGAGATAAATCCACGTCCCAAGTATCTTTTATGCATTTCTGAATTTTGCCATACAGTAGAAACTGCATTTTAGGCTTCTGTTAGATTCAAGTCATTACCTTTGAGCTGAAAGCTCGATTCTTTAAATTTATTAGAAAAAAAAGTCAAATAAGCTATGCCTGTTTAGAATTTATCATGTCTGCTCTTAAAGCAACATCTGTCTTTCATAACTCTAGCACTGAATTGAAAAGTTTGAAAAATTGTCTCAAACGGGCTCTTTTTGAAAGCTCACGAACTTCTGTATGAAGAAGAAGACGACTGAAACCTTTATCCTTTTCAATACAGTTTTGTCCAAATGATCTGTCATTCAAAAGTTGCCTTTTATTTTATTTACTACTCTTTTGACGACGAGATGAAGTGAGCTATGTAAGATTTCACTTAAATTTTTTGCTACTAAATGATAATAATAAATCGGAAAATAAATCGTGTATGACCGATATTGTTGTTGCCTCCGCTTTCAGATGCGCCATAAAAGCGTTGTAGTTCTTGTATACTGTTGAAGCACCATTGAAAGCAAGCGACAATATTTTATTTGGATGAATTTCATAACACTCATAAAACCTTTATAACGTGAAATAATGATTCATCTTTAGTTTCTAAAGTTACCCATTATTCAAAGCCATAACAAAGCCTCATTATTCAAAGCCGCCATTATTCAAGCCTTATTGTTCATTTGTCTTTAATAATAACCCTTGGCAGAGATTTGTTGATCCTTAAGAAACGCATATAAACGAGAAGCAAGACTTCATTCCTTGGGATAGTTGTCTCAGCAAGTTGTATTGGAAAAGAGATATTTTTAAAGAGTTAAATAAGGAGTTCAATACTATTAGCTACCTATGTGGTTCTTCTTCCAACAATAAGGGTGCTAGACTTTAGATTTCATGAAACCATAAAATCTGAAGTATTTTGAGATATTAAGCCTATTGATAATGTATTAGTTAAAGGAAACTGAACGAAATCACATTTTAAATAATTACCACTGCACTGCCTGCATTTTTTTTTCTTAGGCTCAAGCATGGTAATAACTGAATCAACAACAACAAAATAATGAAAAAAAGGTTTTAGAGAAAAATCGAAATTATTTTCAATCTCAGAATATTCAAATTAAAGTATTTTCAAAAGATACGTTTCCTAATTACTTTTTTATTATTCGAATACTTATCATAAATTTCTCCAACAAAGAACTCATACTAAAAGTCTTAGACCTGTTAAAAAGTCAAAAAATAAGTTTGTGTCAAAATAAAAAAAAATAATTAATTGTTCTTTCCTTTCCGTATTATTGTTTTTAATAAACAAATTCATGTTTTTAGTTAAAATAGGAAGAAATATTTTTAACTACTTATATAGCAAAATGAGTATAAATTGTCTCCTGTATTGTTTCCCTGAATTAACTTGTTGATAATATTGCAAGCCTCTGTGTGTAAAGAGGCCGATGAAGATAATCATCAGCTTTGGAAGGCAAACTAATTTCAATTAAGTTTGTTTTGGAGGCTGACTTCGGTGAGGAGAAATTAAAACTTTTAGCCCTTCAGCTTAGAGGCCTTTCAGTTCCCATGGTTAGTACTTAGTTAAATATCGTTTATCCTTGCAAACAGCAACTATGTTCAAGTAACTTAAGTGAAGCACTTAATGACTAATTTATTTAAAACTGATATCTATACTGTGTTAGTTTGAAATTCTTATTGCTTTGAATGTCTGTCACAGCATCAGCTTGCCTAGGCAGGCTGAAAACTAGACTCATGTCAGAGGGAGGGTAAAGGTTAAAGCTTCTCACACAATCAGTAGTATAGACAACATAAGATTATGAAATTTTTTAAACAGATACATATTCTTTTGTTTTTGCTTAACTGTGAGACTTAAATTTCATTCATTACATTGCTTGTTTTAGGCCACTTTGTTTTATTACTTTAGAGAAGCTAGATTCAAAGTATTTTGATTTGAGTATCCAACAAAAGGAGGATATGCTAGCTGCTTCCATTGAGAACCCAATTCTGTTTTATCTATAACTTTAAATCAGCATCAGGCTTTACGAAAAATAAATGACCACACAGGCTGATAGAGCCTATTACTGAAAGAGAAAAAACTGACACCGTATAACATGAGGTACTTTATGAGGTCATCACGCCACCGAGTCGGAGATAAAGCAAGAACTCATATTCTTTCCCTCCGATAATATCACAGAAGGAAAACTGGCAACCGAAAATGTTGCTTGACCAGCTATTGAATAAAGAATCATTGTAATCTTTGCGTATCTCAGTTGTTGTATATTTTTCGTGACTTCTAGTTTTATGAAAAGTGAATGTTACCTGGAACATAACTCACGGAGTATAATAATTTTATTTTATTTTGAGTAATTGCTTTCTTCTAATCTTAATGAACTTCAAGAGCAAGACAGTTTGCGATTACATGTTGCAAATGCAGTTCTTGGTTACGAAATATGTTTTTTTGAATAAAACAAAAAGGCAAATTTTCTTCCAATTAGCCTGAGCCTCCTTTTCGTTTCTGGCCTTTATCAAGTTCATTTGAATACATCATCGAGCAATGGGGATGTTGATTTGCAAGCTGTCATTAACTCGGAAGGGAGAATCCAGGGTAACCAAGGGCTGGGTAAAGTAGTCGATCAATGTCACGAAGTACATCACTTATATTGAAATTAAAATTGTCTTAACCTGATTTGAGAATTAATAGAGCAGGTTCAAATAGAGTAATGGGAAAAGAATTCCATTAATACTGAATGAAGAAAATTGATTTATGCGATTCATATCTGTTAAGATAATTTCCTCCCAAATACATTTTTAAATCTCAAGTACTCGAAAACCAATGGCATTTCTCGGTATTTCGAAGAGGAGTTTCATTTTAAAGAAGCTTTAACGCACGATTGGTGAAAATGCAAATCATTACCAAAGCCGAGAATGTGGTATCAATGACCTGAAACAAGTACGTATAAATGAAACGATACAACATCTAGAGAAATGTTAAGTAAATTGCATTACGTGACTTTAATATAAATAGATGGGTAGAAAACCCGTTTCAGGATAATTCAGCAATGCCTCTTCTTTAATAATTAAGTATGAAACGACAATCACGTAATAATGTAGAGTATTTTTTAAGAAATATATGACGAAAGAAGTAAATTAACTAGACTTTTAGGAGATAAACAACGCATTAAAGGTAGAACAGTGAATTTGAAAGGATAGTAATTTTTCTCATAGTTCATTAAAGGTAAATAACGTAATATTTTTAACGTTAATTTATTCTTCTTTGCGTTCCGCAAATTTACCTTTCACAAAGTTCAGCGGGGGAACTTAAAAATAAAATGCTATGAGAATCTTTGGTCTTAGTAATTCTTTATTCTTGTGAGTTATCTCTAAATGAGACAAATTGATTAGCTGCAAAATAGAACCAAACTAAAGTTAATATGAACTTCATCTTGAAGTCTGAGTACCAGTTACCCGGTACATAAGACGACTGAAGGTTGCTAATTAGTTCCGTATTTAGCTCCCACTGAAAGGGCCATCCATAGGGATTTTCATGATTTACCATACGTTTAATATTAATGCGACCTATTTCTTTTAGTAATTCCTCCATAAAAATATCCCTCCTAATGCAGATAACCCTCGGATGCTTTGCCAAAATAAATTAATCAACCAAACAGCAATCTTCAAATTTATAGTACGAATGGTAATAAATTCGCTATTATTCTAAGAATAGAAGATAAGTTTCACTTAAGCATATCAACCCTTGGGGTCGTTTATTGTAGTGGCACAAATGTGTACTCTGACATTTTCGGCACTGGGGGTATGCAGACATAAACCTGGCGATTTCACGTAAGCTCTGGGTATAATGGGGTGTCTTCGATTTCGATAGCTCGACTGGCTCACAATAAGTCCTGTGTAAGACGGGTAGTCGCATCAGGCAATCCGTGAAGTACTGGCAGAAGCAAGACGGCCAGACCTCCAAGTATATAGTCTCACCCCGCCGTGGTCATCAAGAGGGACCTCATCGATCAGTTTAGCTGTAGGTTAAAGAGAAATCTAAAGTCTGTTGACCCGGAAAGTGTTGGTTTGGCGCTTCAGCAAAAAAAAAAAAATACTTTATCAGGGTGGCTTTTCACTGGATCCGGTCTCCGCATAACACGGATGTCCAGTAGTGGGATTTGAACAATATAGTGACTCATTAAATTGAAGCACATTAACAAATATTTATCATTAAGCATATCCATAGGTTATGTCAGGTTAGGTTATCTGAATACGGCAAAGCACACGAAGGCTAATTGAAGGGGAGGACGACTTCGTGGAGGGCTTTCTAGGGAGAATTGGGTCTTATTAATGTTACACACGGGGAAAATCATGAAAATCAACCACGCAGCCGGCCCGTTCGCCTGGGAAAGAATCCAGGTTGAGTTTCCAACATTTAGAAATCTTAACTACTCGGCCACTGGTGGTGAACCAATAAATCGAAGGCGAGAGAAGATATAGTATACTCACTTAACAGTGAAGAGCCCTGTTCTGCAAAAATTACTTTTGCTATTTAAAATTTAATATATTACTATAAGTATGCCTTGTAATGACTCGGTTAATTCTTTTAGTAACTGTCATATTATCACAATATTTTCAGTTAAGTACATACAAATCTTTAAAATCTACAACATATATGCAATGCAATTTCAAATTACATTTTAAAATTTATTGCGTTATAAATATATAAATTTACTACAGCTTACAGGTTCACGCCACCATAAACAAAACACTCACCGTTGTTTACAGTAATATCTCCCAAAGGAATGTCTGCCTTTTCTTAACATAATTTTAGTTTTTCTTAAAATAACTTGATTTAAAATGAAACTCATCCTCATCAACAAGACAACTTTGGACAATACGTATTTTCTTTGCTGCAGCTACAAATTAAAAATCCTAGAGCTTACTCTTTTCAGAGATAATAATAGGAGATTTCCACATATATGTACTAAACTGGCAGTTAAATTCATCAGTCAATCAATTATACTTGCAACTCTTTTTCAAATCTTTCCATTTCATCCTTCATTTTATACGCTTCTGTGAAGTAAATGATGGATGCGGGTAACAGTAGACAGAAGAGAAAAACCAAAATATTTTTAACTGGTTCGCTAACATAACAAAACCTTACAACTATTTTGCATACGAATCTTTCTTTCCATCGATAAGTATGAATCCAAACAAGGAAGTTAACAGAATCAATACAAAAATAGTAATTTCGAATTAACAAAAAAAACTAAAGAGCCTTCGCGAGTTGATACATGAAAAGGCAGTAACAAATTAATCTGATAAATTAATGAAAATAATGAAATGAAAGAATTATACTAATTGGAAGATTTGAATTAAAATGTTTCATAATATTTCCAAGAGGAATAAGCAAAAGTGAATATTTTTATAATGCTTGAAATTTTGAAATGTTGTTGAAATATAATTTCAATGTAACGGTTCTAAAAATAGTTTCGAATAACTTCTTTCCGTGTAGACAAACAATATTTAAAACACAATTCAAAAATTTGAGAGCGCCCGCATTTTTGCTGTAACTATTCATTGTAAGTCTAATTTGAAATTCTGATTAACTAAGACTGCACATTTTACCGATGTGCCCGAAAACGCATCTATTAAATATAAATGTAAATATAAAGCAAATATTCTGAAAATGTATTTTCAGTGCAATCCAGTCATTGCTGGCGTTGTCAGTGTGCTATAATCTTAATCATATTATTAATATATAAAATAATTTTAAAGAGACAGAAATTAGTTTACAGGAAGTTTATATTCCTCGTGTTTAGGAATGGGTTGCATAGGAACCATATAGGAATGGGTGTTACAAAATTTTTTGTTGTTATATTGTAACGTATGTATGATTATGTGCAGGGAAATTTCTCTTAAGTGAAGGTAATTGGTTTCGTTTGGTTTATTTAATAACGTCAAAATAATCGAAGGCTATCTGCCTATGCGGAGGGATGCCTTCGTGGTGGTGTATAGCAAGTTTCTGAAGGTAAATAAAAGAAATGAAATCAAATCGAGTCAATCGAATCTCTGATCAAATATCTGAAGAAAGGAAATGAAATCTTTGAGTAATCAAATCGCAGTTTTGACAATCTACTTCTAAAATTCAATTAGCAAGAGTACAACAGTATTTTATGACAAGAGTACACAGTTGTATTTTGAAAATGGATTCTAGTGTTAAAAATCTTCCTCAGCGAAGAGTTTTATCAATAGTTTTAAGAATTAATTATTTTAGCATTTTCTGCTTCCCTTCTCATTACAGTTAGCAATGCAAACTTTTGAAAAACATCCTCCCCTCTCCAAAAGTAAACAGATAGTAAAGCTTAACCTCAAAGGGAAAACTTTTATTGGTTGTAAATGCTGTAGGGCAGCATAAGATCTATTCAGTTGTACTTGAATTTGTTTCAATATAGTCATAATGTTTATTAACAGTAATTTGGGATCACGGTTAGTTCCTTAATTCTATTTTTTTAAAATATCTAATATTCAATTGATTTTTTTAAAACTTATTACGTACTCTCTTCTTAGACACTACACGGAAAGGGAGGTATGCCTTCGTGGAGGACCTTTTTTAAGAGTAGCTGGCTCGTATCCACGTTACACATGAGGAAAACCACGAAATCTTCCATGCAGCCAGCCCGTTCGCCGGGACTCGAGCCCCGGACCGAACTACAAGTGTTCAGTAAGTTCACCGCCCGGCCGCTGGTGGGCCATATTCAGTTTATTGGAATCTAGATTCGACTCATGATCTTAGCATATCAGAAAAAAAAGCGTTTGTGACTCGTTCCTTCTCTGTTGCGTCTGTTTTTCAGTCTCAGTTAGAAAGGGATGAACAAAAAAGCCCATAACTACAGCTGTATAACTAAAGTACAATAGCTGTATAACTTATATTAACATAAACTTTTAGTCTGAGCAATTATGGGACCGAAGAAAGAAAAAAAAAATAAGACAGTGTGGAATTTAAGGCTTAACTTTGAATACAATTAAAAATAAATGCAAGAGACTTTCTTATTTATTATGCAGATACTATTTGTTCACACTTTAAATAGTAAATGAAGAATGAAAGGAAGACTATTAAAGATGCTAATTCGAGTGATCGATTATCAAATTTTACTGCGTCCTTGGAATTGACAGCTACCTTGTGCTGTTACCCTTCTTAGAATGAGTACCTAAATTATCGCTGCTGCCAATCATCCTAAGAGCATCGTAAAATCTGAGGTAAAAAGATAAATCTGATCAAAGGTAGAAGGTGAAAGAGTAAGAAAGTAAATCTGAGCTAAAATGTAAGATTACTTTAGTGGATCAGAAACACCAAAAGAAGACTCTCGCATTAAAATGATGAAGTGCTTGAGACAGCGACAGAAAACAACTAATTTTTTTTCAAATTCGCGTGCATATTTTACGATAAACTTAGCTGCATGTTTATAAATAGAAAGAAATAAAGCATGCAATAATTCTGCTTGTTTCTGAATCTGAATTAAGCATAATATTTGTAACATTTTGTGTGTGTACAACACTGCATATTTAACACTTAGCAATGCAAAGCAAACTCCCAGTACAAAACTGAACTGTTCATCATTCCAAACGGTTACATTTATCAAAAACTTGTAAATGAGCAATGAATGTCAATTTAACTATTGAAATCTGTAGACACTTTACCCTATTTAAGTTTATGGCAACGACTCAAGAATATGCATACAAACACTACGAAATCCTCTCATGCATAACACAGTTATTTCTTTGTAACTAGGGATGCTCATCAATTCATTACTGTCAGTCTAGTTTCTGGAGTTTATCGCAACGTACAGATACATAGTTGAGACCAGTGTTTAAAGATAATGAACTCAAAAATACAAGCTTTAAAGCATCCTAGCATCCCTAAACCTGGCCTTATCGGGATTTTGATCGCTGATGCATGAAGCAATTGTCTCCTTGTTAATGCTTGTTTATGAACATCTTGCCCACATTGAATCAATGTGTTCCGTGCCAAATGTTACGCTTGTCAACACATGCTCTAAGCTGTATTTAGAGTTAAGTCAATAACATGGCATCTAATTGAATGTTTTCATTTAAAAGGAATAAGCACAAAATGACTCTTTCAGGAAATTTTAGATTTCTTTGTAAACAGTGACTGACTCAGCAAACACTTATTTTTAATTTTAGTAATAAAAATAATAAACTGCAATTTTAGTAGATGATGAGTGTCAGAATATTTGAAAAATCGCATGTAGAGAGTATCCGACAGATGAAAGGAGATGCATCTACCTGAAACATGTGCTTTTGTGATGTCATTTCTAGATTTTTCGTAGAATGTGCACGTGGATTTATAAAAACTTGGTTATTTTCTGTGGTTGTCTCAAGCAGTTCATCCTTTTTCCGTGAGTCGCCTCTATTGGCTTTTGCCATATTCTGATGCACCAAAGAGACTTGATTTTAGATCAGATTCATCTCCAATATTTTGGACTCTTTAGATGATTGACAGCAACCACAGTTTAATTACATTAAAGGTAGTAGTAGCACAACGAAGTAGCTCTCAGTTTTAAAGACACAATAAAATTTCATAATCAATCAATCAATCACATTCGCATCTGTCCTAAAGTCTCTTATTTCATACCTAATTTATATGCTTGAAGTGGGAAAAAATGGTATCAGCAAGGAAATAAAAAAGTCTCCTTGAATTATCTTATATTATATAAATAGTTAAGCTTTAAGTTGCATATTGTCCTATTTTCTCTTACTTACTAGATCAAATATAGAGCTAGGAATAATCACAATCCGCATACATAATAGTTGCTTTGAAAGGAACAAAGAGAGGTAATGGAAAACATTTGAAGAAAATAATAATTAAATATATGCACTTATTACTATTACTTTATATTTATAAACAAATTAAAAATAAATATTCCCAATTATATAATTAAACAGAAACTTTAAAATATTACGCTACCCACCAAAAATTTTCCGTTGACCCACGCTTTGAAAATCACTAAAGTAAACTACAATTAAAAGAGTAGAGAAACATCCCAAAGTAAAACATGAAACTAGGCAAAGTAACAACCTTGTGTCTGGAGCTTGGAGACGACTTTGGGTCTTGTCTTAGATACAAGGTTTTTGCTTAACCTAATTTTATAACTTACAGTTTATTCTTCTTCCTTCGTTTTGTCATCAGTTAAGTAAAAGCAAACTGCAATTATGGAGTTAAATACCACCATTCTCTTACTGATGCGTTCATGTCTGCAGAAATTGGCCACTTTTTGATCATGTTAACTTAAACTTCTGCGATATAACAGCAAAAATGTTTGAAATGCACATTAGTACAGATTAATTGACTCTGTTACAAACTGTAGCTGTTCACAATCTGGCATTGTCAAAAAAAAATGATGTTTGAAATGCTTCAAAGGCATTAAAACTCTCACAAAGTTAAAAGAGAGATTTTTACTGTATACTATCATCCTAAAATCAATATATAATACTTATTTTTCTTCAGTATATTAAATTACAAGATTTAAGGCAGTCCTGATCGGTATGATGATTAGCCTTGCAGGTTGTCGTATCGTTACGCCCGGTTTTCAAATCCCGGAGAAGGCTTGGATGTTTGGTTAGGTTCGAAAAGGTTATAATGAATATGGCAAAGCACATGACAGATATCTGCTTAAAAAAAGGGGGGGGGGGTTCGGTAAGCAATTTTTAAAGAAAACTGACTCTTATTCACTTTACACGTGGGGAAAACCCCGATGTTTAATTCTGCAGCCAGGTTGTTCGCCTGGGATAGAACTCCGATCGAACTCTTAGTATTCAGCGGTCTTAACCACTCGGTACTGGTGGAGCGCTTGGATGTTTATAAAGTATAGTGCCTTTGCGGCATGGAGCGAGACCAATAAACGGCGATACCAACTTGAGTGATTTGGTAGTAGGCAAAGAGGGGTTAAAGACTATTGGACCTGTCCCTCGGGTGATGTTTTCCTTCAAAATCGGGATGGAAATGGGCAAATACGTTTGTGTCACCTATCAGATTCCCAAGGCCCATTTTTTTTTTACATGGAAAGAAATCCAATGCCTTTCTGACCATATTGGCGCAAACAGAAAATTTTTCCGTGCATTCCTTCTTTTATTACGAATTTCTGAACTTTGCACGAATTTATGACGCACCCTGTATACTGAAAAATAAAGGGTTTTAAACCCTTCTCAAGTCTTACGTATTCTGTTCACACACTTAAGCGATTATTCGCTTATTAGTGTTCGTGGGGTTCTGAGCTAGAACTTTAGATTTAAATAGTTGAACCGCATAGGGTGCTGTAACATATAGGTAAAACCTCAGAAATTCTGAACCTGCGGAAAATCTGAAGGTCAATGAGTCTTTTTCCCTTCTTCTCTAGCAAAATTTAATATATCAGCTATTATTCTTTCTTTTTGAAAAACAATTTAACATTATTTTGCTTCCTGTGATAAATATTTTTAATCAATATTTTGAAGATAATTATTGTTCGTGAGATAGCCACACATACAGACCATAGCAACGTTATGCGATTTTGTTTGCATGTTGATCCTGCGTTAATAATAGGCTATCTACGATGTTAATTAATAATCCTACAGAGGCTAAGAAATTTAAATGCTGTACATTCGGAAAGTTGCCACAGTTTATCAAAAAGCAGACCTAATTGCTGATATCATAACAATGTATTTTTATTTAGAGTTTGCTCCAGGCACCATTTACGTAGAAGAATATTAAAGATGTTTGGCTTGATATGTAATTAAACCTTTCTAGGCAGTTTTTTTTCCTTGTTTTTATTCAATGCAGAATAATTTACAAGCGTTTTACATCTCTAATATATGTAGTTGTCATTCCCCATTCAGAAGATTAATACTATTCAGAATCATCACTTCCCAATATGATATGATAGACAGTTTATTGCTTAACGTCATTAAAACTTGTTTAATGCGATTAAAATAATAATGAATTACTCATAAACTCGTCATGTTCCTCCTCTCTCTGGAGTTTAATGTCATAGAAATGAGAAGACACTGAATGCAGTTAAGTTGCTTATTACATTTTCTAGTTATGTAGCATAATTTAAATGAGAAGTTATTATTTGACACATCAGAATGCTATTATAAGATTGAAATTTTTATTATACTTGATAGCCAATAAAATCAAGCTTATAAGAAAAATGTTTTGAAGAATAACAAGAATGAAATTTATGCTAAAGAATACAAAACGAAAAAAAAGACTTCTTTTTATTTTTTTAACTTAAAATCTTGTTTATTTTGAGCGTACTTGGTAGCTTAAAAATAAATAAAAACATTAGCATAGTCTCCAGAACGAATTTTTCAGCAAAAAATCAGTTATTGTCAGGCAGAATAAGAAAAACAGTTTAACTCTATGAGTTCCATTCCAGATTGTCATTAGCCAAATATTTCACATACGAATCCATATTTATCCTTGCTATCCATCAGTTATTTTCTTCAGGTTTAAAAACCTAGCTGCGAATCATGTTAGAAAGATTTTCTAAAAATTACTTTCCTCTGAGACAGACGACCTGCATGAGTTATGCCAAAATAAACATACAGTGAAAATCGTTTAACATGAAAATAACGGGACTGAGATATTTTTTCGTGTTAAAAGAATTTCGTGTCAAAGGATATTGAAAAAAAAAACCAACAAAATTAAATTTATTTGAGTACATTTTACTTACATAGATGTATTTAATAAAAATCAATGAAACAAAAACATCCACAAGAACTTAATACAAAATTTTCAAATTTTTTGAAAAACGAAACATTTATTGAGTTTATGGGAAATAATCTGATATTTTTCTTTGCATTGTCTTTTTATAATCAAATTGTCAACGAACTGTTCGACGTCGTGCATTTTGTTATTCATTTCACAATTGGAATGTGTGTCTAAATAACTCCTCATACTTTTCATGATGTTCCTCATTTCGGATGACGTGGGAACAGGAGCTGCATTATTCATTTCATTTTCGTCGTCGGAATCTGCATCAATGATATTTTTTTAGCTTTAAACAAACTCCAAACTCTCTTTGTCTGCCATAATTGGGGCCGTACACACATTATCATCATCTACTGCAAACGAATTCTTCCGATGATACAGTAGGAGAGTCCAGTAATACAGAAACTATCTCAAACATTTCATGAAGAACAAGCTCAGTTTCAGTATCCTCCTTCTCCATTTCTTTTGGCGCGAACCAAACTCACTGATTTTTACACACAGTGCGATATACTCGTCACCGAATTCCAAAGCCAACTGATGAGAGATGAGATGTTTTTGTGTGGCTTTTGTAGGGGTGGGGATGGAAGTGGTTTAGATAAACAAAATTGGTTCTTGTCACAGGAATTGGCTATTCCGAGGGTATTTCAAAGCCAAGTTAGCCTCCTTTCTGCGAAACATGTGAAACCACCTTTCATTTCACAGCCTTCTTAAATCCCGCCTGCGCGGTTGGTGTTTTCCGTATTTTTCGAAGGAAATCTTTTCGTGTTAAGCGAGTTTCGTTTCGTGTTAAAAGAAAAAAAATGCATGAAAACACTTAGTAATTGGTCGGGACCGTTGTATTATTTCGTGTTAACCGATATTTCGTCTTAAGCGTTTTCGTGTTAAACGTATTTCACTGTACTTTACATTTAGTGTACTAGTGCATTTACTACATTTTTATTTACTTGGTTATATATTACACTATTTTAAAAGAAACATTACTGGGAATACATGGGCTGCTAACACTTGTAATATCTGCTTATTAAGCTTTCAGTGCGACAGCTGAAGTAAGTGCAGGAACCAGACAAGAGAAGGCTTGAAAGAACCCTTCATTTAACTCTTTAAAAATTCACAATACGTCGACTTGATGCTAACAGACTACGCTTCAATCGGGCGGTAACTCAACTAACAAGAATTAAACTTAAAATTCAAAGATATTAACACAACAGCAGGCCTTTCCCCAGGGCTCAGATAATCCTGGTACCTAAAACCGCGTTGAAGTCTCCTGGCAGCAAAGTAAAAGCGGTCACGCCGCTTTAACCAGCAATAAATGCAGAAACAGAAGCTCACGCTACAAAGGTACAGTGCATGCCCACTTTTTTTTAACTTTCCCTTCTAGAGCACAGTATTTAAACCTTTTCTCCTAATGGTATAATTTGGATTCTTTCACGAGCGCTACCAAATTTAAATATTCTGGCATTGACAGTTAGGGGAATGAAGGCTTATAGGAAAGAAAGCATAAACTTAACTGATTAGTGAAAATAAACATAAATCCCTATACACTAATAAAGACAAAATAAAGTTAAGAGCTGCAGTCCAACCGGGATAGTGGTTAGTGAATCTGACTGCCCTAGCGAAGGAAGGGTCCGAGTTCAAATCCCGGAGAAGGCATGGATGTTTGTAAATGCATAGTGTCTGTGTGGCTGGGGCGCACTCTAAATACTCGGCGAGCCAAAATTCCTTTCGAGAGGTTGGTGGTAGGAGAAGAGGGGTGGAAGACACTCAGGGGTCAAAATCCCTCAAAATAGGGAGGCGGAACTGAGCTCAAGTCGGGCTGTCACCATTATGGTACTCAGAGCTCATGGCAGCAACAGGCGCATGTGACTCATTGCCACAACGGATGTTGAGGGCTTGTGCTGTGAGTGAGAGTAGTATCAACAACAGTTAAGAGATTCATATTCCCCTGAACAACATTTTTTTAGCCTTGCAAAGCTTTGTCAGAGACCAAGGAAGACTAAGTTATGTTCATCAGAGACGTGTTAAAAACCGCTTTGCTGTGACTTGTGTAGGAAAAACATCATTAAAATAGCAAATATTTCCCGTTTAGTAATAGATTTAGACTACTGCTCTATTATAGCGTTGAAAATATTTCGTTGGCGTGAATGATTATGTTATGCTCCACTGCTGAAGTAGAAAAATAGAATCGGCAAATTAGCCTTCATTTTCCACTTGTGAGTGCAAATTTTCCAATTATGCAGAACTTCAAATAACTAGTGTTGTATTATTAGAGTAATTACCGACGCCACGCTTTGTTTTATTAAGCTTCACTACAATTTGTAAGTTTTGTTTTTTCATTTCGCGCGATGCATGACTGAATAAGCAGGCATATAGTCGACGTGAAACCATCAAGTAAAGTTTCCAGATTAAGGCTTTCTGTCAAAATATTTTGAACTGCATAAATAATTATGAAAATCTCCTTTGTACTATTTTAGTCACATCAATCCATCATTAACTTAATAATTATTATTTACTAATATTAACAGTAACTCTTGAACTGGAGAATGAATTTTACAACTAAAAAGAGATGTGTGTGTATATTTAAAAAAACGAAACTGTATTCAATATTTATTATAACAGACAAAAAAAATCTCCTTTAAAATCCATCTTTAAAAGTTTCACGTGCTCAGCCTTCGGATATCTGTTATATTTCTACAATCTTTTGTAATTTCTTTTACCATAAAAGGAATACTTCGTAACGGATATTTATATGTTAGTATCTTTATATCTTATTTTAAAATTTTTTCTGTAAGTGATAGAAACAAATACTGAAGATTTAGTAGAATTATTGGAGATTAATTTCTGCCTTATAAGGCACATCTCTTCACAGAATACTTTTGAAGGGAAAAGGATTTGAATTTACATTGCAGATAGAAAAAACTACAAAAACTCCATGCAACCAGCCTATTCAGTTACCGTGAATCGAAACCGGGATGGATTATTGATGCTCAGATCTAAGCGCCACTTTAAAATTGGAATACGACAACTACGGTAGAAGCATAAGAAACAGCAGAATATCTCTGAAAAACTGTATTAAGAAGTGAAAGTACTTCTACCATAAACACCCTCAAAAAAGCGTCGCATCTTCTTCCCAATACGTATGTGGCAGGACTTCTGGGTTTTAAAGCAAACAATTGTTAAACGAAATCTTAAAAGAGCTTGAAAAAAACCACACACACACACACACACCTACACAATGTTTGTAAATCTTTTACAAGAAGTGTTAAGATAATTTTGTTTATCATTCTGAAGGTACTTACTGCTTTGCTCTTTACTACTCACTGAAATAAGACGTTTTGCCGAAAAATTATAACATCTCATATCATTTTCTGATTCCACTTATTATTTTAGGAAAATCATAGAGGCCATTTGTCATATGACATTATTAAATTTTTAAAACCACTAAGAACTTCCCTGCCAAAAATAAAGGCAATTTAGAACTGTATATCCCCAATTTTTAGGAATCCATCTGTAAGATTCTATGATCACATGTGCTTGTGCTATTTTCTACATTAGATTTTTTCTTTCACATGATTAAACACTTTCTTACACGAGGCTTGTAATACCTGTACGAATACATATTATACAGTTAATTTCTTTTGCCTTTTTTTATTTAATTTTATTGTAATGTTTTATTTTTTGAATGAAAATGTCGATGGCGTATGATTTGAACCCAAAGAAATACAGATCTAAGAATACTAATTAAGTATTATTATTTAACAAATACACTCTTTGAATGCATATTTCAAGAATAACCTTTGTATACGTGTATAATATATTCTTCACGTATGCATAGGGAGACGACTTTCGCCAGTTGCATGGAGACCATTTGCGTAATTATTTAACAAATTCCTCTGTTATGTACATAAGCCCGAAGAAGCTGCACTTTAATATAAAAAGAGTGCCCTACATATGCACACAAGTCACTTAAATATGTGGATTTTATAAATGATATGCTGCGTTTACGAATATTATAATTTTTCTACCAAACTTCTATTTAACACTTATTTAATACATTTGAGAAAATTTAAATTAGATGTCAAAACCTTTTGTTAAAAAGGAAGCTTCAGTTTTTCCATGAGTTTTTCTACTCAGCGTTCTGCTAGATATAATGTATATTTATTTAGTTACTTAATTTAATTGATAAAAAAATGGCAGCCTCAGCGCCGTCTTTGCAGCATTATGTGCTGCTTCTGGGGCAACTAGTGTGCTGGGGCCACTAAGACAAACACTCACAGAAATGCTATGTAAATGAAATATAAGCGGATTAGCATAAGTTCTCTATGCCGTATGATCCCGGAGAAGCGTCTAGTGAGCCCATGCACTGAGACAGCTTTGATAAGCCTATAAGGTATTTCTCCCGCCTTTCTTGGCATGCCTTCGTGGTCAACATAGTGGTCAGCATGCTCGACGCGTATTTGAGAGGTCCGTGGTTCGAATCCCGGCGAGAGCGTTGCTCATTTTTCCTGACTCCTGCTTAAAAAAAAAAAAAGAAAGAAAAAAAACTACTGTCTCTACAGTAGCGCCTGAACTATAAAATATTGTGAATGATGATTCTTAGCCACCACTGGGTTTTCTAATCCTCAGTCGCCCTTTAAAAAGGAGGAGTATAGAAGATATTTCTCCCGACTTCTCAGCATGCCTTCAAGCACACTCGGTGCATATTCGAGAGGTCCGTGGTTCGAGTCCCGGCGAGGGCGTTTCTCATTTTTCACGACTCCTGCTTAAAAAAAAAAAAAAAAAAAAAAAAAAAAA
>KK119713.1:102395-130626 GCA_000611955.2 Stegodyphus mimosarum
AAAAAAAAAAAAAAAAAAACTTATGTCTCTACAAGCCTAAAACTGTAACATGCAATCAGAAGTCAATGAACAATAACTTTGACACAGGAAACGGGAAAATAACTTAAAAGTGAGCAACGTAGGAAAGAATAAAATGAAATTTAATTTCTTAAACATCTAACCAGTCATACATACAAAAATTAGTAAAAGAAGCAAGTGCCAGTTGACGGGAAACGACTTGTAAAGATATTAAAAATGAACTAAATTTTAGTTTTAAAAATTAAGAATTTGAAAATGGAAGTCCGTAATTAAAGTTCGCTTTAATGTCAGGTATTTAAAAATATTACCTCTGAGCATACACAATCACAACATTTTTGAAAAATCGAGCATAGTTAAATCATACAAATATGAAATGTCATAAGATTATTGACAACACTAACGATTATGTAAAATCAGGCATTTCCTTTACTTATTTTATCATATTAGTAAATTAAAATATGGGACAGTTTGTTCTAAATTGTTTACATTATTTCATTTCAACATGATTCGAAAAGAGTAATCATTTAAGCCAAACTGCTTTTATTAAACAAAATTTAAAAGGTAGACTTTGAAATTTCTGGAACAGTTTTTACCCCTAACGGCCGGACTCTTATTGACTCAATAGTCGCTGGAAATTAGGAGCCTCTTGGTCATTTAGCTGTATCATTCCTAAGAATATTGCGCAGGGTGCACCTTAATGGGCGACCTATTTTACACCCGTAAGAAAAAGCAAGCGCTCTTTCTTGTGGAAGCAAAATCCCAATTTTGAAGGAAAATACACGCTAGAGGGATCCAGGATCTTCCATCTTCTTTCCTGCCATCAGCTTCTTGAGAAGATTTTCAGTTCAACTGCATTTTAAGTGCCCCATGCCGCAAAAACTTGTGGTCTTTAACAGTGATTAACAGATATTATCCCGCATTCATCATTAATTCGATTTATTTTAATTTTAAATAATAATAACACAATTATTACATTTTTTCTATTACAACACATAATTTAAAAGTATTTATTGTGAAATATGTGTACGTAAAAGAGGAATAAAAAGCTAAAAATAAAATGCAGTTGCTTTAAAAATAAAGTTAATAAGTACACTGTTCATGAAGTTCAAAAAGTTCGATCAAACATTCGTAAAATTGATCATATAAATAATCAAAACGTTTTAATTAAGCCTTTATATCTTATGCTCATAAAATAAAGTTATTGGGCACCTCAGGATTAAAGCGGCCACTTCGGTCAGTTGCCGAATTCGGAAGATTTGTCACCAAGCTTAGTAAATTCCCCTGATTTTTAATCTGCTGGATTTGATCTTTAACTGGATTTGATTTTCAAACTGTTTCGATTGCAATATTTTCAGGGTGATACCATCGATTCAGTACTTCATTTTTCATCTAAAATGTTTAGCATTTTAACTTATAATCAATTAGAAAAGAAGCAGTAAATTTTTGTGATATACATAATATGCCACATTATTTTATTTTCAAACACTTTTTTGGCCGCGCGATATCGTTCTACCGTTAATTATTTACATTTTAAATCTGGGCAGTTTTTTCTCAATTTGAAAACAAGAATTAAGTCCTCGTAATTCGTTCATTCTTTCGTATTCTTCTTTACTATTTTTTTTCCTCGAAAATTTTGGCCGTATTAAATTTGCTATCAGCTGAAAAAGAAACAGCGGTTTTCTTACCGAGCACGAAATTTTGTATACCGAGCAAAATTAGAAAAAAGGACCACCAAATGATATTATTTATGGGGAGGCGGCGACCAAATTCTAAAGCAATGAAATGTAAATAAAAGTGTGATGGAAGTTATACGTTTAAAGCCAGGGGTTTTTAATCAGGGAGAAATTCCCTCTGGAGCTATGAAATTTCACCCCAGGAAAATTCCTTCGGGGAGGGGGAATTTCATAGCTTCAGGAGGGGAATGAGATCAGCCTTTTATTTAGTTCTTAAGTATTTGGTTTTAGTTTATAAATATACAGAAGTAGTTTTATTCAAGTTTCGGTATTTATCAAATTTTCTGTACTTTTTGCTGTTTAACTGAAAAATCATGTTAAAAATAATCTAAATCTAAATAAATGTATATAGGCATTTTCGTAGTTTGGGAAAGGAGGCTGTTATGAACTTTTAGTAGCGGTGAAAACGATACATGAGGTAAAGAAAGGTTAAGAACCACTGTTTTAAGCCTTAATTTAAAGGAGGACTTTTTGAATTTCGAAAGCATTGGTCTTCCCTAAAAGAAAAAATGGTTTGACACTTCCAAAATTCGAAAGCACTGTTATAAAAATTTTAAGACGGTAAAATAAAATGAGACGGAAGTTATGTATTTTAAGCATTAATTTAAGAGGCGGACTTTTAAACTTCAGAATCATCGTGCTACCTTAACGAAAACACAGTTTGATGCTTCCGAAATTTGCAAGTACTCTTATAACAGTTTTAAAATGATGAAATAAAAAAAAAAGTGTGATGGAAGTAATGATGATAGGCTTTTTGGCCTTCAAATTCTGACATTTACGCTCTTTTCATACTCGAACATAATTATTCTGTTTTCGTCTCAAGCGCCAAGTGTTTCATGTTCTATAGCTCCACTTCGATGTCAAAACGTGACATGCACCAGTATGGCTGAATTAAGTGTAATTCTTTTTTCTTTTATTTTTTCGGTTCTCTTAAGCAAACGGTTCTTTCAACGATTCAATTGTCACTCGTGTCAGCCTTCCTTATCAGGACCTTAGGCAAAAAATGGTACTTTTAAAAGCAATTCTAGTTTTAACTTTTATCCTTTTTTTTTAAATAACTCTTTCTGTCACAAAGGAAATGATATTAAAACAGGTACAATATCGCTTCTTCATTCTCCGGCCAACATTGTTTCGAGTAGTGCGCTTAAGTAAATATGAGCAGTAATGGTAAAAAGTTTGGGGATTTTCCTTCTGTAATTTCGTTCTGCACTTCATAAAATAATATAAGATTTATTTTGTAATGCAAATGTTTTGTAAGCAATTTCTCTCTTAATTAATAAATTAAGCCTAAAAATAGAGAGCAAGAAAAATAAGAATTTATGTCACAATAAAACCAAACATCAAAGATCTGTAAGACTTAAGGAGAGGTAAAGATATACCTCATTAGCTGGGAGATTTCTGTGCTGAAACTCTTACCATTTATGATAATAATTTAAAGGAAATTAAATCAAAAGAAAAAATTGCTCACATGCACAGAAGTTTCGTTGCTTAGGCTTTTCATTTGCACCCGTCATCAAAGTGAGATTCTTCTGGAATCTGATGATGACCACAAAGAAAGACGAAAGGTTTAAATGTAATGAATTTTTAATTGTTTGACCAAAGTTTAATTTTTTAATAATCTTCTATAGTTATGTAGGGTCATTAGGATTTTTGGAAGCAGAAGACGTGAAAAATGAGCAGTACTCTCGCCGGGACTCGAACCACGGACCTCTCGAATACACGTCGAGCGTGCTGACTACACCACGAAGGTATGCCAAGAAGGCGGGAGATATACCTTATATACTACCCCTTTTAAAGGGTGACTGGGGATTAGGGGACCCAATCGCCAAATCCCGGTGGTGGAGAATCATCATCCATCACCTTTTTTTGTTCGGGCGCCACTTGTAGAGACATTAATGAGCAACGCCTTTCCCCGGGACTCAAAACACGGTCCTCTCGAATACGCGTCGAGCGTGCTGGCCACTACACCACGAAGGCATGCCAAGAAGGCGGGAGAAATACCTTATATTTATGTTTTAGAAATTAGGATGCTCACAGCAGAGGCAGCCCTTCAGTAGCCGAGTAGATAAAAATATTAAGCATAGATAATTCCGCCTATTATCGAATCCCACCCAGCGCGCTGATTGCATGGGAGTTTTCATGGCCTACACACAACGTGAATAGAGCCAATTTCCTCGAGAAAATTCCCCATGAAGTCATCCCTATCCATAGCCAGGTAGCTTCGCGCTCCTTGCCATATTCGACTAAACCAAACTCAAGTGGCAGGCCTAATATTTCCCTACTCTCCCCCCAAATGTATATTTACTATTATTTTAAAAATCGAAATTGAGAGATAATTTTTTGAATCGAACAACTAAGTTTGAGTGTAACGTGATTTTCTTGCTTTACGCTTGCCTCCCATCTTAAGCAGTGTAATGAAAATACGTTTTGACACCCTTGTGTAATCGTTAAATATTTAATAAATCACGAACTTCGACAGGAGGTGTCATTTAATTTAATCTTACTGATACATTAAATCCTAATCATAAATGTTAAAAATTAAATTGGTATTTAGCAGACTTTTTATGTTTTAATTTATTCAGTACGAAACTTTCCTAAGTAATATACAGACGGGAGGAACGTGAAAAAAGCTAGATACTGAATTTTACATGAAATTAATTTTTTTTATTAAAAAATAGTTAAAACATGAGTATTTGTGGCATTTGAAACATTTTTGTAACTGGTAGTAGATGTTCACTATCAACGGTTGTGAAAATAAGGGTGGGATAAGGATTTTTGGGGATACTTCCCCTCATGGTTACGTTTCTCATTTATACGTTCGATACATATATCCGTAGTTTTATCTCTGTTCCGGTTTATCTCTGTTCCTATTAATAGTAAAATAATCCATTGATCCGACGGATAACTTCAATTATACGCACTTTTTTTCTTCGATAGTTCCATCGATGTTTCTTTTCATAGTTCAAATGATAGCCCCAGAAGTAATATTTCTTCTGTACAATTTGGAACCTGCACAAAGAGATCTGAGGACGAAGAAACGAAAACGTGAGATATCTAAGATTGGTAAATCGTGTCAAACTTTCTTCGAAATGCTTTGAATTAGCAGTAAAACCCTTAAAAAAACTGTATTGCGTTTATAGTCACATCTGTTGTGCAATAATTTTCACCATAAACATAATTTTATATACGCTCATCAAGTAGTTAGATAAAAAAATCTGGTGTGAACACCACATGACTTTCTTCTACGGCCTATTAAATTATATGCACTTTTTGCTGCATTTAATTTAAACTAATTTCCTCGAATAATTCTCACTTAATTAACCGCTCCCTCCCGTCAGATTGAAAAATGATATCAAAAATTTTAAATTTTGAAATTAAATATCCAGCTCAATTTTTGTCTTACAGGAGTCAAACTTTTCATTTTATTTTTTAATAACGTGTGTAAAACTTTCCCAAATATAAGAACCGGGAGACCACACTTAAAGTTAGCTTTCGTTATTTGTCCAAAATTAATCTTTTTTTTAAATTTGATACTGTCGTGCCGAAGCACGAATATTTTCGTCATTTAAAGTGCTTCTGAATTTGGAAGAATATGGTTGCCATCAATGATCGCAGAAATATAACGCCAGGTAAGGGGTGAGTGGGTATATATAATTTTGTTACTGCCGATTGCAGTAAAAAAGGAAGGTGCACAACTATAGGTTACAGCAATCCCATGTACAAATTTTAACGTTTTATGGCTAATCGCTTTTTAGTTATGCAAGATACATCCGTACGTACAGACGTCATAAAAATACTTTTGAATCCATTTTAAATCCGTTTTGGAAAAAAAGTTCTTTATTCTGTCCTTGCTTACAGACGTCTCGCAAAGAAATCGTCCAAATGGATTCGAGAAGGGTCATAATGGATATTTCCGTTGAAATATGATACCCGAAAGTTTTCGAGATTACAATACTTCCTTTACTACATAAAAGGAAGTAAACAAAATCTTAATGTTCTTTAACGAAAGAAGAAAAATAATCCTTCAAATATCGTTGATATCAATGATTTCAAATATTGCTGAGATAATCCTACATTGTATAAATAGTCTCTTCACTAATGTATATCTCTTCTTACATGGAGAAATTTGTTCGACAGAAATTTCAGCAATAGTTTGAAGAAAGAATTAATTCTATGCTTTAAAATGATTAAATCTACATGTTTAAACATGGGCAATACACCTATTGTATAGCCTGCATCTGAAATTAGGCTAAATAGGCTGCGTATTTAATTTTAGGATGCAGTAAAAACGAAACTAATAATACCCTGAAAAAATTTTAAATATATCATAAGTAATTATTTTAACAATAATATTCTGTACCATATTATAATTATAAATAATTATTCTAATAATAATATTCTATAAAATATTCAAATTATAAATAATTACTCTAATAATAATATTTTACAAATATTCTAATTATAAATAATTATTCTAACAATAATGTGAAAAATATCTATAATAGTATATATTTGAAAGCAATTATTAATAATTAAATCAGGAGTTATACATTAGTAAGTATTCAGAAGTATATAATTTAATTAAACATTCGTGGGATGATTTTGGTAACTCCTAAAATCCAAGACTCTCGGCCAGGATTAGGTTGTAATCAGGGCCTGAGTATGAGGAAAATATCTTCGTCTATATTTATGGAAAAGGAGCAGACTATGGCTCCTTGTAGATTATTCCATGCTCCTTACTTCGCTTGCTTATGTTAGTCCGTACATATGTTCAAAATATGAATGTGATTAAAAGTATTTGAATAAATACCAAAGTTGCTAAAAAGGCCAGCAGTTACACCGGAATTGAAGTTTGAAACTATATTTGAAAAGAATAACTTTAAAAGTTGCATACCTCAGCTTCTTGTAATGATGTTAGATCAGCAATAATGTTTTATGACGGTACGGAATTGGATGTGTGGTATTTATATATACCTCGAGTCTTAAATATTAAGTATTATTATACAGTGTACTTTGCATGCATCATGAAATATCACAGTAGAAATTATCAAGTTGAATAAAATCGTTGTCAAGCTATATGAGCATGTCAAAATTTTAACTTAAAAATGCTTCGTGTTCGCTTTATTTATTTATTGCTAAGAAGTTGCTTATTTAATGCTTATTTAAAGGAAGTTGCTTATTTAAAGGAAGAGTAGTATAATTTAAGTTTCTCTTACTGTCCAAAATTACATTCAAAAAAGCTGTCAAGTGTTTTACAATTTGATATTTATTTTAAAAACTGACAATATAAAATTATTAATTTTTTTTTCGATTTTTCAAACCGAAATTATAAATTTCCATCTATTGACTGATGCGGGTGGGGAGTAAAGACAGGTGATTTTTTTTATGTTTATTATTACTGTTTTTAATATTTATTATTAGTGAACTCTCTTGCCTTGCATTTATTTTATCATTAAATTTGAAAGCAATTACTTATAATATCGAAATGGATATTTTGTGTTTAATTTAGAAGAAAATAAAATACTCATTATTGCATTCTTTCATGAAAGTGCTCCTTAATTTTTTTCAAAGTAGTACTAGATTTAATAATATATATGAAATGTAATATTAATATTTCTTACTCACTTTAACCAGTTAGCGGCACAGTAGTAAAACCGACCTGTTTCTACTGGTTTCGATTTCAGACGAATGGCTTGAAGATGGCGTTTTCGTGGTTTTCCCCATGCTTAATGTGTATACGAGACAGTTTCCTTAGAATGTCCTCCACGAAGACATCTTTTCCTTTAAGCAGATAGCCCTTGCGTACTTTGCCATAACTAAATAAACTAAACCAAAGCAATCCGCATGTATAACGTGGATAGGAGCCAGTTTCCCTTAAAAAGGCTTCCACGAAGGCATCCCCCCTTTAGGCAGATAGCCCTAGTGTGCAATACCCGTAATCAAATAAACGAAACCAAACCGAAACTTACTCGTTTTAAATCACGGAACAATTTGCTTTTTAACTTGTAAGAAATATTTACACAGAATTATTTATTGAAAATATTTGCACAATGCTACAGTATTTATACATTTAACAGTGAAACAAACATATATATATTTATTTATTTACAGTATCATGCACTGCATTAAACAGCGAATGAGATCATTGATTGCATCGGTGATTTGGCATTGCGTACATTATATAATGACCAGTCTTTATGATGTACGGCATTTAAGCATATAAGATGGCACTGAAGACGAGAAAGAATTTTTTAAATTGGATTCTAGAGGTTTCCATATAGGTTCTTTCTCTCGAATTGGTGAACCACAATCTTCATCTGATGAGGATGACTGCTCATTGGAAGGATAGTAGTCCTTGCTTTTGGTATCGCAGTTTGAGTCATCCTCTTGTTTCTGGCGTTTATGCTTTGTCCTTCTATTCTGGAACCACACTTTAACCTGCAGAAAATTAAAAGTTCTTCATTTTCATAAAAAAACTGGCTTTAATTCAAATTCGTATTACATACATGAGAAAAATTAATGGAATCAAATGTAAAGCTAATCCCAGAACAACAATTAAACTTGAAAAAAAAAAACAACTAAATAGTTATTTTTATTTTTAAATGGCTCAACATGTTGAGAATACCGTATTTCCTCGCATATTTTTCACTTTTTTTTAATGATTTTATCGTCCGAAAATCGATAGAAAGTTGTGAATAATTTAATTTCCGAAGAACTCGATTACCGTTAAGACCATCCTGAAACTTGAATCTCTCCCGTTCTTATTGTTGCCTCCGTTACTTCTTAGGCCTCGAACCATCCATAAATTATTAAAAAAGATGAATGTGTAGCTGATTCAACTCAATCGTATACTGAATGTTAGTTCTTATTTATTTCACTGTGATTAGTCGATTCTTGTGTTAGGCTGACATAAAGTTGAACAGTTAGATGGAACACGTCAACGTGACCTTCGCAGGTTGCTTGTGAGGCTTTGTCTTCGTTAATAAGATGAAAACGATCACTTACGTCGACGAATTCCTTTTAACAGTTAGTAGCTCGTTCTCTGAACGCAGTAAGAAAGTGAAAAATTTCTCGAATACTTTTAAAATTTTAAGACCTGGCGCTGAAATACTAGGGGAAAAATACGTGAGGAAAATACGGTAATCTTGGTTGAAAGCACATGATGGCACTTTCAACTTATTTTGCAAGCAAAGTGGATTTTAGAGAAACTGCTCCCAAAATCCTTCCTAAATAGAAACTAAAGCGTCCAATAATTTAAAAACAGTATGAAAAATCTATTTATAAATTTATGTTTCTATCACATATGTTCTAAAATACAAACATACAACACAAAATAGGTCAAAAGAAATTAGGGATTGGTTATATGTAAGAAATTCTTGTTTCAAATCAAGAACATTGTTGTTCGACTGATACATAAAGCAACTTCCGTAAAAAATCAATGCAGACTAAAATTATATTTGTAAGTAAAAAAAAAAGTTTTGCTTTAATATGTAAATGAATACGTTGTGGAAACCAATGACTTGCAACGCTAAATTCTAGTTCCATACTGATTGTCAGGCAATTGTTTTAGTGAAACAACTCTAATTCAGATGAAAGTCTTAAATAAACCTTTTAATTAAAAATTTAACTTAACAAATGCACACACAGTTCGGACTTTACAAGATCATTTACCAGTACTTTGGGATTTATACTAATTCACACAGCACAGGCCTATTAAACTTTGGCTCACGATTTAAGCATCGCGGGCAACATGGCTAACAAACGGCAGTGAATGCTAATCATGATTAAATAAATGAGATAAATAATAGTTGATAAGTAAAGTCCTTAACCTACTTTACTAGGTAACTCAAAGGCCATTCCCTACTCTGTCAGGAGAATTAAAATAGAGGAACAAAAATTTTTATTTGCCTATATACATATTTACTACCCTGAACGTGAGTTTTGGTGAGTCGTTCTAAATGTAAAAATAACAGTAAGATAATCGGTTAATGAACATAAAAAAACTTATAACTTTAGTTTATGTTATTTTGTTATGACCATTTTTAAGGATTGTCTGCTTAAAAGAAGAAGGACGCATTCGTGGAGAGCTTTCTAAAAGGAATTGGATTATTATTGTATTTGTATTATTGTAATGGATTTGCAATACACCCTGCGAAATCGCGACTAAAGCCGAATTCTCGAAGAGATTAGCCTACCTATCCTCCGCATCAGTCAGAAATCAGTACACACTTCTTCCATAACTAGAATGCGAAAGTGCAAGGATGTTCTAATCATAAAATAAAATAAAAACTTGAAGATGAGTGATTAACAGCTAGGATAACTTGGTCATTATAACATTTAACTGTGGATTTAGAAACCACAAAACTTTTGACAGGTAGGGAAAAAAATTCACGAAAACGCACACGAAGTCAACTTACAGTGGTTTACTGTCGGATCTGAGACAAACTGTCAGTAAGTTTCACAGATTTTATCCGCTTGATTACTTAATGATTCAGGAACATTAAGAAAAATGATCTAAATCAGTTTTAAGGAGACAAGAAACACGGAGAATGCTACAAGACATAAAATGCTGCTTGCTGCTTTGTTTGTTTTAAAGGGATCTTCACATGTGCAAGTGTACATATATGTACACATATATTATACGTATATATAGAGAGAGATAAGTAGATAAGGGAGGCTGATAGATAAAAACAATAAGTGAATACTTCAGAAGGAGAAGTATGAACCATCACAAGTCTACGCAAGGATCCCGAAAGAAATATTCTTCCAAGAAAATGAAACTATTGTAAAATATGCCAATAAAAATCGAAATAATGCTATTAACAATAATTGTAAAGATAATAATAATAATAATAATGCAGCTTGAAGTGTCCAGCGAAAGAAAATGAAGCTGGGTATTCAAAATAAAACTATAGAGCAGAACTAGTTAATACATATTTTATAGTAAAATATTCTCATAAATTTTAGTTAAGATAAGGTATACCAGCTTTCTTTTTTTTCTCGCATTTAATTAATTAAAACATATTTTGATGTAAATGAAGTTTACACTTGTAAAAACATTAAATATCCTGCAAAAATTTATTCAACCTATCACACGCAGAAGAGAATCAATGCAAACCAAGAATCTGTAAAAATAAACAATGATTAGGCCTATATATAATGTGTTTTAATATGTGCTTGAGCAAAATCAACGTTTAAATATTCTTCGATATAATCTCACTTATATCACAGAAGCACGCAACAGGCCAGAATTTAAACTCTGCATTACTTTGCCATTAATGCTTAAGCATGAATTTATTTAGGCATGAGTTTCCTTTGCACTTTGAAAAGGAAACTGGTAGGTTTTGAAAAGAAATTGACATTGAATTATTCATGCACTGCAAACGAGTTTCCTACTGAAAACTGAACAACCTTTCGATACGCTCAACACATGTAGAACTTTTCATCTTCGCTGTGTATAATTTAAAAAATAAATTATTACATTACACCTGAACGGTTTTATTAATCGATATGATCTGCTTTCATTATTCCACAAGGTTAATACGTTTTGCTTCATATTAAGCCTAAAACAAAAGCTACGACTATCTAGGGGGAAAAAATCTTTCTTGCACAATTAATAATAAAAAAAGGAAGAGAAAGAAAACGTGACCTACGTTCAAAGCACTCCTACGTTTCCAGACTTATCACCCATATCTCAATACTTTAATATGTGAGTCATTCTACAGGTTATTCTTGAATTAATTGTAATCAGATTGCATGAATGGGAGTTGTAACGCGTATGGTAATAAATACAGGCGATATAACTTAATTCACTGAAAATACTGCATAGACAACTTCTTAATTGTGATTTACTAAAAAACATACAGTACAAAAGATTCGTACACTAAATATCATTCGACCAATAACTTTCAAATTAGATTAGTTTAAACGTATATTAATTTAAAAGCTTAACCTTAATTTTCAAATTAAATTAAGAATATCTGGAATTATGTATGGTAAATTCCTATTACTTTATCGAAAAGTAAATGCAGCTTTACTTGTCTTTGTCTTTGTCTCTGATTTCCATATATGATAAAAGCCCTCTAAGTGGTCCACATCCACCATCAGGCAATTTCAGATAACTTCTGATGGCCAAAAATTTTATTCAAGGAGGAATTTGTGACAGTCGAAAGCAATTTAAGGCTTGATTAGGACTTAAATGAACATAGCTACAACTTTCATTTTCTGCAGCCTTTGGTAATATAAAGCAAATGATCAGCGTTTTAAAACAATACATGGCATTATGTGCGTCGATAACAGTTTAGTATTAAACATTTACTGGTTTGTACTTTTTGCTCTACATGCACAGGTAATGAATTAAAGCTTTAATGGTGTCTTGTATAACAGACATCCAAACTGCATTAACCTGCATAAAAATTTCACAAATATTTGCTGGAGGACTATCATAACCCATCATATTTCCGATGAGAGAGAAGTCAAAGGAAGAAGAAGGACAATACTAATTTTGAAGACTCGCGTTATTGCTTCAATAGGAGGAGAAGCATTCTTCTGTTGGAAAATTACCAGAGGGAGAGACTTTGCAAGATGGAAGTTTTTTTTTCCCCGCCTTTGGAATCATCTGCTGCAATTTTATTTTATACAATACGTTTTTCTTTTTGTATTGATATAAGTTTTAAGTATATTAATGGATTTTTGACGAAGATATTGTTAATTTTGTTTTTTAAAATTGTGTATTTGGCTTCAAATAGAGTAAGCTAGCGTTTGTTTACATACTGATTGTGTTTACTTAACGTATCCTGTTCATTACACATTTTTAAAATTTTATTTTGATTATTTTTGCGTACAGAATTGTTTCCATTTGTTTTTTGTATTAATATTTTGTTTATTTCACATTTTGTTAATATTTTGTTGGCGTCAACTGTGGTGAAGTAGTATATTAAATTTTTTTTGTTTACATTTTGTGATTTATTAGTGTATCTTTTTTTATTTTGACAGATAATAAGTTTTTATATTACCTAGAAAAATTTCATTTCACGTTTTTGATTATTTCCTTTTTTTTTTTTTACTTTGGAATTATACGTTTGCGATTTGAATGCTTTTATCGCGTCGGTTGGTCACCATTCTAATTACAGCTATGCTGGAAAAATAACCTTTAAGGTTTTGTTTAAGCAATTTCTTAATAGTTAGCTATTTAATTTATTATAATGGCAGTGGCTGATGAGGAGCATATGAGGGATTTTGGAACCAAGCTGAAATTACGTTTTTTTAAAGATAAGATAAAATCGCAGGACTGTTTGAAACTTAATAAGAAAGATACAAAAAGGCTTGACAACCTGTTGACAAGTTTTCAAACCTTTATAAATTCTCATTTTAAGTTACTGGATGATTATGAAAATTTACTTGCTATGCAGTCACAACGAAATAAAATGGTTCATACTTTGTAATCTCTGAAACAATTAGTGGAGGAAAGAATATATGCTACAGAGGATTTCAGTGATGAATCTATGAATACAGAAATTTCGTTTACTTCTAATGAAGATAAGCCTCAGAAAATTGAATGTATTTCAACGATAGATTCTTGTACTCTACCAGATCATTTAAAGAACGACGTTTCAGAGCATTTAGGGCTAGATAAAAAAATGTTCAAATCGACCTCTTAGGGAAAAAGGATAAAATTATTCCGGCATCTTCTTTTGTGATAGGGCTGATACCTCTTCAAATGTCTCAATCATCCTTCTCTCAGTCCTCTGGTGCGCTGGGTTCGAAACACACTTAAAAAGAGTATTTGGAAAATCTGGATACTAAGAAAAAGATAGAAAACGTAATACTAGTCTCTTCAAAAGCGTCATCTTCTTCACGTGAGAATTCGCGCCTAAAATTAGTCTCTTTGGGTGACCCCTTAAAGCAAGGTATTCAGATTACTGCCATGTGTACTACTAAGACAAATGGACTTCTGTTTAGATGTCTAAATTCAGAAGAACAAGTAAAACTCCAAGATTCAGTTCTTGCATGTTCAGAATGTAGTTTTAAAAAAGTTTGTGTACCTAAACAGCAGTTTGATTCAATTATTATCTTTGGTGTTCCCCCTCAAGTTTCTGAGAAGGATATACGACAAGCTTTTGATGCACTATTCCCTTTATTTCGAAATCGCAGTTGTCTTATGTTACTAGCTTCCAGAACAATGATAATACTAAGAACTGGGTGATGAAGATTGATAAGCAATATCTAATGAACTTGAAGTTCCGGGGTAGAATTTGCATTGGATTCTCTTCCTGCGCTTTTAGAAAATATGTTAGAATAATGAGATGCTTTGGTTGCCAGGCCTTTGGCCATCATATAAGAAATTGTAAGGCGGTGCGCCACTGAGTAAAATGTGCTCGGACGCATGACCAGCACATTTCTCATTGTAAATAGGGACCATCATGCATTAATTGCATAAGAGCCAATTTAGATGCAGGCACTGGACTCAATATTGATCATGTTAAGAAGTTCGCGTCAATGTCCTATTTACCAAGCAGAATTGAAAATGCAGTTAAGAAATTCTTTTAACTAATATAGGTTAAGATATTATTACTGTGCAATTATGACTTAGTTTTGTATGCTTGTATTCTGTATTTTGTATTGTGTAATTCATAATTTTATATACATTATAGATAATATTTATGTCAATTAAGTAATTTGAGATTGATTTTACTGACATTCTTTAGTTAATTTGTTAAACAATTCTGTTTGAATTCCATTATTCTTGAGTGCATGTATTTATTTATTTGATCTTCCGTTATTTTATTGCTATTACTTAAACGGTACTGACGTACTATTATCCATTATTTTATTGCTATTACTTAAACGGTACTGACGATGATAGTTATAACATCGATGTGAACTCATTGACTGTTTTGGTAATGTCATTTCATAATGGATTATTATCTACTGTTATTTAAGATGATTTATATTATATACATGTATAATGGACATATTTAATTAATCTTATGTGACATGCGTACCAAGTAACTAAAGACTATTCTGATTTTGATGTCAAAGAATAGACTTTTTCTATTGGACTTGTACGTCTATATAATGATAGTGATTATGTGATTTATACTGTTCCTTTATGAACCTTGATAGGCTCAGAATTGCGAGCTATATAATTGGACTTACATGTCTACGTAATGATTACGATCTAGTGAATTATGAACTTTGATAGGCAAAGAGCTCTTATTTTCGAACTATATAAAGTTTCATAGAGATTTTTATTACGAACAGTTTTTGAACCTTTTAGGGATTTTCATGAATATTAACTGGATTATTTTATTTAAAAGACTGTACAAATGAATATTTTGACTTTTCTAAGACTCTACATTGATGTTAATTCTGAATAGTTGAAAGTAGCTTTTGCTGTAGCAAATAATATGAACGTTATTTTTTGCTTGTGTAACGACATGCCTTTAGTCGAACGTCGCACAATAATGCAAAGATGTCCATGTTTCATTTATGTACATTGATTACTGTAACTTGTATTTGCTTGCGAACAAAATAATTGCCGCTGAGTGGTGGGGGTTGTTAGCTGGTAGATTTCCTTCCGCTGTGTAGGCATTATCCTGCTTAGTTATACCTTAGGTCAGGAGCCTGCACAATGGCATTCAGCATCCTCTACAAAGTACTCTGTTGGATAGTATGCGGGGAATGCATATAGTCTTTTTAGTGTCTTTCACTCTATCGACGACGGACACATATGCGACTATTATTTTGCCAATTATTCATCATAGAAGAGGATATCTTAGCATTCAGTTCACCATGCATGATGTTCGATGCATCATTTCAGCCTGGCTAAGTTGTCAAAATTGACACAAGAAGAAGCTAACGCGCTCTTAATCCAGACGATGAGTAATAAATGTCCGATTTTATCACTCACTATCTAACGCAGCGATTAACAGCTAGAGTAACTGCCGAACACTTTCATTACTGTTCGCCACTGCTGCATTAACACTATTGACGATGTATGATTGTCAAAGAACTTCTGTCTAGCCACGATGCATTTACGAAAGAATCAAGGCGGATTTACATATGAATATGTTTTGAGCTCCCCTGTGCATAATTTTGGAATTTATGGGTCGATGAAGCTGAAATGCGAACCAGTTTTTCAGTATTGCTTGCTTTAAACATATTTAAAAAAATAAAAAATTTAACTGCATTCTTTCTAGATGTATTTTTGTATTTTTTTAAAACCGTAATGCATCTTTTTTTGTTCCTTTGGGCAGCTGCACAAATATGCACGAGTAATTTAAAAATTTGAAAAAGAAATTTCTTTATTGGATGGAAACGTGGAAATTTTCCTCCAAGTAATTTATTTTATGTAGAGCAGAAATTTCTAAGTTAATTTTCTTGTATTTACCCCCTTACATTTTTCTCTATAACAGACAGGATACAATGGAATCATAATACAAATACTTGTATATTAATAAAGGTAACAACTAGACTAATAACAGGAACAAGTGTTTTGAAATAAGTGGTTTATTAGATTTATGTTTTATTATTTTTTATTGCTATTATTTTTAATTTTACAAATATAAACAAGCTTCCAGAAGCAAAATTACAGATTCTAATTGCATGAAGGTTCGATTTTAATTGTATGATGTCTGCCCTTGATATGTTGATGCACTTTTTTTAATATTTGGCATAGAATTGCTTAACTTACTTCTTAAATCACTTCGTTCAAAAATGTTCAATTTGTTTCAATGTTCAGTTCATTCAATTTGTTTCTCGTTTTTGGTAGTAAATTGTTAACGTGACTAAAGCCTGCTTCAACAAGGTAAGAAGAGGGAAGAGTATATAATATTGGCTGGGAAAGAAATTTTATTTTATTATATTTCTCTCGGATAACTTTTAAATTTCAACACTTAGCATACCATATGTTCTGAGTAAAACTTGTGCTTGAACATCCATCTTCAATATAATCAACTCTTCTTGCGTCATAATATCGAGATTAGATATATTGCAATTCAGCGGTTCTATGAAATTTTTATGCTACCACACAAAAATTTTCTTTTAAATTTTGCAAATAGCTTGTGTATAACAATATATCTTCTGAGGAAACACATTCTTTTTCAGTAACGGATAATAACATTAAGTTATCCAAGTAATGGAATTCTTCTCGATTTAGTGTCTGTATATATGAATCAGTTTTTGAACGAAAACCGAAGATAATCGTTCTGGCTTCAACGAGAATGATGTCTCTACCATGTAGTTTGCTTCGTGTGGTGCTGAACAGCGAAAATGTGTCAGACAAATATGTTTTTTTATATTTTATTAATTGCGCCGCCATAAGGTAGTGAACTTCAAAAAAAATTTCTATCATTATATTAAAATGGCTATAAAAGGCTGCAAACAGTTACCCTTGGAGAGCTAGCGTACTTCCGTATGAAGAAGCAAATTAGTACGATTTCTTCCTTACTTTATATGATACAACTTCATATCTCTAAAAAATTAATTATCAACTTATTGATTTTTTGATCAATGGTATTTTGATTGCGATAATCAACTGCCTGGGCAAATTCGGCTATCGATCTCCAGTCAACCTTTTATCATCACTGAACCACTATAAAATTTCATCAATCCCCAAGGGGTCAGTGCTGATCCCCTTCGGGAACTCTTGGTCCAGAGGCTAAAACGTGATACTGTTTCAGCCATTATGATAATTATTCATAAGTTTTACTAACAGTTAAATTTAAATTAAACTCTATGCTGACTATAGGGATTTTCGCCACGTCTCCTCAGTGTTTAACTTAGCATTTTTTCCTGCAGTAATTGAGAGCAACCTAAAGTTAGTTAATAATTGTGTTGTAAGCATTTTATGAATTTAGCGAATGTGCAGCCGATCAGAGTTTAGTTTTGCACTTTGAATCTTCTTGTATATAATTCGAAAATGCTTTAAGGAAAACAACTTTATCTTGTCAATAATTATTGCCCGATATGTCAATCGATTTAGCTGTAAATCTGCAGAGGTAAACTTGATTTTAATTTGACTTGTGTTTATGTTGACAGTTAAATATTTATAAAGGCGATAATTCTGTGTTTAATCGTCAGATTGAATTCAGTTTCACACTACACAAGTGATAATGTAAATTTGTTCAAGTTAGAATAAAGTAAAAAAAATATGCGTAGGGGAAGATATGGTAAGAGTAATTTGAAATCAGATATTAGAGTTTAGGTCAGACATCATCAATCATACTCTTCCGTAAACGTTGTCAGATGAGTAATAGAGTGGAGCAAGTTCATTTAATATCTTGTACATACTTGTCATTTAAACGATCATAAAATATACAAGGAGATGAAAAGAAAAACGTCCCCGTACATCAGGTAATAATGACGTATTACTTTTGCAAGTGAATATAACTGCATTAACAAATCATTGGTTCGTCTTGAGAGGTTTATGAACTGATGATAAGAGAGCAAAAGTAATTGTTACATATAATGTTTGCTCACTTGCAACAAAAAATAACAATCATTGTTACCTATAATATGGCAACTTTTTCGCCATCCTGTAGAACTGTATAAACTAAAAGAACTGAAGAGTGGATGAACGATCAAGGTTTGCTTGAAAAGGCTGATAGCCAAAAATTTTAGGAGACCTCTCATTTTAGGATATCACTTGATATTTTATATACAAAGACAAATATTAAACTTCCGTACTTAGCTTTCTTATACGTATTTGATTAAACAGAAACAAGAAGCAGCTTGTTTTCCCAAATGTTCTTTTGTAATTCCATGGATGTTAAAGAAAGTAATGTTAATATCATGGTGAAATCACCCGAAATTACTTATAAAATGACACGTAGTTTCTCATATGGTTCCTTAAATACGTCTGCCATTATAGCGGAAGTAAAAGAGTTTTCCAAGCAAATACATAGATTAAAGAAGAGAAAAGAGATGTGGATGAAAAGAAAAGATTAAATCAGCATGAGTAATGAAATAGCTTCCTACTTTAATAGACAATAAAAAAATAAATGCGCGAGCAATAAAATACAACTAGAAATGCAAATGAGCGTGTTAAATGGACTTGAATATTCGTTGCAGAAGATATACGAAGTCGTTAAATAATCTACCATGATAATCTGATATCATTTAAAAAAGAACATGGCAGTAGATTACATCTTTGAGATCGTGATAAGTCTCTTAAAAACCTCATTTGCACTTTAAAAAATTTTGAAAAGTTTCTAAGAAATTCTTAGAAGCTGAGTAACTGTGGATAATTATGCTCTCTTTGGCGGAAAGTTCGCCAAATTCAGACGTGAATAAACAAACAAAAATGAAAAATGCATTTAATTTAAAAAAATCAAAAATTGAGGTTTCAAATATTTTTGATATTTTTATTTATGATTTAAGTATAATGACATTTAAATTAGGCATGATTCTCATCGGCCAGAGGTAGGCAGATTAACACTAAACAGTAGGAAATAACAGAGGAGTTTTAGGGTGGTAATTGTTAAATATAGAGATATATAATAAATATACTTCATTTTATCTTTCTGAAGTGCACACTTCTTAATGAGATAAAGTGTGACTAAAAAAAATCTTTTTTTAATACTCCAAAAGAGAGTTTCGTGTGTTGTTATTTCGTTTTGAGGAAAAATATTAACTTGACAAAATAAGATGGCTGTTGCTAATTCCTGTATAAGGCTTGGGGTGTATGCTCCTTTCTTCCATCTTCGTGAGTGAAATATCGGTTGCCACTTGTGTTGCATCTTGGATAATGTTCTCGGTTATGTGAAGGCTAAATGACAGATGGGTTCCGCCACTTGTATGTTTAAGAAACAAGTGCCCGACCACTAAATTAAAAAAAAAATGGGGGAGGACGCCTTTTTTATTAGTGAAATATCACAAATATTATAATATTTCACTTTACAAAATCTCGCTTTAGGAAATCTCGGATATACGAATTCATCTTTTAAAAATAAACGCTAAATATTTTAAAAAATGTTTTTTTTTTTTTCATTTTCCCAACTTATTGCAAAACGATATTCTGCTTGCATTCCACTGCCATAGCAATACCCTATCGCTAGAAGACTGGAATTTATAATGATACTTAATTTTGCAAACTCCTGCTTTATGAATAACTATTAAGAACGAATTAGTTCATAAAGGCAAAGTAATTCTGCAAGAAAGCTTCATCCATTTACTTCAGAATTTTGATTCAGAGGGTGGAACTGAAACGTTCGAAATTACCATCTCACTAAGCTTCAGATTCAACAAAACTATCATTTTTCACTCTCCGCCATGTTTGCTGCCATCTACTAAAAAGTGGAATTTATTTTTCTCCCCCCTCACGCTTAGTAGACCCACGACTACTTTTCAATCCTGCAAAAAATTAAAAGCTATCTACGAGCATCAACATTTCAGGAAAGGCTAAACCACCATCAAAGAAGGCTGTAGCTGAAGCCATTAATTCTGATTTACTATCCGCAAACTTTGAACTGTGGAGATATAATTGATGATTTTGAAAGAAGAAAATCAAGACGTAAAATTTTAAGAAAAATAGTTCTGCCTTTTCGCTGAACTTTTCCTTTGACCTACTAATTCTTATATTAATTTCTGTATGTATAATGTCTAAGAGATATATTAGTTACTCAAATGTAATATAAATTTTAAATATCATCAAAATAAAACTGTGCTTTTTACAATTTTTTTTAACGTTTTCATTTTATGAACATTAAACGGTAGCTTAATTTATCCCACAATAAAGCAAAAAATAAAAATTGATTTTTCCATTTTAGGAAACCGATATTCAGTTCTTCTTTACAAAATATTAAAATTCTCAGACGTCACATTTCTTTTTTAATACGCTTAGTTCTTCGTTTATTTACATACGAAACATTTAATCGTTGAGAAAATATTAAATACTGGAACCGTGATTACTTAATTATCTACAGCATAAAATACTTAAATATGTCACCACTTGCATAATAAAATGTTCACGCAGTTTTTTTGCCCTTAAATTTCATAATTTTAATAATGTCTTAAAAAGTTCGAGCTTTTTACCTTCTTTTTTTATTTAAAATAAATAAAGATACCAAAGAAGATTTTAACAGATTCTACATCTTAAATTAATTCTAATAACTCCAGTTGAAAAAAAAAACAAATAAAAAATATCTGAAAGCTTTCAGATTTTGTATTACGTTTTTTTTTCATTTACGAACACATACATGCTTTGACAGCATTTGGGCTAACGCCACATTGGGCTAAAATTATTTAAAAACAGCAAATTATTAGAATTTCCGATAGACAGTCTCGCGCCGTGGAGATAAAAATGTGTGCCACTGCTCTCTTTGAAACTGTTGCGCTTTTTTAATAAAAAATTCGTTAAGTTATAAAATATGAAATAGACAACAAAACAAATTCCAAATTTGAGCTTTAAGATGCCCATGTTACGGTGGAGGACTATGTTATTCAGAATCTGTTGACTCTAGGTACCGTTGTTTTTTCACAATGCAAGAAATATACTTAAATTCATGTAGATTCTTCCTTATTTAGTTTCTTTAAATATAATACAGGGCGATAATATTTGGTGGCAACAGTCTGAAAAGTGATACAGCCGTTTATAGTGATTCGACGCAAAATGCTGTTTCGAGACTAATAGCCTTTCTGGACTAAAAATGACATATCAAAAATGCTTTTAGTATTTCAACAAGTCCTAAAATTTTTTTAGCCCTTAGCATTTGATGTCAAATCATTTTATGTTTTTTACACTAACTTATTGTTTTATGTTTCCCATTTCCTTAGAAAAATATATATCACTTAAACCAAATAAAATAGAAAGACGTTTAGGTTAAAGCAGCTAGTTCAATAATTCTAAGCTAAATGTAGCTAGGTTATATTTCATTCATGACCCCTTTTGATATGATGAAATTTTTGTGACTCTGTTCACATTTTGTAATAAAAACAATAATTCTGTTATCAAAGCCCTGTTTCATTCTGTTTCGAAAGTAATTTAATAATTATTTATTTTTATATTATATATAATAAAACTAAATATAGCGATTAGTTTTTAATCATTACCTAATAGATAATAAAGATCAAATAACACTTTAATAAAAACTTAAAGCTAAAATCGTTAACAAAGAAAAAAATAGAAGAAGTAAGATAACATTTTAATGGAAAAAGACCAATGACATCTACAAAGTAAGGAAAGAGCACGATTGACCAATGAGCATCTAGAATCCGTGATGAAGATAATTTCTAGTAGATTTTTCTCCAGAGCACGGACATGATACACATAAATTTTGCATTTACATAAAATATTTATAATTATTTATACATCTATTATACAATCATATGCATTTTAATTCGTGTGTGGAAGAAAAATTTAATATATGAGAGAAAGAGACTAGGTTGCTGTTATTTATTCTCAAATTTTGTACCACTTGTTTTCTCTGCGAAGCTAAGAAATTTTTCATCATTTGCTTGTTTTTAGTTTAAATTAAAATAAGTTATTTACTGATTAATTGAGTATATTAGAATTATTTGAAATAAATATCAGTTTGAAATACTAATATAATAGCTGTTAATATGTTTGAATGAAAATGTATAACCAAAAAAAAAAGAATCTTGCAGTTACCAAACTTTAGATTTCAGACAGAAAATAGATATAAATTTGACTTTTTATTTGTGGTTCTGGGAAAAAAGACCACAGAAATAATACTCTCAGAATAATGCTCACGGGAAAAAAGCCCACACGGAAATATGCCCTCATAGAAAAAAGCTCACATGGAAAAATGCTCACTTAGAAATATGCGTAGGTTTAGTCCTAGAAACAGTAAGAATCGGAAGGTGCCTTTAGACATATAAATTCATCATCCCACAGTACAAAATTTATAAAATGTAAACTGCATTTTGGGTACAGTACAATCTTGCTTAACAGAATTTCGCTCAGCCAAAACGATGATTTAAAATCAAACGGAACAGTTAAGCCCCAAACTACTCGTTTCCAATTTTTCTAAAATGAACTTTTTTCATTTTTCGAATGTAAATGCATATTTTAGGATATAAACAAACGATCGTAGTAATTTGTATACAAAAATAATTGACTGTGAAATTTACTGGGACGTACTTTGCACTGAAGATGATATTACTCTGCACTGGAGATGATATTTAAGTACTTACTTTCATTGATGAATTATGCCTTTTAAAATTTTCTATGTGCTAAATTTTTCTAGTGAAAATAAATGAAATTACCAGAAAGAGAAGCATTAAATATTTATTGTCAGGACTGAGTGTTCTGTGCATACTTTTGGCAAACATATTCGTGAAGTCCTAATCTTGAACAGGGAGCTGAATGCAGCTATGTTCTGTGGTAGAATACTGGGGTTAAGTGGTAGAATAACTGCACGTAAGAAGGATTTAAAATCCTCTTTTATTAAACCACTATTATTTACAGCCACTTCTCAACTCGGGAGGGATAACAGAAAATAATGACCGCACTTGGGTCTAACTTGAACAATCAAATAATTTAAAATAAAGTTAAATAGAAATTAAGTAGTCGTTGTTCACAGAGCTATAAATGCGAGGTTGGCCTCTATGCTAAACTATTAATGGTGCGTAGCAAGATTTAGCTAATACTAAGGCACTTAGATTTTTTCAGTAAGTAACAGCGTAACAGCGCAGGCTTAGAACTTAAATACTAGCTAGTCAGGTGGACGTCGAACAGAGCCGCAGTGATCTGAGACTAAAAGCTCTCTCACACTGAGAAGTTCCTTGCTAACCCTTAAATACAACACTTGGCTCCACTTCAAATTAGCATACAGCTGAAACGCGCGCTCATTCTAACGGGAAGTTGAAATAAGAACTTACAGGAAAGAGAAAATTAACATAAAACTTTGTTAGTTTAAACTGAAACCTTACAAAATTGTCAAAAAAAAAAAAAAATCTTGCTCTTCCTCCCAAGTGAAATTTCGCTATTTTACGAAGCATGGAGGTTTTTTTACCGGTCATGATGGCTGGAGAACTGTAAACAGTTGTCGCTTGTCTCAATCTTGTAATAAAATTTTAATTTTTTTTTCTTTTTGACGATTACAGATGTATATTGTTTTCATATAATTTATGAAAAAAGTTGGAATATGAAAATTCTGAATTTTTCCCTCATTATTCTGAACATCATTGTTGAACATGTGTGTGTATTTCCTACGAAAACAAACCTGAGCATGCGTTATTCAAAGAAACGTGGTATACAAAATTCCTCAGCCTCATTTGGTAGGAATAAACAGACTTCTGATGTAATTACTTAAACAGCCTGATAAATAATTCTTTTTTTCAAATTGAAATCATAGTAAATTTGTACATAATGTTTATTACCAATATCAGCAAGCCCATGTTTAGCATTTTTAATGCTTTCATATCATCTATGCTGTTATTTAGAGTTAGCTTGCATAATATGAGGATTCTTTGCACAGTTAATTGTTCGAATTGTATTACGATTTGGAAGACTTTCTTGTAAAAAAAAATATGAATTAGGAAGGAGACATTAAATGGCTTAAATGGAAAAGCAAAGCAGGATTTTAATATATAATTGTATATATAGGCTCTGACTTCTTTTCTTGTGCCTGCACTATTTCTCTTTTCCTCTGCGTTTCCTTCGTTTCGGTTAATTGGAATTATACTCACCAGATACTCCAACCTCATATGTCCACTGTGACTGAATTCAATCAGCCACGCGATATTCTCAGCAAAAAATTGTTTCTATATGTCTCATACTTCGTTTCACTTCTTTGCTTCGGATAGCTGCTGAAATTTGCAGAGTTTGCTTCACAGCTGCTGAAATTATATGTGTCATACTTCGTTTCAATCTTTGTTTTGGACTGGTGCCGAAATTTAAGCTCTGCAAATATTTTTTTTTTTAAAGAGGATACAGATTGGGAAAATCCGATTGAAAGAGTGCTAATATTTAACTTACTTATGTTTGTCACTTAATAACTATTTAGAGTAAATATATAAAATTAGAAACATTAACTTATATATTATTGCTGTTAGTTTAATAATGGGGAATCATTTTGAGGTTAAAGAAAAGACACTAAGCTCTACTGGGAAAAGTGTCTCAGTTACTATTTCAAAGAGAAAGCTTCAAGTAGCCTTATTCGAGTTATAAACCCCAGGGAAAGGGAAAAGCAAAAAAGAAAAGTTGACAAGTAGTAAGTCAGGAGGAAGTCAAGAGCAAAAAGAAAAAAAAAGTTTATGACACCGAGTCAGATGAAGATGATACGGAAAAAGCTTCTTACGGACCGCAGTAGCTCTATTGAAGAAATTTGACGAGATCGTGAAAGCAGTTAAGCCAGCTAAGAAAATATATTTCGGGATGAAATTAGCTTTTCATATGATTATCGTAGAGCAGGAGGAAAATGAACATATTATTCATTTTCCTGCAAAGGCTTCCCAGACAGCATACTATTTAGAGAAGCTTACTGCGGTACCGAAAGGCCCGGGTTCGAATCTAAGAGAAAGTATGGATGTAATTGTCAAACCATTCGTAGGAGGTAACAGTGACCACCTTTTAGATGCTTTCACAATAAAGTGACCACCACTTCTGGCCTTAGTAATAGCTAAACCTCAGTCGGCTAAGTGCCCGCAATTTGGGGGGGGGGAAGATCCTGAAAAGAGTAGATATATCCTGAGAAAATAGTCAAAATTGCGATGCAGTCCATAGAAAATTGCAAAAATTCACCTAAAAGTCTAAGACGTAGAGATGAATTATGTTATGTGTAGAAGAAATACTACCTCACATGAATCCTCCAAAACTGTTAGATAAAATTGAATTCATCTTTCAGGTTATGATAGTGTTCAAATGAAATTTTACAGATAAACTCGTAAACATTGTTTATTAGTAATTTTTGAAACAATAGCGATCGTTTAACTCTCAGAATTTTTATTTGTGCTTTTCATAGGCGTGTTCTAATAATAATTTAATAAAAGGGTCTTTTA
Organism: Stegodyphus mimosarum; assembly: GCA_000611955.2. Taxonomy (NCBI): domain Eukaryota; kingdom Metazoa; phylum Arthropoda; class Arachnida; order Araneae; family Eresidae; genus Stegodyphus; species Stegodyphus mimosarum. Next base: position 128,111 of record KK119713.1, read on the forward strand.
CACTCTTTTTACATTTCTGTTTGTTTAACTAGAAATAGCGATAAGTAGCTTATTTCTATTTAGAGTCTTGACTTAGTGTATGTTACCAAAACTAGTGAGACTCTACAAAATTATTTGCACTAAATACGTTTTCTAGAGCACTAATTTCGCTAAGTATACTTTAAACCGTAGAGAAAAGCAGGGTAAATCGTAAACGCAGGCAAAATTTTTAACATCTTATGACAGGATGTTATGTTTAAAACTGAATTAAGACGAACCCTCGATTTAGCAAAAGCTCCGATTTAACGACAATTTTTTATACTCCCTTGATATCGTTTAAGCAGACGTTAACAGTAATTTATTATCATTTACTTATTGCATGCATGGGGAAATTCTGCGATTAAATTTCTTTAAAATAATTTTTAAGGCTTATGTGTTCTGTTTAGGTGTCGTTTAAAAAGTCTGCTACACTTTTATCTAATGGCAAAGGAAAATTATTTTGAGCATTTGCAGAGAAAATTATTTCGAAAACAGGAAAAAGTGCATTCTTAGTTTGTATACTAGTGCAAAGTATTCTGTCACGCAAATGTGTTGAACCAAAAACTAGTAATTAATAAACATTTTAAGCAAAATAAAGAAAAATATGGATTTTCATGACCAGAATTAGGACTTCAGAACCATAAGTAACATTCGAAAAGATTTGAAAATTTAAATTCAAATACAGAAAAAATTCACAATCATTTTAGTCAAAAGTACTGTTAAATTCTGTGCAAAGGGAACGCAACTGACGCGTAACCTGATGTATATCTAATCGTTATTTAAGATGCTAATTAATTTATGCGCTTTTCATAATTTTCGTCATATCTAAGCCAGTTTCTATGAGAGTATCTCCAGTAAACCAAGCTTCCCAAAACATACCTTAGTTAACCTGTTGATCACCTACCATTACATCTCAGAATGTTTAATTCTTTCTCAAAATTCTATTTTCAAATTCTATCGTGCATTAGGAGTACGTAATAAATTTCTTAGATTATTGCAGGGTATATTTTATCTAGAAAGAATGTAAAAGGATTTCAACGAACCTGATCAAAGCCGGATAGAATTTCACTACATCTATTCAAGGCTAGAGGTGATAGCAATGCCATTTTTTGCAAACGTGTGTAGAAAGTGGGTTTAATTCTACCTGGAAAATCTATTTGGAAACTCCATCGTGCATTTAGGGTATATAATAAATTCCTTGGGTTATTGCATGGTATTATCTTTTTATCTGAAAGGAATGTAAAAGGTTTCAAGGAAGCTGACCGAAGCTGGCTAGAATTTCGTTACATCTATCCAAGGCCAGATGTAATGGCAATGCCGTTTTTGCAAAAGTGCATAGAAAGTGGGTTTAATTCTATCTGGAAAATCCATTTGGAAATTCTATCGTGCATTTAGGATACATAATAAATTTCTTAGGTTATTGCATGGTATTATCTTTTTATCTGAAAGGAATGTAAAAGGGTTTCAAAGAACCTGATCAAAGCCGGCTAGAATTTCGTTACATCTATTCAAGGTCAGAGGTAATGGAAATGCCATTTTTTTGCAAAAGTGTATAGAAAAGATGAGAAAAAGGGAGGAAAAAAGAAATATATATATATATATGTAGCATACCTGCGTCTCTGTAAGATTAAGATTCTGAGCCAGTTGCCTCCTTTCACTTCCAACTACGTAATGGTTTTTCTCAAATGCGTGTTCAAGTTGTAAAAGCTGCGATGGTGAAAAAGCTGTGCGGATCCGTTTTGGCTTGCGGAAAGGGTGAAAAAGGAATGCTGGAGCGTCCGCACCTGTAATGGGGGGAAAACATCACCTTATCATTGAGGCATAAATTGTTTCTACTCGTTTCCTTGAGGCATAAAAATCTTCAAGATATTTCAAGGAAAAGTGAACTAAGAATATAAATGTTTCTCTCCGCAAGATATGTCGATAAAGCCTTAATGGATGAAGTAATACTGCTGGATTTCTGAAGATAAGATACCAGAGCATGCGTAAGCAATATGATATCCTTCCCGTGAAAATAAAAAAAAAAGAATGTGTAATAAATTACTTTATTTTATAGTCATTACTTATTTTCCCTTCTTTGGGTAGCAACCCACTCATTCCCCTCTTACTTTTAACTAATGGCAAAATCTAAAAGTCGACTTAACATTTAGTCTTTTAATTACTAATTGGTCATAGCAAAAGTAGATCTCAAAGAGTAAATGAAATTAATGCAGTGTTAATTTAAATTAGAAAAGTGGTAGAAATTTGGTTTTGTTATTAAATTATTAGACCTCAATAACAATGAAGACCTTTGTGATTTTGCTTATGGTTGCGATGGATTGACTTTGGTAGTAGTGAATCTCATTCAAAATAATGTTTTGCTACTTATGGGTTATTACATAAAGAAATACGATAAAATATGAGAAACTGAACCAGGAGTGTGCAATTTGGTAAAAATCCCGTTTTAAAAACGGAATATTGCTTAAACCTTCATAAATACATATTTTTATAATTAGTAG
>KK119713.1:139613-156309 GCA_000611955.2 Stegodyphus mimosarum
TGACGTTAAGATATTTCTTACCTTGCAGTCTGTGAGGAAAAAACCTTATATTTCGATTTAGTAGCCAAGGGTAGACATGCTGAGGTTCTCTTCCAATTAAAAGAGGTAGTGGGGTTTGTATTTGGTGTTGAGCAACAGGTTCGCGATTCCCAATAAGAGAAAAACGCGAACGGCTGAGAGGCAAACAGTCCATGCCGTCCTCGTGGGGATTATGGCCGGGAAAAGCAGGCGATAAGTAGCTGTCAAATACGCTAGACGTGGAGTCGTACAAGTCTACAGCTCTTCCATAAGGCATATACGATAAATTTGGAACTTGCGTATCGGTCCTTAGAACATTTGGAATAGGACTACACATCCGAAGTCCTTCAGTACTAGAAGAAGGAGTCTTCTCTTTCGTGCCTACTAATTCATCAATGGAAAATCCATGTTTTGGCTTAGTAGGTATAGGTTTCGTTAACGAAGGAGTTTGTTGAATCACAGACACACGCCTCATTATATCTGCAGAATTTGAACGCAGAAACTCACGTCAACTGGAAATCTCAAACGAAAATGTGAACTACATCAGATTTTAAAACACAGTCGTTATTAATAAATTCTAGCTTTCTTGTAAATGATTTAAAATATCTACCTAAAGATGTACTTATCAAAAGTTCTTTTATCTCATGACAAATTCTTAAAAAACAAAACTTAAAGAATCAGAATTGATAATATCAATTATCAATGACTATTTGAATTTTTGTAATTTATAAGGAATAGTCTGTTCTTTTCGCGAAGCACAGTTTAAAGTAGCTGAATTGTATTTTCTGCTCTACACGGGAGAAAGGCAGCAACAGGGTATTCCCAAGTGAAACAATGTGGCAGAGATTTCCACTTCCTCAAAAAATTTGTCGATCGCTTTGCTGCCGGAGCGGAGAAACAAATCGTCCGTTTTTCGAAACTAGTGTTTAGCCACCCTATCGTGTGAAGTTAGCTGAATCCCCCCCTACCTTGGGTGAAGTGCAGTAACTTCGTTTTTCATTGGCTGCGGACGGTTGGGACCCAGGAACCGCCTCGAACTATTTCAGAAGTTTGTCGGAACTCATAGATTAACAACTAGCGCCATCTAGAGTCGTCGCAGAAAGTTTTCTTTTCAGGGACAACATGAATAAGAAGCTGTTATGAAAATCAGAGTGCAAAACTTTCTGCAAACTCTTAAGATTCTCAAGAAATTCTTCACTTTCAACCGATTCAAGCTTTATAAAAATTAAGCTTTGTTCACTGGGCAGTTGGAAAAGAATCGGTCAAATACTAATTTAAGAGCTTGAATTCACTATTAAATGAACGGGGGGGGGGCAGATGGGTTCATAAAAACATTCTATGCATTTCAAGAGAATTCGATACGGAATCTTTTTCAGGCAGCAAAATTATTCTATAACATATAATGGCTTCAGATTATGTATTTTTGCTACATGAGACTTCAGAATGTACTTAACGTTTGCTCTATGCTGCTTTAAAATATATTAGTCAGGGGCGCACCGCCCCGGGCCTGTGATCAGAAAGAGTGGCCTCCGAAAAAAATTTTACTTAAAATTTTAAAATATTTTATCATGAACTTGTAGAGTCATTAACATATTTTGAAGCAGACTTAAAAAATGAGCAATGCTCTTTCCGATACTCGAACCTGGACCTCCCGAATACGCGCCGAGTGTTCTACCGTTACACCACGAAGGCATGCAAAATGGAGGGAGGAAATGCTTTGTATACTCCCCCTTTTAAAGGACGACTGGGAATTAGAGGACCCAACCGCCAAATACTGGTGGTGAAGAAGCCACCATCCACCACCTTTTAGTTCGGGCGCCACTATAGAGTCACTAGGATATTTTGAAACAGGAGACTGAAAAAGGAGCAGTGCCCTCGCCGGGACTCAAACTTGGACCTCTGGAATACGCGCCGAGTGTGCTATCGTTACACCGCGAAGGCATGCAGAAAGGAGGGAGAAAATGCCTGATAGATACCTTAATTCATATTATGGACTTTTGAAACATAATTTTCTCTTTTGGATCCTGTCAAAGCTTTTATGGACCCCCAGGTATTCATGTGGACCTCGGTTGGAAAATGCTGCTTTACCTAAAACCCTCAACCGTGTTAATTAGGCCTGGGCTTTTTTACGAAAGAATCAATCTGCATTTACATTTTACTTCATTTTATTTTAAGTTACTGGAACCAGAGCCGGCGGAAATAGACCTAAAAGGCCTGCATTATAGGTGGGCCTTATTCTAAAAGGGGGTGTCGTTCATCCGCATGCTGACATAATTCCTCACGTAAATTTTTATTAAAAACCTGTTTTATGCATTTTTGGGTATTTAGTGGATATAGGCCTTAGATTCAGATGGAACCTACAAGGCACCGATTGTAATGCTTCTCAGTTTTTGAGCGAAATCGCTTCGGAAACCCGAGTAAAATGAGCTTCTGTATTTTGTTGTATAATCGAATCGCAATATTAGCAGAAAACGCTCTTGTCAATGCAACGTTTTATTTAGTAGTTAGTAAAACTGGTATTCATACTACCTACTGAATGTATGCCTCCTTTCCCCAACGAATAGCAAAATATGTTAAGTTTAAGCAGTTCGGAAAGCATCTTGTGTGTCAAAATGCGATCCTTTCAGAAAGAAAAATGTGCACATTTAGTCTGCGGGGGAGGGGAGCTTTAAATTGATTGCGGTGAAGAAACAATTTTATCTGATCGCGAAGACTATTTTTTAAATATTTACTTTTCTTTTATTGTTGGTAATGTTATCCATAATTTATTCACCTTTTAACTCTTTTATTATTTCATTTAATTTTTAATGTATTATATTAATTTAATTTACCAGTCATACACTCATTATTAATTTAACTTAACATTATAAAGCATCATTTAAGTTTCTAACCATATTTTTTATTAATTTACTTTTCGATCGGCCTCGTTTTCATTTCTCCGCCGGAATATAAATATCCATAGCACCCGGTATTCAAATTAAGTAGAAAGAAGGAAGTATTAAAAGGAAGGTTTTGGAGAGTGAAATTAGAGCGTGTTTGCTTGCTTGAAGGCCACGTTGCTAACTTTGATTCTCTAGCGATCAGTATCCTGCGCCTTTGAGTTATGCTTGTTTACGCCAACTTTGGTCAGAGCTAACTTAAGGGCTAGTTATACTATGAAGCTGTTAGGCTATACTTAGATTTCATTAGTTTTAGTTCATCCATTATTTTTGATTTAAAGGCAAAGCTATTGGCTTTTGTAAGCATGAGTGCCCTTTGCACCCTTTCCCTGTCTCTCTGGTACTTACAAGACACAGTGAAATTTCCCTGGTTGTCTTTTAGAGTTCTGCTACTTAAGAACTACTGCTACTTAAGAAGGCCGGATCTTATAATGTATTAATATGTTTCATTTGTCTCTTTACGTTTTATTTAACTTTAATTATGTATTAGCTATTGTTTCCTTTATTATTATTTTCTTTATTTGTTTCCATTCACTGTTGCCGATGCCTTCCATAGAATTGTGGTGTTTCTAATTTTAGAAATTAAATGCTGTATGTGAGCATCCTTAAATAAAAGCTTTGAAAAACTAACAATGCAAAGAAAAAATGTTATTTCCTTGTCGTAAATCAATGAGGACGTTTTGCGAAAAAATTATGAATATTTAAAAGTCTATTAAAAGGTGATAAAAGATACAGGTGGGATGGAATTTTGTGAAGTGATAATCTGGTTAAGAATATGTATACAGCGAAGATCAGAAGTTAGTACCCTTTTGCTATTCTCCACTACATAGTACTTAATAATATTTATTTTCTAACATACGTATTGCATTCAGGTTATTACTGACTTTACGTTGCAGACTCTATTAAGTTTTTTCTAGACAAGAGGTTGAAAACGAGCTGTGCTCTGGCCGAGATTTAAACCACGGATCTTCCATTTGCCAGCAGACGAATTAACAATTTTTATCACGAATACGCGCACACGAGGATGCTATGAATTCCTTTACAATATGTTGGTGTTCCAGGCAGTGATCGGCAATCTTCAAAATTAAAGGTAATTAAAACCTAATTACTACTATGTCGCAGGGAAGGATGTCTCACAAGCGGCCTAGCGGTAAAGTTGGTGAACGCTGCTAGTTTGACCCGGGTTCGATTCCATGAGAAAAGGCTGGCTGCATGGGCCTTTTCGAGGTTTTCTCCAAGTGTAACGTGGATAAGAACCAGTTTCTCTTAGAAAGTCCTCCAAGTTTCTCTTAAAAAGTCCTCCATCCCTTCTCTCCGGCAGATAGCCTGTGCGTGTTTTGCATTACCTAAAGAAACTAAACCAAACCATGTTACAGAAACTGTTTTTAAATCTTGCATAATAGAAAATAAAATTACGCATGTGAATGATTATGAATGAAATTGTTTCTATTTCTAATTATGAACATTTTTTTTTCCATTTCTAGAGGGTTGGAAAATAAAAAGTTAAGAGACGAAATTCTACTTAATTTAACGGCAGACAAAAATTTCATCTAACATTTATGGAATTACTTTGAACTCCCCATTTTCTACGCTAATAAATGAACAGTCTAACTGAAAAATAAAGATGGTTGATTATAACATTATTATAAAAATTACAGTATTTCAGCGTCACATCTAAACTGAATTCTTCAAAGCCTGTAAACGAAATATGTAGAATGTATTATTTAATACATTATTTAATTTAAATAACAGTGAATTTCGCTTAGACATTAAGTTTCTTTCTTGAGAGTCTATCGGTAATTTAGGTTATTTGTAAATGGCAAAGTACGCGAGGGCTATCTACCTAAGGTGAGATATGCTTCGTAAATGACTTTCTAAGGAAAATTAGCTCGTATTCACGTTACGCATGGGGGAAAACACGAAACTCAACCATGCAGCCAACCCGTTCGCCTGGTATCTAACCCGGGTCGAACTTCCAGTATCTCAAAAACTTGGTTATGTTGCTTCATCTTCATCTTCATTTACTTCGTCAGTCTTTCGCTAGCTCTTCTCGAGTCAAGAATATATATTCTGTTAACGTTCTGGATCCTTCATCAGTCGTCTTTTGCCATCCTTACTTTTGCATTTTCTTCAAGTTTATTTTCAAATCCTTGAATACCATTATTAATTTCAACGAAGCTGTTACCTTTTTATTGGTATAGAACCTTCTTACATTACGCTAAGAGAAACCTTTTTTTTTCAAATATGAATTACCATTAAGCTTTTGACGTAATAATGAGATCATTTGCAACAAAAATAGCGAAATTCTGAAAAGTTATAAATGTTTCATCTTCTTCAAACATCAGTTTAGAAACATTTTGAAGAAGATGTACAGATAATCCGTAAAAGAGAAAATCATTGTATCATTATGAAAGTCATAATAAAATTTGCCTTCATTTGCTTTAGAGTGCTCTAAGTGGTTACTACTTTTACTCATATCTCAAGGCATTTACATGTTTTAGTGATTTAGGAATTTTTTAAAACATTTATACAGATTTATACTTTGAAGGTTAAATTTTTACATTTTGAGAAAATGCGATATCTTGAATCAGACTATGTTAATATTAATCTGTAAAAATACGTAATCCCTTATTCGTAATCCTTAATTCCCGTAATCTTTAAAGATATTAACGAAGGAAAGATATTAGGTACATTAAGTACTTTTTTGTTACAAATAAAATCAATGATTTCACTCCTGCTGATTAAATTTTAAAACGTTTTTCAATACAGCTCATTCGCATATATCAATTATCGTGTAAGATTAGCTTGCAATATAAAAGTTCGAGAAATAGCAGGTTCTACCGTTGTCTGTTTAGAAAAACGATCCATTGTAAATAAATAACTATACAGTTATTTCATCTATAATATTCAACATTTTTTCAAAATCCTTTTGATGCATTTGTCCATGTTTCTAAACCGTAAAAAGATATATATTTTCATATAAGCGGCGGATATGGTTTTCATGACCATAAAATTTTTAATTATAAATCAGGTGGTCAGATAATCATCATTATTAAAAATTAAAGTGGCATTTTTATGAATAGTTTAAATTACATGCTTAAAGTTAAATTTTCTTACCTTTATTAGATTAACTTATATGGAATAAAAAATACTCATGAAACATTTTCCTTCATAGTTGTGTTTTCTATTTGTTTTGCTGTACCTGTCCCCATTCCCAAGAATTCATATTTCGGTACGTACACATGAATTCATGCTAAGTGCTTAAAGTCATGGTAAAGGAAAATAAATTTCATAATTGATATCTAGCCGTAGTTCTAATGCATTGTTTTCTATGAAATTACTAGAAGTGATACGATATTTTGATGGAAAAACTTCATACGGGAAAACATCTTAGAGAACAAATATGTTACAATAGCATTTTTTGGAAATAGTGTAAGCTAGAGTTAAAAGGGATGGAAGCAAGTGTATTTCGTATTGTTACGGTGATTCATGTCTAAAAATTGGCTTGAAAGTTCACAAGCACAAGCCTAAATGATCTGTTTGTTAATATTAGTAGAAGTGAATCGATTTAAATTATAAAAACATCAAAATCTTGCAAATCTTAGATCAATAGACCAAAAGATCAGTTTTAATCCTCTGGTGTTTAGAACCATAGATCAGTTTCAATATTATAAAATAATACTTCCCATCTATTTTCTACACCAGATAATCAAACCCTAAACTTCAGTTTTCCATGACATCTACTAATACTTTTTTTTATATATTTTTATAAAATGATGGGAGCACGTAATAAAGGAAATTTATCAAATTTAGTATAGGTGGTCTAAATTTCTTGACGTATATTTTATAGAAGCACACTCCGTTCGTATTCCAGATGCCAGGTTCGAGTCCCGGCTTTAGCATTGCTCATTTTTCATGTACTCCTGCTTCAAAAATCCCAATGACTCTAGAACGGTGCCAGAACTAAAAGGTTATGGACAATAATTCGTCAACACCAGGATTTAGCGATTGGGTCCCCAATCCCCATTCGCCCTTAAAAGGGGGTATATAAGGTACTTTCTCCCTCCTTCCAGCATGCTTTCGTGGTGTAACGGTAGCATACTCGGTACATATTCGAGAGGTTCAGGCTTGAGTTCCGAAGAAGGCACTGCTCATTTTTCATATCTCCTGACCTAATGACTCTACAACTTACTTGTACATATAACTGAATATATATCTATACATGTTGTAGAGTCATTAGGTTATTTTGAAGCAGGAGATGTAAGCAATGTGCAGTGCCCTTGCCGGGACCTCTCAAATATGCGGCCGGTGTGCTACCGTTATACCACGAAGGCATGTTGGTAGGAGGGAGAAAATACCTTAAAATGTAACTGAATTTCTAAAAATGTAAAGATTTACGTATTCTAAACATTTTTAAGTATAAAATTGTTGCCTGTCTGCTTAATCAGAATTCTAGAAAGCAATATTTAGTATTTCATTTAACAAAAAGCCTGTATATTATTTCATTAGGCAGCTGGCTTGATTTAAGCTGTTTTACTGTTTTCTATTTTCCATATTATTTCGGCGATATACCTTTAAATGTTTCTTAACAAACTAGTATTTTATTTAATTCATTCGCTTGTACAATTTATTTCCATTAGTATTCCTAGCTCCTCTTACAGATTCCCATCCAGTAAACAAGAATTCAGGTTAAGCATCCTTCGCTAGAAAGATATGCTGATCACATAAGCTTTTTCACTATCACAAGCAATAAAGGCACTTCTTAGGAGCCTCCGACTTCCTTGATCACTTTCAGAGCATATAAAGTGTTAATAAATCAGGGGTTAAGAAGATAAGTAGAAAAGGTGATGTACTAATCACACGAAATTTATTAGAACCGCAAGCTGTACGTGATTCAGGAAAAAAAATCGAACAGAAAAGTTTAGAGAAAAGGAAAAAAATGAGTTCCTAACAAATTGAAACTTTAAATAAATAATTCCAATTTATCGCAGCTATTAAAAATTTCAGAAGTTTTATGTCCATTTTTGTAGCTAATCAAAATTTCAAAAGTTTTATTTCTTTTTCGTAGTTAAAAAAAGGTTTAAGTGTTTTTAACGTATGTCAAATAAACAACTTAAAAATGGCAAACAAATAACACTGTTTATCAATAAATTAATATATTTTGACTTTTAAAATGCGAACTCGTATATATAATATTATTATTACGTACTGCAAAGTATAAATTTAATATTATTTCTCATTATTGTTTTTATAATGAAATTTATTTTGGAGATTTATTGTTCCTTTGCTGACAGACATAGATTAATTGATTGATTGATTGGTTGGTTTTACAGCACAAAATAGAATTCCAGTAATATATGGCGCAAGTGATAATGTCTTACAATTTAAACTTTACAATGTTAAAATGGGATGCAGATGGGAGTAAAAGTTGTATCTACATCTAAAATCCAATAAATAAACACATACATAGTTAATACCACATAAAACAAAGACAATAACTTTTCAAATTAAAAAAAAATGTACGAACAAACATAAAATGTGAGCCCAGAATGCTAAATGCGAAGAATGAAACATATGAAATAATGGAATAGAAATAAAATTGACACAGATTTGCAAAAAGTTATATTAATTAATGGCTTTTAAAAATCTATAAGATTATTACAAAACTCACCTCCAAATAAAACACCCAGAGAAATTTCTGAGTTTTAAAAGTAAAGATGGCGTAAATAATTAAAAAAAATAGAACAATCCCTTAAATTTTGTTTTGCTTTTAAAACTGCTTCACTTGCTATACAAATCGGTTCACTGCCTCTATTGATGAGTCAGCCTGCAATGAATGATTCGCAAGGGAATAAAAAGGACTTCCTCTTTGCGACTTTTCGGCAACTTCCAAATTGCCACATAAGATTTAATATTTCTTAGTTTCTTGCTTCTACCTTTGGGTCCTATATTTTTTACCATTTTATGAGCACTTTAAATCTGCAGTACTTTTTGATGTCTTATACAAGAACCGCTCACTTGAACATCAGGTGACTTCGCAGCAATGTCGGCAAGTTCGTTTCCTCTAATGCAGCGTATCCAGCAGCAAAGGACAGGCAAACCTCTCTGTTATAGGTTATAACTCAGTTTCATCGCTGAGGTAAGTAACGGATAATAATTATCAAAGAATGATTCCAGTACCTTAAAGGTAATCACTGTTGGTGTATCCTTCCACTGATCTGACAAACGGGAGGTCAAGAAAGACAGCAGCAACTTCTACACTCAAAACTACTGAGCTGGTACAGTCGCAATCCTCGATATTCTAATCTCAAACAAAAGCTTCCCCTTCATGGTCAAGGGATTTTGACTCATGTGAGTAAACTAGGAATAGTTATTGCATTCATGCCGATGTTGTTCATGGAATAGCCGTTTATATACGACATCGCTAGTGCTTCTCTTAATCAGAGTTCCCAAAAATATTCAGAAGAATGAATTCTTGCATAATTCCATAAGCAAATTTGTACTTGTTTTACCGCTAGAACTTTCAAATCAGAGAGATTATACTCTTCCATCAAGAATAGCACACGCAAGCCAGATATAAGCATCATAGGAAGTTGTGCTTGATGTATAAAATCATACTGATGATTAAGCATCGCGGATGTTTTGATTGTGACAATACATTAAAATAATAATAAAGAAACAGCTGCTTACATCTAAAAAGGATAGATGGCTCGAAACATTCTACGTACAGGCTCTGCGTAAGGAAGATTCTGTACTGTTCAGTACATGTTAAAGTGGAACTTGGTTAGGAAGCAGAGCTTGATTAGAAGCAGGGATAATTTCAGATATAAGAGAAGTTCGGGCAGTTTCATACATAACTGACTCGTAACCAAAATTGAAAAGAATAAGAGCTCTGTTGGTCGGAAGCTTAAACAGTGATCGGTTTCCCAATAAGTACCTGAGAGGACTTTCAAAAGGTTTAGGGTCTTCAAGCGCCTGTTTTTAAGGATTAAAGTGTAAGGTGTAGAAAGGTAAATGTCCTGCTTCATAATATAACCAAGAATTTTGACACTGCTTGTACCATAAAAAAAAAGAGTACTGAGTCAGAGATGATATTACGCTTACAGCAGAAGCGCACCTAACAGTCTTTCGATTTCAGCACAGAAATCAGTTGACCTTCCCCGATTTAACAGTCTTATCAAGGGCAATTTGCAACTATCTCTCAATAAAAAGCATACTAACATCTTGGGAACTTACTTATAAATCATCAACATGTAAAGTTCCGAAAACAGTTGAAGGAAGTTCTTTCAAATATTATTTATCGTAAGACTAAAAAGGGTTACACTTAATACGCAGGTTTGCTGCACATCCCCTTCTCAACAAAAAACTTTGGCAGCAAAGAGCCTATTTGCTCTCGAAAATATCTACTTTTCAAGGCATTCTGAATAAAAATATGTAACTATCTCTCAAGGCCCCCAATTATATATGTCATAGAGAATTCCGCATTTCCATGTTTTATCATATGCCTTTTCCATGCTAAAGACGACAAATACTAAATGGTTCCTCATACAAAAGGCATCACATACTGCAATCATTATCAACATTTGATCTGCCTTTCTGAAAATCCCTTTGGTAAGATAAAATGCGGCCATTTTTTTAGGTAATAAAACAAAATCGATACGCCACCATTTTTTAGAAAATTTTGCTTAGACAACTGGCGTCAGAGTTTGAGAGATTCTTCCGGTCTTTTTCATGTTTCGCTGTTAGGATTGCTTCAACATTTCGCCAGGCGCTAATAAAGGCATGCTTTTCCCATTCTTTATTAAAAATTGGAGACTGGACGCCAGCTTGAGCCAAATGCTTGAACGTGATATAACTGCTATTATTAGGACCAGGACTAAACTAGTGGTCTGAGTCGAAGATCTCGAGCGTCATTAAATCTTCATTGTATGCGTCAGAGATGCCCAAATGTTAAAAGCAATATGGCTGTTTTCTAACTGCTGCTTATAGAAATACAAGGTCGTAATTGTTGCTACAAGGACTGCAGCAATTGTCTCTTCGAGAACATTAGCATTATCTTCTCTATTGTAGATTATTTGCCTATTTTTTTCCAAGATGGAAAGAAAATGATTATTACAGATACTTGAAATTTTACGTACATACTACCAGACTCTTTTCTTAGGAGTTGATGGTCTAACCAAACTTACTGCTTTCAGTAATAATTTAGGAGTAAGGTCTCCAGCCTTGATTCTTTTTTTCGAAAAATATATGTGTACCTGATCACTTAGAACTACATAATACAGAAAAATATTAGCTGCTGATATTCTATGGGTAATCCCCAAAGGTTATTAAATATAAAGTTTTTGATTACCGTTGAGGAAATTTGACAAAATCTGGCAGTTTAAAAAGTTTGTAAAATAGCCAAAACAATACTGAATCGCTAAATATAACTAAATCTAGTATTTTTTCAATTTCCTGCTTATATCGATTTAGTAGTTAATATTTTTAAGCCATATGCTATAAAATAAGGAAAAACATTTTCAGTTTTCTGTGTATTGATTTATTTTCAATGATTTTAGTGTTTTATCGAATATATTTCCTCAGTATTTCAACAAAACTATAATCTGCACATACTTGAACTTTAAAATGGTTCAGAGTTAGGTTAGGTTAACTGATTAAGGCAAAGGAATTCGAGGGCTATCTGGCTATAGGGAGGATTTATTTAGGTTATTTGAACGTAGCAAAGCAAATTGAAGGTTCTCTGCCTATAAGCAGGATTAGGTTATTCTATTTGAATATGGCAAAGTACGCGATGGTTATCGGCCCCTAAGGGTAGGGATGCCTTCGTGGAGAACTTTCTAAAGGAAAAAGGCTCGCATTCACGTTACACATGCAAAAAACCCGTTCGTTTGATAATAAATATGAGTCTAACTCCTAGTATTCAGTTGTCTAAATCACTCGGCCTCTAGTGCAGCTTTATGGGAAGGGATGCCTTCGTGGAGGATGCTTTAAAGGGTTTGTATTCTCGTTATACACGGGTTATACAAGGGTAAAGGGTTTGTATTCTCGTTATATATGGAAGGAACCTCAAAAAGTCCCGTGCAGCCAGTATCTTCGTCGAGATAGAGCCCGGGTCGAAGTACGGGTGTTCAATGTTTTTCTGCTCAGCTACTAGTGGGCAAAATGATTCGGGGAAAAATGCAGTCACTTTTACACATTCAAAAAATCTGTTGGGACCACATGACTTCCTTCTACGGGCTATTAAATCATACACATTTTTGCTGCACTTCATTTAAACTTGCTTTGTCGAATTATTCTAACTGAATTAACCGATCCCTCAAGGCAAGTTGGAAATGCCATTCAAAGGTTGCAAATTTTGAAATTAAATATCTCCTTCAATTTTGTTGTATGGTAGTCAAACTTGTTATAATTTTATTTTTTCATTAACGAGTATGAAACTTTCCCAAATACAAGTATAGGAACCGGGAGACTGTATTAAAAGTTAGATTTTGCCATTTGTCAAAAATTAATTATTTTTTAAGCTGACATTTCTAAAACTTTAATACTGCCAAAACTTGATTTCGTCATTCAAAACACTTGTATAATTGGAAGTCTACAACTACATACAACACAGCTGATCGGTTTTGCGTTATACGAAGTATATACATACATACATACATATACACGCACTTACAGACGTACATTCAAAATCCCTTTTGAATCTGTTTTACAATCAATTTTGAGGAAAAGTCCCTTCATTCTGTCCGTACGTACAGGCATTCCGAAAAAAAATTTCCCAAATAAATACGGGAAAGATCAAAATGGATATTTCCGTTAAAATATGATACCAGAAATTTTTTGCTATTAAATTCTTCCCTTGCTTCATGAAAAGAAAGTAAAAAGAAAAGCCAATGAGTTAAAATTAATTGCTAAATCCTATATATTAGATAAAAATAAAGAAACAAAAAAAGAAATAAAAGGCTTAGTAACCGAAGGCAGACATCCTTTCAGTGTGGTCTGAACGTCGTTTCAGGATTATACAGCTAGAATTTGAGTTTAATAGACTTTATGCAAAGGAAATCAAACTAAAAAACGTCCGATTTCTGAGATTTAAATAAATCTAAGGGAAATTATGGTTGTCCAAGTAATAGACGAAATCCTCATCTATTTCTTGGCCGTAATAATTGCTTCATCAACTGAAGAGATTGATTATGAAAACGAAGCAGGTAACATATCTGAAAGTAAATCACAGACGTTTTGTCCAGCAATAAATCCGAAAGACAAAAACAGAAGTTGAAGTCTCCATCATATATTAAGGATTATGAGGAAAAGGTGTTAAAATAATGGCGTGTTGTAAGACGAAAGAAAAACGAAATGTAGCTTTCAAAATAAATTGAAGTAGGTGTTAACATTGCAGCATTTTTATTATTGCGGTAAGAAGCTTTAAAAGTCTGGTCATCGGAGGAATTGTACATGAAAAAAAAAAAAAATCCACGTGGACAACCCACTCGCCGAAATGTTAACTTATGTAGAAATATCAGCATTTATTGATCTTAATTCTCAACCACTAGTATATCTGGATCGTAAATATTAAAATCTATAGGACTTCAAGCATCTTGTAACTTCATTCAGTTCCTAGACTGCAGTTTTAATTTTTAACTGCATCTCATCTGTGCTACAATATTCAAGCCGTAGTCAAGGTATTTATTATTAAGTAAGGTGTGTACTATTTATAACTGAGCTAAAATGACTGCAATATGAGAGCTCCTTTCTTACAGTAAGATGCATAATTTTCAAATTTTCTTGTATTCTGGTCCCATTTTTGAAATATTAAAATTTCTATCAGTTTACGTCATACTTTAAGTTATTATGTATGAATAGCAAAAGTAAACATCTGTCATTTTTTATCTTATCGTTTATCATTTTACTGTATTTTCTTTGTCTGAGCCAATAAACTTGGCGACTGGAAATTACATTTTGAGAAACTGAAAAAATCGCTAATAGCGCTACATCGCTCAATCTCGTTAACCTTACACTTTCTCAGTTGCCTATCCATGCAACATTAGCAGCTTAATTTGTTATTATTATACATTTCTATTCGAACAGATTCATATTTAATTTTTTCAAAAAATTCGAGTTCCAGGTTGTAATATCTTCCTTATAAATCAAACGCTTCTGTACAAAGATCGTACTTCAACCAAGATCTCTTGAGGCTTCAACAGCAGAGAGGAAAGAATAGCTAGCTGCTTCTATGGTAGATAGGTAAAAACAGGGAAATCCCTGTCATCCTTTAGAATTCGCGAGTTCCTTCTATTTAACGGACCTCTCTTTTGTACTTCCCGCTAACCCATATACAAAAGTAATAATCCACTAGCGGCAGAGCGGTAAATTCGGTGAAAACCGGTAGCTCAACTTGGGTTTGATTCCAGGCGAACCGAATGGCTGTATGCATGTTTTCGTCCTTTTCTCCATGTGTAATATGGTTACGGGCCAGTATTCCTTGGCAAATCTTCCACGAAGGCATCGTTCCCCTCACGCAGATAGCCCTGGAATACTTTGCCATTATCAAATAAACCAAACCAAATTGATAATAAGTTTTCAGCGAATAAGGCTGATTAGGATCCCTACAGCACATTTTTATTATTTGTACAATGATGTAAGAGTGTGGCGATTTTTTCGTTTATGATAACTCTTATATCAAACTTCCCAAAATTTCTATTTTCCGTAGTAAAGATAAGCATTCATATAAAGACTTGATTGAATTTTGGGTAAGACTGGACAGCCGGAAGTGGTAGTACAATAAGGTATTTTTCCCGTTTTCTTGGCGTACCTTAGTGGTGTAGTGGTCAGCACGCTCGGCGCGTATTCGAGAGGTCCGTGGTTCAAGTCCAGGTGAAGGCATCGCTCATTTTTCACATCTCCTGCTTCGAAATAAACCTAATGTCTCTACAGTAGAAGTCATAACAATTTTTAATGGACAACCGGAATGAGTACTTTACTTAAAAATCTGAACAGATTTTTGTGGAAAATTATATGACTATGTAATCCAAAATTTGACGATCTTTGTTGAAGCAGTGGAGAACAATAACGAACATTGTTTATTAATACCTAAATATTTAGAGGATTTACGGGCAGATAAAAATAAATTTAGATTTGTTGATACTATAAAAATAATCTAGAAGAAAATATTAAATTACACTTTCGTTTAAATATAACACTAAATTGTCTTTAATTAAAATCCAATTAAATTATGTGTCATTCAGCTACCCAATAAAATGCAATTTTTAGTAAAATCATAAAAAGGAGCAACATTTGATTGTGCTGGTATAAATTTAGCAAAAAAAAAAAAAGTCGTGTTTTACTCATCGGCAATTATACCTAATAAAATATGATCCAAAATTTCGTATTCCAGCCCTTTCTATTTATTAGAACAAAAAATTTGATTAGGTTCAGTTTAAAATATGGAATTGGCGGGAGCTGGCTACACCGTATTTTTTTTTCCCAAAACATTTGCCTAACCGGAAAGCGTTTTCAAAAAGAAAGAATCACACAGGGAGAGGCTCTAACGGTTTTAAAATTAAGTAACACTGTAAATACAAAGAACTCATTCTTATTTATGTTGGAGCTTTAAAATTTAATGCACGCCGTTACTGAAAAATAAATAAATAATAACTAAAAAAATAAAATTCGGCTAATATTAAGCACTAACAATATTTCAAAGGTCATTTTCCTCGGTCCATAGACTGTTACAGTCGATCTGCGAGACTTCGCATATTGTTTCGTTACATATCTCGATATAGCGGCTACTTTACTGTAAGTGACAGCTATTAGGTAAGGGACCTGGTTTGTCGACGTAGGTCTTAGTTTTAAATAATGCCACATGAAGAAATCGCAAACCGAAAAATCAACTGATGGGGATAACCACATGATACTTCCACGCCGGAAACTTTCAGAATTCCGGGAATATCTTCCTCAATACTTCTGTCGAATGTCTAACCGCGTAGGCAGTTGCTTCATCTGGTTGAAACAACACACAAGTCAGTTCAATTAGTGCTCCTTCTGCGAAGTTCTGTAGCTTTGCAACCATAGACCTGTTATATTACAGCTCTATATTACAGCTCTATGTTTGCAACCAATCGTTCTTTATTTACCCTTACTATCTTTTCGTTTTACTCAACGAATATAGGCCATTCATCCTAAACATTGACTCTCAACGCCGCGCTCTAACCCAAAGGTTGTCAAACTTCATGTCAGTAAAGCCCCGTCTACTCGAAGAGACAGATCTCCGAACAAGTAAGTCATCCTCGCAGACATGCCTCTTGACAACATTTCTTCTGTACAGGAAGATTTTGTATGTAAGATTCTCTAAGGCACTCAGAGTAGACAAAGCATATGATGTGATTTGTATCCAATAGCAAGCCTTCGTTAATCTCACAACAAACATATTCATTTGCAAAGTTACCAATGCTTTTATTTTTCAGGGCTGATTTTTAAAAATAATTTGCAATAATAATAATATTAATAATAAACAGAAGGCTTTATTGCAAACAAAAAGTAACAGTAATTAAAAATGACAATAAAAGTGCAAAATACGAAAAACAAATCAAAGTTGTAAATTGAAAAAATAATGAAGCAGAAAAAGAAAGCAATTAGTTGTGAAATATAATACATATATACAAATATGTATGTATAATTATTACATAAAAGAAGAAAATAAATTAATTACTTTATATATAACATTAGAAATAACATACATTGCT
>KK119713.1:156377-185653 GCA_000611955.2 Stegodyphus mimosarum
TTGTTTGGTATAAAATTTTACGTACAATAATAAAATAAAATAAATGATAAAATTCTATGTTTAGTTATAAAAAAAAGTAAAATTATTAATAATTTTTATATTAACTGAACCCTGTTAATTACATAAGTAGTAACTCATTTATTTTCAATAGAAAAAACGGAAAACAACTCAGCTGTATTCGAACACATAATCTGCAAATTCACAGAAAATTTAAACACTTTGATAAATGCCCCAAGCGGTCGAGCTACTTCGGGCGAAAGTTGAAAAATCATTAATAATAGAAAATCGGAAATATAATCAAGTACAAACAGACGATAAACTGAGCTTTTTTTTGTTTTACAGAGTTCTCGGAACATAAGAATATAGGAATCCCCTTAAAAAAGAAAAAAATATTCTAGCAGACTTAGGTAATGCTAAAAAAGGAGGTAAAAAATAGATCGCTCTATAACTTACAATAGCAAATAACGTGTATCAAGGGGAAAAAAATATTCTGTTTATAAAGAAATCACTCAGAAATTATGATCCGAAAGGTTAGGTTAGGTTACTCAATTATGGCAAAGCACACGAGGGCTATCTGCCTAAAGGGAGGGATGCCTTCGTGGAGGACTTTCTAAGGGAAACTGGCTCGTATACTCGTTACACATGGGGAAAACCACGAAAACTCCCATGCAGCCAGCCCGTTCGCGGGAATCGAACCGAATCGAACCTCGGACCGAACTACCAGCGTTCAGCGTTTTTACCGCTCGGCCGCTGGTGGGCTATAATCCGAAAGAAATATCGCATCGTAAATTAATGAAATTTGTTAAAACAATAGCAAAACTCCACAAGATTCGCACCCTGTTATTCAGCAAGCTAAACACTAAGACCAGCCGCCAATATTTTTCGGGCAGGTGATTTCCATTGGCTCTCGCCAAATATGTCTCCTGCGACAATGTATTCCGTCATGCGCAATGATCACGATTCTTGGGCGGGAGCCGCGGACATGTATCTGACTCACCAGAGACATGTTTCCCTGTGTAGACGGACTGATGCAGGCGCCTCAGACTCCCAGAGATACTTGTTCTGGTATATGTTTCCCCGGGCAGACAGGACTTAAGAGAAGCATGTTGGAATTCAGGAAAGTTTGAGAGCCGCAATTAAATTTTCCAAAAGCCTAAGTCCATATTTACATCATTTTAAAACTAGTGAGACATTTCGAATAGAAAAAAACTTCTGATAACTTTGAAAAAGTAATGAAGTAAATTAATTGCTTTCTTTTGGATATTAAGTAGTTTTAGGCTACCATATTTCACACTTATATTTATTTGCATAACAGCAGTACCACTCGCTTGCGAGAGCAGCACTATGGCCACCCCTGCTATCCTGTTGCGAGTCTAGTGGACGCGCATGAAGGTGTGCGAAGTTTCTCTAATCGACTCCAACAGTGTATGAGCCGAGGAGGAACGACATTTACAAGACTTCATTTAATATTGACCTGTACTTTATACTGACGAAATTTAAATTTTTTTTTTCAATACTGGTTTATATTAAACTATAAAACTACAACGTGAATAAAACGACTTCCTTGCATTTACTGTGTTATTTCTCTTAAAAGAACAGTCAGATTTTAGGTGCTCCATACTGTACACGCAATTTTTTATTATGATTTAGTACTTGAATCAGTAAAACAGATTTACGTCACTATAAATTAACATATAACGAGATTTCAAGCTGCCTGTTTTTACAAACTTCTTCTTCAAGAAACCTTGGAATTATGAAGATTTCTTTTAAGAACAAGAATGAAGTTCAATTTAAAAAAATCGAAATTTGATTAAGTTTTTCTGCTTAACGCAAAATTGCCAATTATTAGCTAATCGCTGCCACGGCAAAGCTATCTCAAAGACAATAATTTTTTTAAATGGCCGGGAGCTCTATTTTTATATCCATTAGCTTTGCCCCTCTACAAGGGCCGGAAGTAGTGGCCATTTCATTATGGAGGCATCTAATAGGTGGCCACCGTTGCCTCCTATAAAAGGACGAACAGTTATAACCATGCCTTCTTCCGGATTCGCGTCCGGGCCCATAGCTACCTCAACCCGATGAAAACTTGTAATTCCAATAAAAGTTTTTTTCCCTGCCCCCTCGTGCTGCTATTGGTCCTTTACAATGCTCTTCTTTGCAAATGTTTTACACGGAGATATTTTGTCCTACATGTATCGTTCCAACTCCAGTTATTTATCAATGCGGTGATCAATTTGCGCAGGAAAAATATGGTTCCTGCCATTCGAAAATTTCGAAATTTTTCACTGTCAGAGTAATCATAGAAGTTTTATGGTTTTAAGTCATCACAATCTTGAGCGTATATCTTCAAATAACAATATCTGAAAATTCATTTCGATTCGTAGAGCGGATAGGTTCTTAGGAGTTCATATATCGGGAAGTTTTTTATGGCCACCCTGTATGTTCTACCTATCAGATAACACAGGAGTAATCTGTAACTTCCTGCTCAATCTAAGCATAAGAAGTTACAGTCCTGCTCTATTCTTAGTAAAATTTTTATCCTAAGGTTCGATTAGAATAAGGTTTTAAATCATGTTTTGATTCAAGAATGTAGGTAAACTTTTCGCACTGAACAAAATTAAAGCAAAGCGGGGAGTCTTATCTTGTAAATTATCCCCTCGACCAAAAAAAAATCGTATAAAATATTAAGTTGTCCAAGATGCGCGCGTATTTGATTTTCGAGTTCATAAGACAGTAATGGCAGTTTTACGTATGTACGTTTAGTAGTTAACGTATTGAAAATAAGTTTATAGGCGATAATGTGAAAATGTAATGAAATTATGAGACTTGTTCCCTGTCCGTGAACGATAAATGGTTATTAGAAAAACGAAAAAGAAAAAAATAACTATAACTAAAGCTAGTCCAGATGACATTTTTTTGTTTTGTTTTGTTATTTTAAACCTCCGAAACTGTATTAGCATTACTTCACGTACGCCAATAAAACTCAAGCTTTTTACAAAACAGATTTCCTTGCTTTTATTTTTATCCAATGTGAAATAATTAATAACTTAGATACCTCATACATAAGCAGTTTCAAGCCCTAACAATTAATCTGAAAATTTTATTTGAGCCTCAGACCATTAAAGGATTTTCGAGATTCATAAGCACTGCACAAAATGAAGACCAACGAAGTCTTTAGCGTCAATATAGTGCGGTTGCCAAGCTTGCGTTTAGTGGTATCATCACTCATTCTTGAGGATACTTTTTAATTTCGTTCACGCAACGACAGGCCAATCGCCTATCTTCATTAATCTCTATACAGAGAACCGGATTCGCTTAATTGCTGCCTTGTTCTTATTACAAAATATTAATCTGTCGTTTATTACTTCGAATCTCGCCTCCCAATGCAATCTCTCACGGCCTTTGTTGGCCATGTATAAATAAATATTCATACAGGAACGTGACTCGACGAGCTTTGAAGCGTGTTTTATCATTATTTAGAGGGGGAAAGGAATGATGAGATAAAGAGGGGGGATGATGATCAACCTTTCACATCTCTACTCTTGAACTAATTATTAGATTGCTTGGTGAGTACATTTAATGTGTGTTCGTGCAATAAAAGTAAGTATGTTTTCACTCGTAATTATTCACATTTAAATAGCTTCATAATCATTTCTATGACAAGTGTTCCTCACTTGCAGCACTATTCTTTTTGAGTAGTACGTGTATGAGTCCATATACGGTTCGCGTAAGTATCTTTATAACGAATACTAAATAATGGGTACCCGGCGTGGCTACAGAACAGTGGATGACAAATACGATATGCAGCATCCAGTTAAGGCTCGCAAATGGTCGAACTACTAAACCGAGAAAATAGAGTTGTTTTTCTAATACAATAATAGGTATTTTGGGTTTATTTCATTACGACTGAATGGAATGGCTACATATTGTTTCGTGACTTCCTTCATGTATGTTATGAGCCAGTTTCCCTGAGGAGGTGTTTATGAAGAAATCTTTCCCCTTAAGAACGTAGTCTTAAAAGAATTTGTCATAATCAATTAATAAAATATCTAAGTCTATAACAAGGCTTCGTAAATAAATTTTGCATTATAATGCAATATAACGGGGAAGACATTCAGAAAGACTGCCTGGTCTCATACATATACTTATTTAATGTATCCTTTACCTGTATATTTAGCTGTGTGGATGAATTGTTTTTCAGATCTTTAGAAGGATATCATAATTCTTCCAATGTAATAATTTTAACGTGGTACTTCTTACGAAACATGTTTGCAGTAACAAAAGATGAAAACTAAAAAACTAGATCGTATACTATATTATCGATGCTTATTTAGGTTTCTGAATTTTCAACTGGCATTTTATCAAAATGAGTGGGTCATAAGTTATTATCACAGCTGAAACTGTCAGTTGTGAGAAATCTTCAAATCTATGCGAGAAAAAAACAACTCTGTTCACTTTAATTACTATTACAAGATACCCAGTTAATAGCAGTTGTTACTTTAAAAAAACTATAACCTACGATGTCTATACTTTATTAGTTTTGCATTAATTTTTGAATAGTTGCTAATTCAATCTATTAACGAAGTGTCATTTTTAGTCACAAAAAAAAAAAAATTTTACACATCCTATAAATTTTTAGCTGTATTTTGCATATTCCTTGTTTTACAATTTTTTTATTAGTCACTTCTAGATAATTTTTTTTGATGAAGAATAAGTTCATTAATTAACAACTCAGTCTTATTTGACATTTGCTAAATTTGATTAATATTTTAGAAAAATAAAAATACTCCACCCCTTAAAACTTCACCACTTGTATAGACAATGCAGTGTTTACTTATATATCGTGAATACGATGTACACTTATGTAGTGAGTGCAGAAGTTACTTATGTAGTGAGTCCAAATGAAGCCATCGGGTTTCAAAAATTAAAAAACTGCAAGCCCGGAAAATGTAAAATAATTGTCTAAAATTATATAAGCTCTTGAACTGAAACACTGTATGTTTAATTTTAAAAATATTTTACTGATGAAAATAATGAAGAAAACATGTGTAAGATTGCTATTGCTGCTGGAGCTAGAGTTAACGTCCTGAAGACCCTACTAGACAGTTAGCGAGTTATCATTGCATCTTAAACGACTCACAAAAACAGGAAAAGGTTTAAATAACCTTTTTAGTTTTAATTTGAACAACATACACTGCGGATGAAATTTCCACTTCTTGTAGATATTCAGCTTAACGTAACAGCTAATTAAATTCGAACGTTGACTCACCTTAAATACATACATTCTAGTGAGGAATACGGAAAAGAGAAGTTTATAGCAAAGATTTAAATCATAATTAATGTAAGATACTTTACCCATGAATGCACATTGCAAGTAAATTAGCAAAAGATATAAAATTTTTGTTGATCAAACGAGCCAGGAATTTTTAAAAAAAGCGGAGGGGGGATAAGAATGGAAAGAAGTGTGCTATGCCGAGGAAATTTTTGGGTGCCTTAGCTCGAATGGTATTCATTAGAGGTATTATACGTTCTTGATGCCCAGTATGAAATCTACTTGCCGAATACAAACATTTATGGAGCAGACATTATATTTTTGACGCTTTCATTAACGCGGGTCATTAATGAATTTTTAAAGAAATTACTGCAATACGGTCATGATATTAATCATTCGAAAAATTAAACAATTTAATGTCTTTTGAATATATATGGGATCAATCTTAAAATTTTCACAAAATTAACAAGGGCAGTAAAGCCTGTGATACGATTTCATTATTCAGTAAGGCAAATTGGATTCCAATAATTAAAGAACAGTTAGGAGATTAGTGGTAATTCGTATAAAACCTGTACTATCTTCACTACTTTTGGCGATGTAACTATTGATTGAATGTCACATCAATATATCATATGAAATTTAGTTTGGTTGATCAATTTATGTAATTCACAGCATAATTAAAAATAAGTGTTTTTTAGAATAGGTTGGTATTTTATATCTAAAAATATTTATTTAAAAAAACTAATACCTGATGTCATTCTATATATTTATAAAAGAATTCATCATTCTAAATAGTATAGATAAAATGAATCTAATATCTATTATCATTCCAAATATATATGTAAAAAGTGGATGGAAAGTAGACATAGACATTCGTTATTGCATTTATTGGCCGTGAGAAGATCTAGTTGGTACTATAGATATAGTTCGGCGCTCGCAGGCGCCCTCTTGCAGAGAACGAATCCAAAATTTACATGAGGCGCGAACATGCCGCCCACCTTGAAATACTATTTCAACATTCAGTAATCGAAGCCATTAATCGTTATGGTCTAATTATGTCAATTATTATTGCCCTTCTAGTATGAAGCACCTTGTAAGTTATTTTAGGTTAATTAAGCAATTATTTTAATTAAACATTCACTATAACGTCTTCACGTAGTCTTAACCAGAATGGCAATTAGTTGCTTGGTGCATTTAAGCTGATGGTTTTGAATGTTTAAATTAGAGCTCCTGGTAAACGCGTCTTCTGTTACTTACTATCACCAGCTTTGTCTAAGTTGTATCTCGGCTTTAACGTCTCGCTAGACGGTGTTTTAAAATACGCGCTGTTAAATATCTGGGCCAGCTTAAGTGGTCTATTTTATGTATAGTCTCAGACTACCTTATCTACATTTGAAATTTAACTTTCTGTTATGTTATTTTAAATACCCCAAAGTCGCGGAAGTTAACCTGTAGCATAAGCTGTGCCTTTCTGTTCATTTACGAGTTAGATCAAAAAGGTTATTTTAAAGATCTGGAGACTTTTTGATTGTTTCAGACTAAGCGATAACTCACTCGAGCTACAAGACTTTGACACAAGCTTCTAGATAAAGTACAGTCTTTACAAAAATCATGAAGTAGGTAAAACGTACCAGTACTGGAATTTTAAAGGGCATTTAATCAATTTTCGTCAAAGTTTCTTCAAAGCTATCAAATTTCTGGTGTAGCTACCGTGCGCCCACTTGATATGGACCACTTAAATATATAAAAATTTTAATTAAAATTATAAAATTTTTTATTTGTCAATTTTTTACTGTAATCGTAGTTGCAATACCACTCCAACAACGTCTGGAACATTTATGCGAAAAGCAGTTTTTTGACAACAAAAGACATTATTTTTTTCTTGATGTTAGTTCTTCACCACTTATTACGGTATTTTTTGACATTGCATTTTTTTCCAATAAATTGTGGCACACTATAAGTTATCCCTCCTAAACTTCAGAAATGCATTTCAAATAACTTCCAACCTACAGAAATCAAATGTTTTTATTTTTGGTGACATTCGTTGCCTTGATATAATTAAATTTTGGCTTGTCTCCATTCTGATTCCAGAAAGACCTTATAAAAAAGTGCGTCAGATTATTTTCTTCCAGAAATATTACATTCTCTTGAGAAAGTAACTTAATTTTCTTTTGTCAGTTTTGCTGTATGCGTAAGTACACTGCTCGACATTGAAAATGCAGCACCAAGAAGAGTGGTCAGAAACTTATGCAAATTTTAGAGTAGACGCACGTCGCTGAGTTATGCGAATGATGTGAAATGCGCAGCTCTCCGACGCACGTGAAGTAAGATATAAGGGAAGGAACGTGCAGAATGGGCAATATTCGTGCCATTATTTCTGCCAGACGAATTATCGAAGAAAAATGGTTTTTGTCCCGGAGGATACGTGTAATAGGAAAGAATGCCAGGCCGCCGTCGACGAAGGCACTTCCAGCAGATAGACGATTTTACAAGGGGTATGGTGATTCGACTGCGAAGGGCGGGTTGGTCCTTACGTCAAATCGCAGCTGATACCCACATCGATGCAAGCACGGTGCATCGGCTATGGCGAACATGGTTGGAACAGGGGAATGTGGGAAGAAGGACGGGAGCAGGTGCAGCCAGAGTGACGTCAGCACGCGTGGATCGACGCATCCGCCGACAAGCTGTGGAGGTCCGCCAAGTCACTTGTACCGCCATTTTGGAGCATGTGCAAGATACCCTGGATGTTCCCGTGTCGATGAAAACTATTTCTCGTCGATTGGTTGAACGTGACCTGCACTCACGGCGTCCGTTAAGAAGACTCCCATTGACCCCACAGCATAGACGCCAACGTTTAGAATGGTGCCGAACTGGAGCGATGTGGATGACAGAATGGCGAAACGTCGTGTTCTCAGATGAGTCACGCTTCTGTTTATCCAGTGACAGTCGCCGCATACTTGTGTGGCGTCGAGGTGGAGACAGATCTAATCCGGCAGTAACTGTGGAACGCCCCACGGGCGACAACGTGGCATAATGGTTTGGGGCGCTATTGCCTACGATTCCAGGTCACCTCTAGTTCGTATTCAGGGCACTATGACGGCCCAACGATACTTGGATAATGTACTGCGGCCAGTGGCAATCGCCTACCTTAAGGGGCTGCCTAATGCAATTTTTCAGCAGGATAACGCCCGATACTCGAATCTGCCAACATGCTCTACAAGGTATACAGATGCTTCCCTGGGCACCGTACTCTCCCAACCTGTCACCAATCGAACATGTGTGGGATGTGATTGGACGCCGTTTGCAGACTCTGCCCCTGCCTCGTTGAGAAGACGAACTGTGACAAATGGTTGAAAGGGAATAGAGAGCCATCCCTCAGGACACCATCCGGCACTCTTATTGGCTCTATGCCTAGACGTGTTTCTTCGTGCATCGCTGTCCGCGGTGGTCTTACATCCTACTGAGTCGACGACGTTCTCGCTCTGTATTCTGACTATCGTTTTGAAATAAAGATCACACTTATTGCTGCTTGCTGTCTCTGTCTTTTTTCCAAATTTCATCAGTTTCTGACCGATCCTTCTTAGTGCTGCATTTTCAATGTCCAGCAGTGTATTTCTTTTAAAAGACGAACCTCAACATTTGATATAGCTTAATCCACAGAAGAAAGTTACTTTCTTTATTGGTTGAAAACAAGGTACATAAACTTTCACATAGCTAATTTTGGTTCTTTTGTGAAACTGATCTGGTGATATTTTCTTTCTTAGATTCATAATGGAGATAAGCTCATGGCTCTCGCTCTTCCCAATGGCTCTCTTCTAGAGCAATCTAAAAAATAAAGATTCAGAAGACGGCCTCATACCAAAATTAATAAAATGTAAATTTTATGCTTCTAAGCATAAATTTAAATTATAATTTAAAAATTAAATTAAAAACTAAATAATTTAAACAATTTAAATTATAATTTAAAAAATGTTGCATTATAGTATAATTGATATATACTCTTAACGAAAAAAAAGAATGGAACGAGCCAAACATCGGCTGCAGGTATTCTGATTGTGCTTTCATTAGATAACAGATAAAGGTGTAAACCAAGTATTTGTTAATCTGGTTTTTCCTAAATACAAATATGAAGCCAATTTTTTAACTGCTGGTACGTCATCTACTGTAGGTGTATTTACACTATTAGCTTCTGTGTAAAATATTTCGTATATTACAAATTTTTGTAAATACCTTATTGTAGATTTATCAGATAAGAAAGCAAATCATTTCTAATTATTAGGCCAAAGGGGCTTTAGTCCCCGAAGAACTATTGTTTTCGTCCTGCGATTTTGCGTTGGAAACATTAAAAGTCTGAATCACGTTTCAAACTGTTGCCACTAAATCTTACAGCCCTGTATTATATTTAAAGAAATTAAATAATGAAGAATCTGCATAAATGTATGTATATTTCTCCAAATGTGATAAAGCAACGATACCTAGAGCCATCCAATTTTGAATAACATACGTTTCCACCCGAATATGCGCATCTGGAAGCCCACATTTGGAATTTGGAATTTGTTTTATTATCTATTTCATATTTTGTAAAACATTAATTTTTAAAACATAACGAATATTTGAACAAACTCAAACGATTTAAAAGCGAGCAATGGCAACACTCTACGGGAAAAAGAAACTTTTTATCTGCAGCGCGCGAAATTACGTATCGGAAATTTAAAGATATGTTCATTTTAAAATTATTTTGCAATATTGCTGTTGAACAGAATTTTATGGTTTAAGTGAGAAGAACATGATATTTAATAAATAAAGGTAACACACAAAACGTTAAAAAAAAGCCTCTTTGAACATTCAGATTCTTTCAGATTCAGACTTTCAGATTCTTTTATTTTTTTGCATTTTTATCTAATATATTATATTTTAAATTAAATTTTTACCTAATAGCTAATAAACTTTAAACTAAATAGTTTAATTTTAATGTTCAGTATAAAATTATTTTACACTTTATTCCTTTTATATTATCAGCTGTTCAGATTATCCTTTATTATATTTGTTTCTTAGTAAAGTATTTAGAAGAATTAGGATTCGAAACATTTTATACTGAAATTAATTGTAGCTGTAACTGCTCAAATTAAACAATAATTTATATATTTAAAAAAATTCTTACCTTACTAAATTGTTATGCTTAAACGCAAATGCATTTGCTTTGGATTTTGAACATTTTTAGAATTTAGTTATTAAAACATGTAGAAGTTAATCTCAGAGCGCAAATGTGTTGCTTCCTTTCGAATTTTTTATAATAATTAAATGTCATTTCAATCATATATGGAGAGTATTGTAATATTTTCAGCGCCTTGGGATCCTAAATCTTTATCCGGAGCTGTACTTAGCTGAGTGCCTGAAATTTCCGATAACGCAAAAGCATTCCAGGAATGAGAAAATTTCATTACATACGTTAGTATCAGTTAAGCTTAACGCATAAATGAGACGCATTCATTTCAGAGCTTTCATAAATTGATCGATATGGGACTAATGACTGATGAAAACGAACCACCACACCTTTGTTCGTGCTTAACACACCCGTACACCTTTCTTTTATGAAACGTTTGATTGACTGAAGAATGCAGTTTCACAAGATTTTTTTTAATTGAACAAGATTTATGTCTTCGGCGTTATAATTGATCGCACTTTGAAGCAGTATAATCATTTATGCTCATTGTAATTACACAAGTGCAACAAATATTTAAAAAATTTCAATTTCATAGAGAAGAAAAATAGAGTATCGAATCTTTAATTATATCTTCTTTCACATATATTTATACACAATAGTTATCCTAAAGGCAATTAAAGACGGAAGTAAAATATTTTAAGAAAAGATAATAACGATATCTAAGAAATTAACAATTAATCATTTATTATCAGGACAGTAGTTTTAAAAATGGGTTTTTAATGCGTTGTTGTCAGTTTTTCAAACTTTATTACTGTGTCAGCACTTACTGGTCAATTTATATAAAACACTAATTACATAAAACTTTTGACTTCCTATCTTAATTGAACTTCAGAATTCCTCTTTATGTTTCATTCATTTTATATAGTTGATATTTTGTCATGCAACAGTTTAATCATTTTAACCTTTCCAAAAAAGAAAATAATATCAAAAAAAGTGTCGGCATCAATTTTTTAAGTATATTATTTACATCACATAGCGTTCAGTTGCAAAATGGATACGCGAAACCTTTTTATTACCACAAATTTTAAATTTGAACGTTTCAATCATTAAAATCTTTTACAAAATAAACTACTTTTCTAACGGCTCTAAATTCTGTAACGCATATATTTGAGATAAAAGCAATATTTAAATTATTCATTACAATATTTAATTAATTAGAAATATAATTTTTGATTTTGCTAATTAAGTTATTTCTTTTTTCATTTCGACTTTCTATAACGCCTCCGCCCCACCCGTGGTCGAGTGGTTAAAATAGCTGAATACTAGTAGTTGGACCTAGTTTGGATTAGATCCACGTCGAATGACTTGTTTGTGTGGTTGTTTTCTGTGGTTTTTTTCCAATGTGTAACGTGAATAGGAGCTAATTTCCATCTGGAAGTCCTCAACGAAGGCATCCTCCCTCTTAGGCGGATAGTTCTTATTGGTTTCCCATATTCAACAAACGTAACCTAACCTATCACGCCTGCCTTTCGGTTCCGTCTGTCCGCTCCAGGAAAAATTAAGATGATTGAGTATTTCGGTTATATAAAGTTCATGTTTTAACCATCTTCCTTTGATGCTTTGTCCGACGCATAAGATGTTGAGATTTTAGCTTAATTGACGAGACAAACTAACAGTCAACTCTGAAATAGCTGATATATAGCTTGAATAAATCAATTTAAATGTAAATTTCTTTGCATACCAGTAAAGCTAAAAAGAGTTAGGTGTCGTCCACCCAGATCTTAACTTATACAGTCAGTTCAAAAGTTAGCTGTTAGTTATAGTAGCAATAATTTACTATTACTCCCACAAGCAGAATTGCTTCGGAATTGCCCTTTTAAAGCCCCCAAACTAACTTTGTGTAGCCTCTATATCTTGGTATATCTTGGAATTAATAGAAAGTAGCATAAGAACTTACAGACCTTTATGGTCAAGAATTTTCCGCATTGAGCTGCAAAATTAAAATTAAAATTAAAGGTAAGGCAAAAGGAATAAAATTCTAAAAGCAATTGCCTAATAGTAAATTTGACATTCAAGTTCCAAGCAAAAAGAGAAAAATTCTGAAGGCAGTTGCCTAAAAGTAAATTTGATACATACGTTCCAGAGTTTAAAAAACTTTTAACAAAAATTAATTACTCAAAAGTATTAGCAACGCAAAAAACCTAAAAACTAAATGTTGGTATTCAAGAAATTCAACATTTAAAAATTTTAACACGTAAAAAAAATCATTTAAAAGCACAAACTAAATTAAAATAAAACACCAGAAAAATTACAAAGAATGGCAGTAAATGGCAATTTAGCTTACGTCGAGCTTGTTGCGGACTTATCAAGGGTCGTGCATAGGTAAACTCCATTACGCGTTTCGTCAAACGACAATAATTGAGACAAAAGCAAAAAACTTTAACAGATAAAAATAGATAAAAATCTACATAATACCCTAGGTCTCAATTCTTATCGTTTCTTTTCCCGACACGTCTGCCATAAAATTTAAAACAAATAAAAGTACTACTGATTATAATTTACAAAGACTTGGTAAAGCTAATGTACAAATAAGCAAAAGTAGCCAATTAGGCATGAGTCAATGAGTCAAAAATTTGGTATATCTTAGCGTACAACATCATCAATATCGCGAGGTAGGTTCTACCACTACTGTATTTTTGTCGGATTACAAGTGACAATAGCTTCTATTTTATATTCTCTCAAATCGATAAAGGTTTAGAGAAAGAAATTTTTCTGTCACGCAAATTTATTTATTTATAACTTCTAAAAGACTGAAAAGTCAGTTCTAGAAAGACAAGTACGGAATAAATAATTAGGAGATATACAGCAGTAAAAATGAAACTTCTCGAACTGCAAAAGTCGGCTAATAAGTCTTAACTTTCAGAACTTTGAGTAAGTGGCCAAATCAACTACTGTTAATACCAAACCAAAAAAAAAAAAAAAAAGTAAAATTGTGCCAATTAAGTTAGCTTGCAACTTGCGCCTAGCAAGCTTTATGAATGTAATCAATTTTTTTTTCCTTAAATGTGTTATAACGTCTTGTATGCTTGGCTGTCATAAAATGTACTTGACGTTGAAGACTGGTGAATGGTCACCAAGTTCTTAAAGTACTACAGAGTCAGAAGAAGGGTGTAAAGGAACCTTTATTAACTCAAATCAGTGTCACAGATGGCACCAACTAGTGCTTACAAAAGCCAACACTTTTGTCTTAACTCAAAAAGGAAAATGAATAACTAAAACTAATGAAGTTAAGAATAGCCTAACGGCTTCACAGGTTAACTATCGTGCAAGCTGGCTCTGAGTCGAAAGTCGGTGTGACAAGCCCAATGCCAACAATACCTCAACGCCACAGAAGTCTAATCGCTAGAGAATCAAAAGTTAGCAAAGTAGCTTTAAAGCAATAGAAAAGCCGCTTAAACATAAAATAACTGTTAAGCAATTTCAATAAATTCTCACAGTGTTATTAAACATTGCTATTTATTTTAATATCTTTCTCCTGAAACTACATATTATGGTAATTATATAATAAATATTATACCTCAAAAAATTTTTACAACTGTGTAATTCTTCTTTAATGTTTTAGTTTGGTTCATAGACAGTAGGCTAAAGTAAGTACCAATAAGAACATTAAGAAAGAATAAAAGTCAGAATAGGTTGTTACTAATGTTTTTAATGGTTTATGTCTAGAATTGCGTATAATATACTATAACTGCGTAAACTGAATTGCGTGTAATATACAAACATAAGCAACAAGTAACAATAATATGCTATGAACTGTAATCAAAAATAGCTTGAAACATTGTGGAGTTTTACTATTTAAATCTAAAGTTCTAACTTAGAACTCTACGAACACTAACAAGCGAATAATCGCTTAAATGCGTGAACAGAATACGTAAGAGTTAAAGAGGGTTTATAACCCTTTATTTTTCAGTGTATTTACAATCAGTTTCTACTTGGAACTTTACACAAAGCCGCCGCTCGGGCTTGAACTTAAAATAATAATAATTTCAACTAAAACTAGCTTAACTAAACTATTTAAAAGGTATAGCCGAAACTATCAGAATCTAACTAGTTGGCCCCTAAGTATTAATTAAATCGGCGAAGCCAGGTAAGGGCCTAAGGTATGGCCGAGCGTAGTAACAGCTAAGAGCGAACCTAGCCAAAGGCAAACGCGCTAGTCAGGGAATCAGACTATCTGTCTAGAAGTCGGTGAAACATTGACTTAAATAGTACTCTTTCTCATTTGCATTAACTGCATTTATGAATTTACATTCTGGCAGGAAATTGTAAGCTGAAATTAGAATAAGATAGGAAAGATACAAAACTTAAAATAACTGTTAATAAACTTAGGATAAACCCTACAACATTCAAAAACTTAAAAAATTAAAAGCTTAAACTCAAAGTTTTTAAACCGAATTTGTAAATCCAGCAATAATAGAATAAATAGGATTACATTTTCAACGACAAATAAAAAGTGTAAAATAACGACAAAAGGATTATTACTCCTCATGCCCCCAACTTTTAGCTGTTCTGTAAATCGTTCTATAATTATATTCCAAACACATCTTGAAATTTACACATGGTATTCATTTTTACTTCCTTGTACGAAGTAAAAGGTTTGGTTTAGTTGATTATGACAAAGTACACTGAAGCTATCTGCCTAAGGGAAGGCATGCCTTCGTGGAGGATATACTAAAGGAAACTGGCTCGTATACCCGTTACACATGAGGAAAATAACGAAAAGACCATGCAGCCAGCCCCTTCGCCTAGAATCGAACCCACTACTAAGTAAAGGAAGTACTGTAACCACGAAAGTTTCGGGTATCATATTTCAACAGAAATATTCATTTTGCCATTTCCTGAATTCATATGGACAATTTTTTTGTTACTTCTGTACGCATGGAGAGAAAAAAGGGCTGTTTTCTTCCAAAACGGATTTAAAATGAATTCAGAAGGGATTTTTTTGCGACGTCTGTACATATGCATGCATGTATGTATCTCGCATAACTCAAAAACAGTTAACCATAAAACTTTGGAATTTCATATAAGAACGTTGAAATTTTCTGTATAACACCTCCCTTTTTTATCCAGTCCAAACATATATATATATATATATATATTATACATATCAACCTCTTACCCAGCTTAAAAGTCGTTACCAGACCTGTATTTTCGCAATCGTTGGTCGATGGTTTCAATTATAAGTGTTTTAAAGTACGAAATTATTCATATTTTGGCAACATCAAATTTAAAAAGAAATTTGATTTTCTAAAAATGATGAAATTTAACTTTTAATGCGATCTCCCAGTTCCTATACTTATATTTGGGAAAGTTTTATACTGGTTAATGAAACTATAAAATTATATTCGATGTCATTTTCAAATTGCGTTTAGAAAATTAAGTTATAATAATTTGAAATAATAAGTTTAAATGAAGAGCAGGAAAAAATATTTGTAATTTAATAGGCCGTACTGCGAAGTCATGTGGTGTCCACATCAGATTTTTTTTTGTGCGAAAAAACTTATTAATTCAAGTTTCTAATCATTTATATTTAACCACAATAAAAATATAATGTGAGTTAAAACACTATTTACTCTAAATTTATAATAAAAACAATCGCTTTATGCTACTCCACCTTTGGCACAAAAGTCGCACACCCTTTCTTTCCCTCTTTGTCTGTTTGAGGAAATGCTGCAAATTACTTTCCGATCAATCAGCTGTCAGGACTGTATCAACTACTTCAATCCTGATAATTTCTAGGAAAATGATGTAAAATTTTTTCTGCGCTCTTAGTAAATCTACTACCGCGTCACACTGTTGATATAGTCTATTATATTTCATTAGTTGATGATGGCTTAATAACACCTGAGTCATATTTACATTACGCTAAGCAACAAATTGCAAATTTGTTATTGTTTCTTGCTATATATATATATATGGCTATTTTTTTTCAGGTTAAATCTAAAAGTTGGAGAAAATATTAGCAACTGCAGTAAAATTTTGCTTTTGCAACCAGGACAATTTTGCTCGCAAATTTACCATGTTTTAATAAGAAATCAAGTAAATTTTAGTGGATATATTGATTTGAAGACTAAGAAACGTAGTATGAAAGATAGATATGTATATTAACTTCAGTTAATGAGGATCAAATAATACAAGAATGAATGTCCCTAAAACATTTCCTGTAGTAAGCCTTTCTTTGAAAAGAGAATTTCCTTAGATAAATTTCGATCTTTACTGTTGTAAATCACGCACACTTAGCACAGTCGAGAAAAAGATAAAGTAAGTGCGGCACTTTTCTAAGGTGAACGACTAGAATGGGAGTCAAACTGGCACGAAATGTTAGAAATTTATTTTAAAAAAGGGATTACTAACTTTGAAACACATGAAGAAGTATAGTTTCAAAATCTACTTAAAGTAACAAAACTTTGTTGGCTCTGCCTTTGATAATTTAGAAGTATTACATGCTTGATATTGCTTTTGTTCTTGGTGCTATAGTGTTGACTGTCTGATTCCCCTTAATTATCGTTCGTAACTATACTCGTGGGTAAAATTAACAGAATTTGCATATTATGTCTTCTTCTACGAAACGTATTGAAACAAAGATACTAATCATCCTGCCGAAGAGTTATGCAAATATTCAGCGTTGAATGCGTACATGTATATATGCATGTCTGCAAAGCTGTGACTGTGGAGAGGAGAAAAGCGCAGGAGGGATTTTCAGTTATTTGAGTGCTCGTAACACTTTACGATATTTTCTATGTTTATTGCAAGAGCTGTAAACTTTTAAAAAGTACAGGTAAAATGAATAGCCACGAACGTATGGATAACGGAGAAAGATGCAGAATTGTCGGTAGATTGGAGGCAGGCCAATCACAAACGCAAGTGGCTACAGACCTCAGTGTAACGCCCAGTGTCGTCTACAGTGTATGGAAACAGTTTCAGGACACTGGTTTCGTATCAAGAAGACTTGGACAACGACGAATGATGATCGGTACTGGGCACTTTCACTGCGACGATACAGGACTATTACAGCTTCACAGCTCTCACGTGAGCTGCGTGCTGCCACTGCAACCTGAGTTACAAGCTCTACAGTTGCCCGAAGGCTTCATGAGATAAAGCTGTATGACAGAAGACCCACTATTTGAGTCCCGCTCATTGCTGCAAGGAAGAATCACAAGAGTGCGCTTTTAGCATAATGCAAACAATATGCGCCTTGGACCAGACTTCAGTGGGGTATCGTAATTTTTACAGATGAGAAAAGATTAGCCAAGAAACTGATTCTTGGCGTACCTATATCTGGAGAGAACCTGAAACATGATACCATCTGTCCCTCATAAGGAAAAAGCATCAGTTACGTCGATGTACTAAGTGTAACGGTTTGGGCAGGCATTTTTGTTGAACGGCCCCACACTCTTGCGCATGCTTGGCAAAGGCTCCTTGACTGCTATGCGATACAGAGAGGAGATCTCAGAGCTTTATGTTCGACTTTTCAGGGGCGCAGCTGGTCGTGGGTTCCTGCTAATGGGCGACAACACGCGTCCAGGTAGGGCTCAGCTAGTCGACGATTACCTGGAAAGGGAGGATATTTGTCGCATGAACTGGCCAGCTAGATCTGCTGACCTTAACCCTACAAAGCATTGCTGGGACGCTCTTAGGAGGACAAT
Organism: Stegodyphus mimosarum; assembly: GCA_000611955.2. Classification (NCBI taxonomy): domain Eukaryota; kingdom Metazoa; phylum Arthropoda; class Arachnida; order Araneae; family Eresidae; genus Stegodyphus; species Stegodyphus mimosarum. The sequence continues at coordinate 174,520 of KK119713.1, forward strand.
TTCATTTCTCTATCCCCCTCTCCGAGAACCAACCCAGAGCTGAAAACTGCCTTGCTGCAGGAGTAGAATCGATTGCCACAGGGACTTCTCAACTGTCTCCTGTCCAATATGCCACCAAGCTGTGCGACCAGTCTGGCTGTGAGAGGAGACCATACTTCATATTATACTCATTTTCAGTTCGATATCACAACATGGATTTTGGATATCCCTGCACTATGAGCTTTGCTGATAATCATGCGTATATAATATAACTTTTGAATGGAACACCTCTTTCTCTGTTTATAAATACATATTCATAGAAATTTCATAAAAATTTGTTGACATAATGTGCATTTCCCTTAATTTTGCTCACGAGGTATCTTGTAGATCAGGATGGCTTCTCTCCAGTTACGATTGATACAGCTTAATATTTTTCGATACTCTATTGAATAAAATACTTCTGTTTCCGTTTTGTAATTTGTAAGTACACGCGTCAACAACATTGTGTAAAAATCGAATTACAAAGTTTAATTTTCAAATGACACAATTTAAAAATATTTATTATAAACATATTACTATTTTTATGGTAGAAACTGGAAATAAAAAAATTAAAAAAAGGCATTTTTAAAATTAACTGTCATTAAAAATTGAAGTTAGAATTTTATCTCACACATAACATGAAAGACACACACGCATACACATACAGTAAAAGGACTAAGAAGATAATCTCCAAATTATTTGCTGTTATAATATTGTTGCACTGTACCAAGGCAGAAAAACGCGAACTTCTGTCATAATTCTAAACACTATAGGATTTGACAAATCTCGCGACCGCTACAAGTTACGCGATAATTGATTCGAATACTCTTAGTCAAAGATGGCATTCTTGAGTTATTTTTCTGGAAAACAGATAGAAATTCATGATTTAAGGAAAATTCATTGACTGTAACTGACTATTGGAAATATGACACGTAAAGACTAAGAACTTTGATAAAAAAATCTTAATTTTAAATGAACACGCAATATGCAAGCGGTCGTCTTAATCATGCAGCGACATAAAGCATCATTTTTTCAGTCCTCCACCAGAAAAGAATATCTTCAGAATTACGTTCGTTCGAATATATAGTGATTACAGAAACATGAGAATATGAACCAAGGACACGGAAAAGATAGTTCTTTAGTACGTTAATCCTATTATGTTGTTACCTCAAAATCAAAATTTAAAAATCCATCAAAAATCTAGGTCAAATTTTTTATGAATATAGTATAACTGATTATGTCCGTTATACTGTTTTTAATTCGCAGCTTAAGGTATTTGGGCAGTAATTTGTATTAAATGGTAAGTAAAATGACAGAAACTATGAAAGTCGGTAAATGAGGAAATGATTGGCAACTTTCATTTAAAGACGTGGGATTAAATTCAGATAAACGCGATACAAAATATGCATCTGGTCCCTCAAAAACAAAATAACTTTGCAAGATCTGATAGGAAATCTATGTAAACAGGCACCTCCTTCTCATTACAGCATCTGAGCTGCGGTGCTGAAGACTCATTACTTCGCAATAAATTAATGTTCTGGCCAACAAATTATAGGGTTTCGCCCCCATACTTGCTCGCCCGGTAATAGATCATTTGACCTGGCAACGCTTGCACGATAATGGACTCTCATCTCCTCATTCGGATGAAATAGGGGCCAGAAATAAATTGAATGAACTTATGGGACTTACAAATGCTAACATAAAATAGACTTCCGAATTCTGAATAGAGAAAGAATTTATTTCAGAAGGAGCCTGAACAAATTCAGAAAATCCGCTTCTTTTATAATTGATAACTTCTATGAAGTAATTCTTTTTCAGTGTATCTTGAAAAGAACAGAAATATTCAGCACTTACAGCAGAGGATAATATTCGCCACTGCAGCTGTGTAAATCTGTTGGTCTGAAGAACTAACAAAACGGTTTGATAGTATGTTATTCCTCTTAAAAACTGTTTTAATTTATAGAAAACAAAAATCGAGGAAAATTTTTATGAGCAAAAAGTGTCAAATTAGTAATCGGTTTTATATCGAAGGGTGTTTAATGCGAATCTCACAATAAATACAGGTCACGATTAGATCGAGAATGTTACGAAGTCAGTTATAAACTAGTGAAATAAATTAAGAGAATTTTCATATTTTATCGAATTGCATGAAAAGAACTGAACTGAAGGAAAAACCACTGCTTCTAGATAAAAATGCAAATCTTGCACGGCAAACACGTAGACGTATACCTGTGAGTAGGCGGAGACAGTAGAAAAACAGGCTTTGCAAGTGCGTGGAGGACGAATTGCGTTAAGACGAATTGCGTTCGCTAGCATACCTCGGCGAATTTCTTGGTGTTATCTTACAGCAATCGTTTAAATTCACGTCGGGGCACTGAAATGAGTAACCACCAGGCAAGTCCAGATATGCAGAGAGTTTAATTTAACGCCCAGCGTCGTGTGTAACCTATGGAAACAGTTCCAGGATACTGGATCCATCAAGAGAAAGCTTGGGCAAGGTCGTTCAAGAGCCACGAAGGCCAGCGAAGATCGCTATTTGTCCATTTTAGCGAGGCGTAACAGAGGGGCTACAGCTTCTCTGTTCTCTCGGAACCTGTATGCAGCCACAGGAACTCGGGTAACAAGGGTGACTGTTTCCAAAAGACTGAATGAGATGAGATTGTTTGCCAGAAGATCGGCTGTTTGTTTCCCCTACAGACGGGAGTGTCCGATTAGCATGGTGCAGGCAACATAGTGATCGGAGTAAGGAGCAACGGGCGACCGTTCTGTTCACCGATGAGTCCCGTTTTAGCCTAAACACCGATTCCCGCCTTACTTCATATGGAGAGAGCCAAGAACCCGCTACCTACCCTCCAATGTCCGCGAAATCAACAATTATGGCGGTGGCGGTGTAATGGTCTGGGCAGGCATCATGTTGGATGGCCGCACACCTCTCCACGTCTTTGACAGAGGCTCTGTGACTATAGGGATGAGGTCTTGCAGCCGTATGTTTGCCTTTTCCTGGGTGCAGTGGGCTCCGAGTTCATCTTACAGGACGATAACGCGATGCCACATAGAGATCTTCTGGTCGACGAATTTCTCGAGAGTGAGGATATTCGCCGGATGGATTGGCCAACCAGGTCTCCAGATCTAAACCCTATAGAACATGTCTGGGACTCTCTGGGGAGGGAAATTGCAACTCGCAACCCCCCTCCGAGAATCATCCAGGAACTGAAAACAGCGTTGCTCAATTAGTGCGACCAATTGCCACAGGCACTCATAAACCGCCTTGTTTCCAGAATGACGTCACGCTGCGAGGCCTGTGTGGCTTTAAGATATGACCATACCCCCCCTATTAACCCATTTCTTTTGTGTCTTCTTCAACCGCTGTTTCAGACCTTCAGACTTCCATGAGTGTTACACACGAATATGTGTGGCTATTATAACTGTTGAATGTTTATTTTGTTTGTATTATATCAGCCTATGTTCACACCAAATTTTATTAAAATCTGTCCAGTAGTTCTGGAGATCGTAGATCAAATACGAAAATTCTCTTAATTTATTCACCAGTTTATATTAGGTATAGGGCATTTGCAATGTAACACTGTTCCGCTGCACTTAACCATACCTTGGTTAAATGGTTAAAATTTTGACCCTGTTTGTCTCAAGGGATTTTACACCTTCCATAGCCCAGGTTCTTCGGATTTTAGTCTTAAGTTTCCATTCAGATCAAATGTCGAATATAAAACCTTTCGAATCCCGAAGATAAGTGTTCTGAGGTAGCTCAGAGGTTATCTTTTTCTCAAAATTTCGTTTTCTTTTTTAATGGAAGTACCTTTTTAATTTTTCAAATGAAGAGATTATCTTCAAATAATTTCCAGAAGTAATATCTCCATGATTTCCTCATAACATAAATATAACAGGTACTTATACGTATTAAAGAAGCTACCTTGGCGCAATTTGAAGATTTTTTACAGATGAAAAGGCAAAAGTTAACTTATCAGGTGCAACTTGGTGGTTTTCGTGTATTTTTTTAGAAAAATTCCCAAACTATCGATATTTATCGTAAGTCGATAAACATTATCAACATAATGAAAAGAAAGCACACTTTAGCAATTTAAGATACAAATTTAAATTATTAAATAAGGATTACGAGACACTCTAAAAAAAAAATAAAACGCTTGGAAAAGCATTTCCTCGTTGTTCCCTTTAGAAAATTTTCAGCAAAATTCTGAATTCTTGCAGATATTTTACCCTCAATTTCTTCCATTGCTGGTAAATTTCATAAGCTCATAGTTTAAGGCAAAAAATATAACGATTTGTTTTCAAAAACCGTTGGAACTTGGAATACAACAAAAAAGAACGCATGTGAAAATAGTAGGGCTGCTTGACTGAAGAAGGGTTATGTGCATGGATGGTCTATTCTGAAAATTTGGCGACTCCTACTAAGGTGGTTGCATTAATGTGTAAGTACCAAATAACTAACATAATTTGATATTTTCTTAACGGATTCAGATTGCAGTTAATCAAATGATAATAGAGAATTACAAACTATTTTACTGATATGCAATTTTTAAATGTAAATGCATCAAATAATTGCATATCAGCTTATTATACTTTCGTTTAAAAAGATAATACACTATTATGAAAATAATCTTGAAACCATTATATATTAAAGTTACAGATGGCAAGATTTTATTCTGTAATCTTTATATACACTGATAAAGTATTAATACTGTTTCCAAACCTCTTTTCAAGTATATAACTAACTATACCGCAAAAAGTTATTCTGAATTTATCAGCAATTTCATCAATTTGTAGAGGGTGCGGTCAAAATCACGAGAATTTTTTTTTTTAATTTCATGAATATTTTACATTTTCACTTATCATAATCCAGCTGCCAAAGGTCAGTTAATCACCCACATTTTCACCGTTATTCAAAAATCGCGTGGGTTGAAGGCCCTTGTATAAAAGTTTAGCTACTGTGCACACAGCTTATTTTTTTAGTAGTTGTCATGTTCTATTGCTTGCAAACATATGACAAAAATTACTTGTAAATGATAAATATTTGAGATGGAAACAGCTATCGCAAGTTGACTGTAGTAACAGAGCATTAACACTATTTACCTCTTCAACCATTACACTAAATAATTTACTGCTGATATTATATGACGCGAGATTCTGAGAAGTGCAAAGAAACCAATTAACAAATTTACTAAATTTCTAAAAGATGTTTCCAAAATTTTAGTGCAGTTTACCAATACCTAACGTTTTGGTTCCATGTCAATGGAATGCAAATAGTGCAGAATGCTCCCTGGCAGCAGCTGGATTTTGAAAATCTCATACCAAACCAATTTATCAATCTGATGAGTTAGTTAAATTATTTTAAAGCAACTCCATTATATTTCATAAACATATAAGGAATAAAATTGTTCTGTATACGGTAGAGTTACTATTTTTGTATTCAAGCAGGAATTAGGAATCAGTTGTTAAAGTCTTCACCGGTGCAGTTTGTTTTACAAATCGAAAGGTCTCGGGCTCGATTCCGATTTAACCCTTTATTTCCCTACGGGACTTTAAAGTCCCATCAATAAAATCGCTCAATTATGTAACAGCGAGATTTTTAAGCCTCAGTTTTAAATAAAAAAAAGCAGTTAAAAACTTTTAACATTTCTGTAAGTTTAATGTGATATGTTCCGCATGCGTAAAGAAATATGTTAAAAAAAGTACAAACTCCTTTTCAGAAAATTAAATAATTTGGGATATAAGGGGTAAAGCAAATGTTTTATGAGCAATTGTATCTAAAAAAACACAGAATACAAAACTCCATTCAATGACAGATAAAAGATAATGAAATTTCTGACATAGCGATTAAAAGCTTTTATTGATTAATTTTTAACCGTATTCTAAAGTTACTTTGTCTCGAGAGCATATAGAAATTTAGTATCTTCAGAATCATTCTAATATTCCTGAAATTCTATTGAGTTATCAAAAATACAAATATAAACTATCTCATACGTCAATACAGATATGAAATGTGAAAATATCTGTCAATAATCAACAGCTGATAGTAAAACCAATAGAAGAATGTTTAAGAACCAATAGATATAACCAATAGAAGAATGTTAGGCCTCGCATTTTCACCAAAATCTCGAAATCTTTCATCCTTATATTCTAAGTTTAGGAAGAAAGAAACAAATTAATACGAATTATAATTTATGGGGATGTTCCCTTAAACAAATTATAATTTGTATGATGTACCTTAAATAAATTATAATTTATATGAAATACCTCACATTAACTCAGCTTCGCATCTGAAACAATAACTACATTCTTTATTTACATTTACATGGGATAGGCTGCATAGTCCCTTGACTAGCACAGCCTTAAGACTTAAAGAAAAAAACTCGATCAAATGCCAAAATCGCATCTCTCGATCTTGAGGAAGTCACGATCTTTAAGAGTCCGGGCGTTGAAAGCTCCCGTTAAGCTGTTTTCTCAACTAATCACGATTCAATGCGATAAAGATATGGACTTTTTTATTAACCTTTAGCAGTCGCTTAAATAGATAATTAAATCGTGATGTGGAACCTGCTTTGTTTTCTGCTTTTTCCCCCCTCCTTCCCTAAAGTTTAGTTCTAATTGCGTGACGTCAGATTTTTAGCAAACTTTTTTAGTTTCGTGATCTGTATAAAGAGCATTTTCTTTCGAAATGGGTTTAAATCGGTATATGTACGATTCTTATGACGTTACAAAAAATATTAAATACAATTACTGAGTTTGTAGGTAAAACGCTCGTATGATTGAATTTTAAGATTATCAGGCATATTAGTCCTTTACTGGCTTTTGTCAGTTGCCTGTTGGCTGCAGCTTTCGTAAAAAAAACTGTTTACTTAAGATCATTGTGAACCAGTTGTCATTAAGATCATTGTCAAACAGTTGTCAAACAACCTAAAAATTTTCAAATAGGCTTTTACTATAAGTTTTTTTTTTCTTTGTTGAGGATGATTTAATAGCAAATTTTGGTTTCAAAAGAATACCTAAAAAGCTCCTAAAAAGAGGCTTTGTTGTTTTATTTTCGGCGAAAGTAAAGTTTTAATAAAACAAGAACTTCTTCCCGATTCAATAGTTCCTATAACCTCTAGATCAATGGTCTTCGGTTCACTAGCGGCCGAGCGAAAAAGTCGCTGAACACTTCGATCCCAGATACGAATCCCGCGAACGGGCTGGCTACATGGACGTTTTCGTGGTTTTCCCCATGTATAAAGTGTATACGAGCCAGTTTCCGTTAGGAAGTCCTTCACGAAGTCATCCCTACCCTTAGGCAGGTACCCCTCGAGGCTTTGCGTAATCACATATCAGCGGTCTTCAAACTGTGTTCCGCGAAACCGCGATATTCCGCAATAATACTTCCCAACGTCCCACGAGTCAAAATAAAAGTTCGAAAAGAAAATTATAAAGTACTTACACTAATTGACTAGTGTTTATTAACTAAAAAAATATAAAGATACATTTAGTTATAAATTAGTTTTAAAGCTTAATATGTTGTCATAATATGTTGAAAAGAATGATGGATAATGCTCTGCAGTACTAAACAGTTTGCTAACGGAAAATGAATTGAATTTAGACGACAGTGTTACAAAAAGTACTTTTCAGTATCTTTTTCAATTGAAGAAAACTATATAGGAGAATATTTTGCGGCAAAAGCTAAGTATAACTGTATAAAAAATCATTTCGAGTACGACTATAACGGAACAACTTATTGGCATATCAACAGATTCCGTATTAAAATTCAAAATTTATACCAGAGTAGCTCCTAAACTTTTGCTGTGGATTCATGAAGAATAACTAGAAGTTTCTCACACAGCTAAAAAACATTTCAATGCCATTTATAGCAACGTAGTTAAGTACAAAGTCTTTTTCAACATATGTGGCTCTAAAAATAAAATATAGAAAAAAAATACAGGTAGCATATGAAATGCGACAGTAAATAACATTAATAAAGCTTCGACAGTGTGTGTAAAAAAATTGCAAGCACCCTATTGTCACTAAATACAATGCAAGGGTAGGTGACACTTGAAGCCATTGTTAGTGCTATTAATGAGTAAATTACACTAATTTTATGTTAAAATATTTTAATAAAAATTACAATACTTTTCTTTAATTATCTTTACATAAATTACCTGCAACATATTGATCTACACTCACTTCCAAAAGTTAAGCATGAAGAAGTAAAATGCAAAAAAATCAGCAAATACTGCTTTGATTGACACAAAATTCGGCAGGAAAGTAGCATATATATTTATGCATAAAACAAAATCAATAATTATATACAGAAATGAAAATAATATTAAATTTTTGTAAGTTATCAGATAATGACATACTGGAGACTTAAACAGAATTATGTATAAAGTGAAAATAAACAGCATAAAATGACAAAAAAAGGACATTAATAGGGTATGTGATCCCCCTCTCATCTGTATACAAAGTTTACACCTTGTGACCATGCTTTCAGTTAGGTGGTCAACCACCGCAGAATTAAGCAATCGCCATTCTTCTTGTAAAGCAGTTTCCAGCTCAATAAGAGTGGCTGGAAAGTGGGAAACGTAAAGATACAGAACGTCCGAGAGCATCCCAAAGATTTTCAATGGGATTAAAGTGGGGCGAATATGTTGGCTACGCCCTACGCGCAATCCCTTCACTCTCCAGGTAGTCATTGACGATGTCAGCTCTATGGGAACGTGCGTTATCGTCCATTAAAACAAAAATAGGGCCAACTGCTGCAGCGTACAATCTCATAATGGGTTCTAGGACTTCATCTCGATACCGCACAGCCGTCAAAGAACCCCATTTAAAGATGTGCAGGTCTGTGCGATATCCTAATGAAATCCCTGCTCACACCATAATGCTTCCCCCTCGGAATGCGTGATGTTCGGTGATGTTTTGGGACTGATTGCGTGTTCGTTGTTCACGCCATATCCTTATTCGCTTGTCATCTGGCTCCAGAGCAAATTTTGACTCATCAGTAAACATTACATTGCCCCAGTCAGACACATTCTAATTGACATGTTCCCGTCACCACTGTAATCGTGCCCCTCTTGATTGGACGGATAGAGGAACACAAACTCGAGGTACCCGGGCGTACGGTCCACTCATATGTAATCTTCGGCGTACAGTAGCTGCAGATATCGCCTTACCGACGGACGCTGTAACTATAGATGTCCCACGTGTGGAGGTCGCTCTACGATTCCGCTTGGCTACAATAGCAATATATCGACCGGCTACGGGCCTTTGGACAACTGTGTATGTGGTTTGGAATTGTTTCCATAAATGTGAAATTACAGAATGATGACCGCCGAAGAAAAGAGCAACATCTGTGATCGACTGTTCTGCTTCAAAGCGCCCCATAGCCCGCCAGCGCTTAGAATCTTCCATTCGTCTTCTGGAAATCATAGAAACACGTATGTCTTGAAAACAAATTGTGCGAAAGTTTTAAACACCTTCTATCAGCACTTACAATCAACTTCTGTAACCCTTCATAAAGCTGGCTTTTCTTAGTGGTAACGAGTACCTGGAGCTCTCCATATGAAAGTCCGGCGAGAATCAGACTGCAAGCTAAACCTGGACTCGTCGGAAAACATCACACAAGCCCACTGTTGGGGTTTCCACAATGTATGCTTTCTACTCCAGGCTAACCGCAGGCGACAGTGAGTTGCAGTAAGTGGAACGCATCTGACAGGTCTACGAGCATATAGACCAATCTGCCCTAAGCGTCTGTACACCGTCTGCCTTGAAATTGTCGTAAAAGTGGCTGAAGAGAGCTGACGAGACAGGTCTGAGGCTGTGCTCCGCCTGTTTCTTTTGGCAGTAACTGCCAAATACCGGTTCTCATTCGGCGTTGTAACTCTGGGGCGACCTGTGCTGTAACGTCTACTCACATTACCATCATCTTGGAATTGTTGCCAAAGCCTGGAGATGACACCAAGTTCGTCTGATACTTTCAGTTGGGTACGCGCACATTCCAGACGGCCGATAATTCTACCACGTAAAAATCATCCAAATGCGTCCTTTGTGTCATAACTATTCGGTTATTGCACTGAAATGCTTATAAAGCGCCTGAGAACAATTTTACTTCTTTGCCTGCATTCCTTATATATCACTCTCTTACACTCTCGTCATTGTGACGTACCATCGGTGTCATCTGGTTACTTCCTGAAATTTGCATATGATTCTTGAAGATGTGTGTAGATCCTTATATATCACTCTCTTACACTCTCGTCATTGTGACGTACCATCGGTGTCATCTGGTTACTTCCTGAAATTTGCATATGATTCTTGAAGATGTGTGTAGTGATTTTACAGGTGATATATTTATTTTAGAGTTCGATTTCCGCATGACTCCGAATTATCCTTAATTTATGGACATGAGTGTACTTTTAACGAAGCCGCCTTGCCACAATTTGGTGATTTTTTGAGAAATTGATGATGGAAATAAGATGAAACATAACTATGCGTGTAGTCAATATTTAATTGAATTGCAAAATACTTATTACATTTAGATATTAGAAATTTATCCCAGAAGTCAATCAATAAATCTCCTCACAAGCTCGTTTTTTTATTTCTTTTGTTCTGGTAAATATTTCGAGGCGATTCCTTTCACAACAGATTGAAGACTGGTGTTCTTTTTAACGATTCTGCGGCAAAATACTTTATTTCTGGAGAAGTTTTTCAGCAGGTTCTTCCACTGCTGGCAAATTCCATAAGCGCAAGTTTTAAAATTGAGTTTAAGGCAAAAAATATAGCGATTTTTCTATAAAAATTGATGAAATTGTAGAATAAAAAGAACTGATACGGAAAAAGCCTCATTGCTTGACTGAATTGTTATGCACATGGTTGACAATTTGGCACATTCTGAAAATTTGGCGAACTTCTATTAAGGTGGTTGAGCTAATACGTAAGTACCCAGTAATATTTTAAACACAAGCTTTCATCGGATCACTTATTATAAGTATAATTACGATTGTTTCGGTTTATTTCGGGACGTTTTACTATAAGCTAACGGGTGGTGTATAACGCAACAAAATCATTACCTTTTATTATAATCATTATAAGCAACAAAATCATTACCTTTTATTAT